>RQTK01000059.1:462311-509319 GCA_003991915.1 Elysia chlorotica | reverse complement strand
TCCCTCTCTCTCTCTCTCTCTCCTCTCTCTCTCTCTCTCTCTCTTCCCCTCCCCTCCCCAACCTAAATGCCAAAAATGTTTCTTTCTTCACCACCCATACAATTATAATCATACGAACCAATAATTTTGGGGGTATTACATCGGCTTCCGACTCAAAAGGTCCAAATTCGAGCCCTGGTGATTTCGCTCCCCACTGGTTGAGTCAGTGTCAGTTTAATATGACCAGCTGAGGCAGGAGTCATGGTATCCCCGCCTTATCTCGTGTGTGGCAGCACATAAAATTGTCAGACGTCCGTCTTGGGGCTCCGTCCACAATATAGCCTACATAGTGCTGCTGTTGGACGTTAAACCAACCCAACCTCCCCCCTGTCTCTCTCTCCCTCTCTCTCTCTCTGAGAGAGAGAGAGAGAGAGGAGAGGGAAAGAGACAGACAGAGAGACAGAGACAGAGGGATAGAGATATACAAAGAAGTCTGAATGAAAAAAGAGACAATATACAGAAAAGGCTAGTGAAATAGAAATATATAGGGAAAGACAGAAACAAGGCTCTAGGGAAATCAATGATGTAAATCAGGAGAAAGAGATAACAGAACAAAATACTGTTATATTGTCTCTACCTGTACTAAATCCCTGAGATGTGCCATCAAGGACAGCAGTGAAGTCAACTTGTGCACCTGGCTTGGGAACAGCATCAGTTTGACCTCAGGGGGCACTGGTTCTTGCTCCTCCCCTTCAGCTACTTGCCCCTCCTCCTTGCCCACAGCAGAGGCGGGGCCAGTGACAGAAGCCCCGCCTCCTTGGCTGCTTCCTTGAATCTCACTGGATGGCTCCACCATGAGATTCATAGTGTCCACAGGGAGAGTTGTGGCTGTTCCATCTGATGGAGAAATGAATGTGGAGGTCACTAAAGAATGTAATTGCAACAATATGAGTAGAATACAGTAAAACCTACAGTGGAATAAATTTGCCTCTTGGTATTGATTTTAAAATTTCAGAGAGCATTTTGTTAAACATTTGCATCTTTGAACAAAATTACATTCGTTGTTTCATATATAAGAGAAGGAGGGTGAGCAAGTTATTAATGCTTACGCTTTTTGCAATCTTTTCAAATCAAAGACAAGGTTACTGTTGTTATATTATTATTATTATTATTATTATTATTATTATTATTATTATTATTATTATATTATTATTATTGATTATTATTATTATTATTATTATTATTATTGAGAGTTTTGACATAACTTACATGACCATCAAGCTTTTAGGGGTCCAGTTTTAAAACCTAGGGCCTAATAAATGAATTTATGAAACAATAATTAGGGCCTATAATTTTAGCTGGATGTTGTAGCTTCTTTCTGCTACCTGGGAGATATGCTCTCGGCAGCTGGTGGCTGTTTATTATTATTATTATTATTATTATTATTATTATTATTATTATTATTATTATTATTATTATTATTATGAATCAAAATTTATTATCGTATCTTGTTGATATTAGGACGAACCTTTACTAACGCCATCAACCTCGTCATCCATCCCTGCGGCGTAAGCGGGTGATCTCGCCGACTCGTGACCATGGGTGTCCATCGAAGGCTTCCTGAAGGCGGGACTTCCTGGCAGATCAATCTCACTCTCCCGATCTCTTTCGCCAGAAATGTCGTGGCCTAGTGAACATAAGAAAAGCCTTTATTTATTTTCTTTGCTCAATTGACGGTTCTCTAAAGAAGACAGGATTTGGCATCCCCTTTATTCACCTGGGGAATCCTATTTATCAAATATTCTAAATTTCTGGGAAGAGTTAAAACTGTCTTGTAAACATAGATTTTTGATCCATATTAAATGTTTATAGGTCTCAGGTATTTTTTTTCGCACAAACATGATTTGGATTATAATCATCAAGTCACCTATCTGTACAATTTCATCTTTAGTGTTCATAAAAACCTGGATTTTTTTCCACAACTTTTTTTTTCTTAGGAGTTTTTTTGACAATTTGCATTTTCATTAAAGCTCTTTATCAATTGTGAGAAAATGAAAAATCCAAAGAGGCAACTCACTATTCATCTCTTGCTTTCCTTTACTAGATTGAATTATCTCCTCTTTTTCTCCTTCCAGGCCCTTCAGAAGCAGAACTGTGGCTTTGATGCTGCTGTCAAGTTTAGCAAGACAGTCCTGGCGATAGGAAAAAAAAGATTGAATTTTTTTACATAATATTTAAATATTTACAATCTTTAACCAAGTTTGGTGTCAAATTCTGTTAAAAAAAAAGTTTTTGACTACCAATAGCTTTGTGTGTGTACATTTTTCTCTTTCTAATAACGATTTCTTTAGACTTATCTTGCATGACTTATTATTCTGTAGGAATATTCAGCTTTTGAAGACAACAAGCCTATAAGAAATGATATTTAAAAAAAACTACAACACTCACAGTAAGTGCGTCTTTGTCTCCGTTGTCAAAACTCTCTAGAGCCTGAGCAAGTTGCCGGCTGGTTTGAACTCTGGTTGCCAGGTGAACAATCTCGGTCACATGATCAAGGGTCCAAGATTTACCCTCCTTGATGTCATCACCTTGTGCGGAGTTGTCGCCCCCTTCAACCTCTCCCTTGCCGACTGACACTCTGCACAAAGAGAGTGAGACAGGATGTGGTTGATAGATGGTTGCTGAGTTGGTTGACTTACAATAACATAAATATGTAAAATATACCACATCCGGCTTAAACAGGATGAAATGTCTTTGTCAGTGGTTTACAAGTGTATTGATTTATAATAACATAAAGACATTAAATTAAAAAAATTACGAAATCCCTACAAACCAGATCAGATAAGATGTGGTTGTGAGCTAATTTCTGAGATTATTGGTTTATAATAACATAACTACGTTAAATACGATACCCTGCGCAGTCAGGATGGGATATGGTTGTTAGTGGGTTTCTGAGTTCATTTATTTTTAGCAATATAAATATGTTAAATGACAATGATATTTTCTTGTCCCTCTTCTCCTCCACTTTTGTATTTCTTCTTCTCCAACCCGCTCCCCATCCATCTCCTCTCCCCCTCTTCCTCCTCCAATTTTTTTTTTCTTTTTTCCTCTGCCCCCTTCTTGCCCACCTCCTCCTCCTCCTCCTCCTCCACTTCCTCCTCCTCCTCCTCCTCCTCCTCCTCCTCCTCCTCCTCCTGCACTTCCTCCTCACCTGGGTGTGTCCGCTGCTGACTTTCCTCCCTGTGAGTTCCTGCCTGGGGTGACAACAGTTACTGGCCCTTGTGCTCCATCATCTGCCTGAGTTGTCTCCCCTCCTTTGCTCTCTCCGTCTTGCAGCTGTTTCTGGGATGCGGTTTGAGACTTCTGTCCTTCCTGGTTTTCATCTGATTATTAGCCAAAAAAAGAATCCCCGAAAAAGAAGTGTTATAACAGTAAGCTTAACACTATTAAAAAACAGATTCATAGAGTTTAAAACATCTGGGATCAATAAATTAATTTTTAAACTGTTGGAAAAATGTTGAAGGTGTAACAGAAACACATAATCTCAGCAGTGTCTGCATATATTGTGCTTGCATATGAAAGTAGGAAAAAAAATAAAGTAGGAAAATATAAAAGAGAAACATTGCGTTAGGCTGTAAAAATCATATTCATAATAATAATTAGCTTTAGTTAGGAAACAATCAAGAAAGATAAATCTGATGAGCTTGTACTCTCAGTCATTATATGACTTAATATGTCTTGTGCAGGCTCATAGTAAAGATCAGAAGAAGCTAGTGAATAATTTGATGTCAAACACAACTGACAAAATAGAATTTAGGAAAGTGAAAATCTTGGTTTAAAGAAAGTTCCAAATCACAAAAATGGTGAATTTCTAGCTATTTAGCAGGCAGCACCCAAAAGGGTAATTATCTTGCTTCACAGAGCATGGAGGTGGTGATACATGGGGCTTCTGGTTATGCTGGTAAAACCCGAAACTCAACAATGACATTTTTGCTGCAGTAACTAACTCTGAGCTAAGCTAAAACCTATAGTATAAGAAAGCATGTGTTAAAATATAATTGAACTCCAACTTTTGTCGAATTCTCATTCAAAAAAAAATTAAAATATAGAATTGTGAATAGCTTGTTGTCACCTTCCGCTGCTGCTGCTGTTGCTTTCCGCGGGCTGTGTGCCAGTCTCGGTTTGCTGGTTTTGCCATAACCCAGGGCCTGGCTCAGCTGGGACTGCAGGCTGGATTTGATCTGAGCCACCAAACTTGACAGCCAAGTCTCTATCTGACCCTCACAGCACACAGCCTGCAAGGTGATGAGAACAATAAAAAAAGTTTTTTGTTGGTTTTCGTACTGTCCATCATAACTTCTTTCCAAATAGCTTTCCTGCCCCTCTTTCTCCACCATCTACTCTCCCCTCCCTCCATGGTTCTAAAAGTACTACCTCAATAATTCTCCTCAGGGCAGACTGTAAATCAGTGATAATAAAGCTGCATCTCTCCCCCTCTCTATTCCTCTCTCTCTCTTTCTCCTTCCCTCTTTGAAACCACCCTCCCTGAGCCTACTGTATTATAATCCTATACGTGTGCAAACTGTTACTTGTCAGGTAATGGTAGCCATCTCCAATGTTTATCGAGTGGCGCCAAACGTTCCCTGTGACAGCTAGTCACTGTCTTGTGTGTTTCGGTGTCATCCATACTACTTGTGATCAGTCACTCAGTCACCAGTAAAGCGAGCTCATACCAATCAACTGGTCTTGTTCATTCTGTACTTGTTTGAATACTTCACCTACCTGGTCGAGTTGCATTCTCTCTCCCAGGGCAGACTGCACCCCCGTGATGATAAAGCTGTAGCGCTCTTGATCATCAACCTCTTCCCACACCAGGCATCCCACGTTCTGGAGAACTTTGCTGATGTACAGGTTTACCATGTTCAGATCGTAGCCTGCACGGATTAATGAGACATGGAGTCATTATGATGTTGATGTTCTTGTTGATTGTTGATTTGAAGTATTGTGATGATGTTGAAATTTATAAAAATTACAGGAAAATAGTAAATATTGAGTAGAAGAAGCATTAAGTATTTAACTAATTAAAATGGTGATGGAAATAATGGTGATCACAAAATTGATGATGATAATTATGATGATAATGATGATGATGATCATCATCATCATGATCATGATCACGATGACGGTGATGATGATAATATTCATCATCATGATCATCATCATGATTGAAACAGCAATGAAAATAATTTGTGTGCAGCTGGTTTTGAATATGCTAATGATCATTATGATGATTAAAATGATCATAACGATAATGACGATGATGCGGTGATAAGATGTTTGAGATCCTTAAACTTAACACGAGTAATTATAAATATAGCAAAACAAAAATTAATATCAGTAACAGAAAAGTTTAAAAAAATTTTTGAAAGAAAGAATGCAAGTTTGACTGTTAAATAAAATGAGGCTACATATTAGATACACAATAATTATTATTTGGCTAAGCGTGAACATGAGAGATCCTAAACTAGATCAACAGTCACTGCTGGACCAGCATATTAAAGATTATTGATTAACCGAGTGATTGATTTTTGTTCTCACCAGTGCAGACAATATGTAGCACGTCATCCATGGACAGGAAGAAGAATCGTGGGAAGATCTGCCGTCTGCGCTCCAGGTGGTGAAGCAGACTCTTGCGGCAGACTTCCAGACTTTGGTTCATGTGCTCCAGGATCTTCAGAATGTCTGTCAGGTGTTCACAGGTGGAATAGCGATAGTAAGAGAATTAAGGAAATGTTCTTGCATGGAATAAAGATAACATATATAAAGAAGTTTTCAAACAGGGAGTAGAGATAATAATTATACTTAAAGACTTGTTCACGCATAAAATACAGATAACAGAATGTGCTCAGTGTTTTCACACAAGGAATAGAGATAACAGGAATGAGGAAGTGTTGATACATGGAGTACATATAACAACAGAATGACTACAGTGTAGGCCTATTCACACAGGCACAAGGGATAATAATTTTTAAAAATGAATTTTTTGGACACACATAGACAAAACTAATATAGAATGAAGGTAAATGTTCGTACGAAAGTTTTCACATGAAACTATAAAAATTATAGAATCAACAAAAATTTTACAGAGAACAAAAAAAAAAAAAGAGAGAGAGAAAGACTGTAAAAAAAAAAGTGAATATAGGTGCACCACAAGATTGTAAAAGGATTTTTAAAAAAAATAAAAAAAACGTTTAAAAAAAGATTAAATTTAAAAAAAAGAACATAGGTGAAAATAAAAAGAGAATCAACTAAATTTGTGCAGCGATGTTGAAAATGTACAAAAAAATGTACAAATCATACAACTCTTGAATTTTCGAATAAGGACCGTGATGGCGATTGAAAACACCTCTGCACAATGGGGTCAAGGAATTAATAAATAATGAGTATCTTATCATCCGTCATGAGCAGTATTTCAAAACTTATTTGGCTTTCCAAGCAATACCACACATGATGGGTGATGTAAGAGGGCTCTTACAACAACAAAAAATGACATTACAGAGATATTCAAGAATTAATTCTATTAATTCTGCTTGTTGAATAGAGTGACAAAGTGGAACAACTCTTTATGAAATTACATTCAATATTGACAAATTGAATCAAACACAGGTCAAGAGTTTGTTGATAACTCAATGTTTTGAGTTTTTTCGGTAAAAATATATGAATGTGTGTGAGTTAATAAATTGCCTTTGTGAATCAGTTTTTCGCCTATGTTTATTTCTTTTTGTGTGTTTTACTAAATGACTAAAAATGAATTTATTTTTATTTTTAACTCACTCTTGCGACTGCAGCACTGGAGAACATTTGGGTTTTTCTCTGTCGCCCGCATCAGGAGCCGGAAGTCTTTGTTTGCCGTGGAGAACCGGTGTGCGTCATGACTCAGAGCCTGCCTCACGTCAGAACTTGTGTAGACCTGGCCGTTTTAGAATAAGAAAGGGAAAAAAAAGAGGGATTTAAATATTTTTTTCAATAACAGAGTAGTTGTTGTTGGTGAGTTGGTTTGACGTCCAACATCAGCACTATATATGTTATATTGTGGACTGGCCTCAATACCGACGTCTGACAATTTTATGAGAGAACGTGGGGATACCATGGCTCCTGTCTCAGCCGGTCACATTAAACTGACACCGACCCAACCAGTAGGGAGTGCAGGGCTCGAACCTGGACCTTTTGCGTCAGAAACCAACGTTCTACCCCAGGGCTACCACGCCCCCCTCAATAACAGAGTATGAGGATTAGTAAACTGGAGGGGCGAAAATATGTGTATCGAAATCTGCAAAAAAAAAAAAATACAGTAGAGAGAGAGCAGGACAGTAGGCCTACCTTCTGGCATCTTAGCTTAGAAGACAAAGAAAAAGAGAAAGGGCTACTTGTGTTGACTGCATAAATCTGATACCTCTCTGAGCAACCTGATACAAGTTTGAAGAGGCAATGAATGGTCAGGTTCAAATATTTTTCTCTTTTGTATATATGGGCCTTTTCCATTCCACTTTCGTGTGGAATTGTTAGTTCTACCATCATAAGCTGTTGCATCAAAGCTGAACGAATTACGATACCAATCCTTCGTCCAGTTTTATTTGATTACATAATTCTTGGTTAGATCACATTTCCTACAAAAAATGTAAAAAAACAAATTTTTTTAAAATAAATTAAAAAAGCAACAATTCCCCCCCACCTCCAAACCCCCTTAAAAAAACAACAACAACAAAACAAACAAAAAAAAACAACATAGACAATTCACGGACCTCCTCCATCTCGACCCACTTGTCCTGCACGTCCAGCCAGCAGGTGAGGACCGCCTCGATGTTCTGGAGCCGCTTCTGCCACTTAAGCACCTCGTCCAGGAACGACCCGGCGGCGCTGTTAGACTGCATGGCCTGCAGCGTGATCTGGTGGTGTTCCAGCTCCTCGAAGATCGGGTCAGTGCGGGTCAGGAGCATCAGGTTGCCCGGATCCTGGTGCGAGGGTCACAGAGAAGTAGCGGAACGTGTTTGTAGAATTGTAGAAGTTAAATATGAAATGAGAAGTAAAGATTAATCCTTTTTTGTTATTGTGTGCAGGGTTTTACAGAACAGTTATGGGATGTGTTTGTAGAATTTCAATAGAAATTAAGAGGTAAAGATTAAAGCCCATGACAATCAGTGTAGCTTTTGACAGCATAGTTGTAGAATATTTTTTAGTAGATATTAAGTACAAAATGAGAAGTAAAAATTAAACCTTTTTAGAATCAGTGCAGGGTTAGACAAAAAAAAATCTAAAACATTTTGGTAGAAATAAAATACAAAATGACAGGCTTGAGAAAAAAGTTGCAGAACATGTTAGTAGAAATTTGCCAAAAAATGATAAGTAAAAATAATGTCGCATCATAATCAGCGTTGAGTTCGACAGGATGTTCGTATAACATTTTGGTATAAATTCCATGCAACATGAGATGTAAAAATGAAAGTACTTCATAATCATGCCAGGGTTTGACAGAAAGTGTGTAGAACATTATTCCGGTAAAAACTAAATACAAAATGAGAAGTAACGATTAAAGGACATCATAATCAGTGCAGGGTTAGACAGAAAGTTTGTAGAAGATTGTGGTAGAAATTCAATACAAAATGAGATGTTAATAATAAACACTTCATAATAAGTAAAGGATTAAACAAAAAAGTTGTATGTAGACTATTTTAATATAAATTCAATAAAAAAAAAGAGAGTTAAAAATTAAAGCGCTTCATATTCAGTGCAGGGTTAAACAGAAAGTGTTTAGAAGATTGGGGTAAAATGTTTTAGCATCTGACTGCCTGCATCCTGAGGCAGTAAAATGTGATCTAATTCAATCTGAATTTTGAAGTTAAGTCATTCAACTCACATTGAAAATTTCATCCAATATAATTTAGGGCGAGAAAACAATATCAGATTTTGTGTTTGAACATTTTTAGAGCTACAAAAACTAAATCATGTGGTGCATATCAATATATGATTTTCTATTAGTTGATATTACTCAGTTTGAATTACGTAATCAACTAATATCCAACCAGTTCTTTTCAAAGCACAGTTATTATAGACCTAGGGCTGACCCAGTGTACCAAACAGAATATCTCTGCAAAACAAACGTGTGAGATTCAGATCAAACGAAAAACTGGATTTTAGAATTTCCCAATACAGATAAAAATACAGATAGCACTTTGTATTTATCAACCACTGCTTCATGTATTTAAATAAATGCCAACTTTTACAGTTTCTTAATTAGAAATGATTAACTTAATATTATTGTGATTTTTTAATATAAGAAGCAGATCACAAAAGGTTTGTTAGACGACATAAAAAGAAACAAAGAGAGCCATAAAAAATCATTAAAGAAAGCGTTAATAAACTTACCTCTCCCAAGTTCAACAACGAAGCCGGCAATGATGAAATGCTGCTTCTCTTATTCTTGCTGTGAGACGATTGGTTGCTGACGCGTGACACAGTCCTGGCGTTCCTGCTGGCTGCCGTGTTGACGGGTCCCGCAACCTCGCTCTGACTGTACTCACTCTGATTGTCCTGGATGGTAGAAAGATAAAATGTCCGTGACATTCAAACATACCCAAGGTGTCCATTTCAAAGACTGTCTTACAACAGATCCTCGAGAGTACACGGAAAAAAGGTCCCCAAAACTTGGGATGAAAAAAATCAATGAGTGGACCCAACTAGACAGCTCAACCCTGATCAGGCTAGGAAAAGACAGACTTACTTGACGATGATGATGGTGATTATTATTATTATTATTATTATTATTATTATTATTATTATTATTAAAATTAAATTTCATGACCATTTTAATATATAAGTAGACTTAAAAAACCGTACTGCTTCATTATCTTATTGAGAAAATAATAACAACAACAACAACAACAACAACAACACATTATTATTATTATTATTATGAATAGAACTGTGCAACCTCAAAATTACAAAGTTATATCACAATAAAGCCAAATAAGGTACACAGAACTGTGTAACTTTTGAGTCCCTTTTGCTCTCAGCAGGTGAAATCCTCACCAATGAAACACCAAAACAGACTAATCTCTTGAGTTGACTTGAGTAATTAACTCCAATATCAGCACTACATCATCTACATTGCATACAGGTCCAAAAATTAAGCCTGACTTACCTGTGTGACGTCTGCCGAGCTGGCAATCTTGTTCCTGACGTGATATCTCAGCTCAAACACCTTGCTCAGCCAGACCTCCTCGTAGGTCTTGAGAGCGTTCTCAATGGCCAGGTCTTTCACGGCACGCTGAACAATGGCTCTGACATCATCCACATGCTCTGCAGACATTTAATTATTTAAAAAATTACGTAACACAGATTTGTGAGATCATTATGATTATTATAATTACAATGGAGTACAACTATGCAATCTGAAAATTACAAAGTTATATCACAATATGGAGCAAAAATTATGGGGCACCCAGGAAACCCTGAAAGAGTAACTTTATGTAAAATGTAACTAGTTATAAAGTGTGACTTTATAAAAATGTCTTCAGTCTGCGTTTCTTTTGGGGTTTTTTTGTTTTTTTCTCCTTTTAAATCTTCTCACAAATCTTCCCACAAATTTTATTGCAAATTAAATTTCTAAAACCATAAATACCAGTGCATGTACACCAAACCATTGATATTTTTTAATCTGAGAACACCAATCTTTAATTCCACCTCGCACTTTAATCCTACTATATCTCTCTTCCTATTCTCTCATTGCCACTGAGTTTCCATCTCCCACAAACTTACGTTGCAATCCCAGGCTGAGCAACTCTTTTAGAGTCATTCTCTTCAGTGTGTCGTTGTCGATTGTGAGGGCGCCACCAGTCACTCTCACCAGCTGCTTCCAGTGCCGCGTGCGCATTGCTGGGTTGCTCAGGTCGTCTATCAGGGGCAGGCATGCCTGGAGATGACAATTTACCTTTATTGACTTATTGGCATTGTTTCAAATACCCCTGTCTAGCGTCTAAATATAAGAGCTCATATCTTGCAGGCACTGGTGTAAGACAATTTGCATAATTTTTATTTTATTTTAAGGAAACCATCTATTGCAAGGGAAACCACTCTAAATGCTTACTATAGCTATTTAAACTTGCTCAAGAGCACTTCATGAATGGAGTCGCCGTATAGGTTCCCCCAGGGGAACCTAGGATGTGTTAAACCGGATAGAGGGAGAAGACCTCTATAGAGAACTTCATGACTGATATTAGGACAAAAAGATATCATTAGAAATGCAATGTTTAAAATAAAACAGTGCAATCCAGTTCAAACTTTTCTTGATTTTGTCTCTTCTGTTGATAAGTCTGAACCGTCCACAGATAAACATTTTGTCAGAATTCTACACAAATAACCCTTTCAAAGTCATGTCCCTTCCATTTTTTATTGGATTTGAGTTGGTTGCTTAACGTTCGACTTCAACACTATAAGGGCTCTATTGTGGACAGGCCCAAAGACTAATTAGACAATTTTATGTGCTGACACACACAAGACAGTGCGGGGAGATCTGGACACCTGTTTCTCCTGGTTACATAACACTGACATCGATCCAACCAGTAGGGGATATCATACAAATGTGAGAAACCGGGATGAATCGGACACAAGTCAGAAATTTGACTATTGGAGTTATTTACAGTGTGTTAAGGAGCAATAGACGCACTTTAAGAGGTGCAAAATATTATATCTCTATTTGTTCTAGACCAGAGATATTACTTTTTATTTGAAAATTTTAAAAAAAGGTTAATGTAGAGTAAATGAGGGCTTGAGCTCAATACACATAATCAGTAACTTGTGCCTGATTCAGTTGCGTTGCCTCACAAATAATATGTTTTTTTTACTGATTTTGCGTCCTCTACTAGGACCAATTGACCCACCTGGATGGTGGTGATGGACTCGTGCAGGCCCATGTACACATCCCAGGTGAAGACGTCTTCAGGCAAAGCTCGGACAATGTCCAGCTGCTTGTTGGTCTCCTCTCGCAGGAACTTGGTGTTCATCTTCTGCCAGCGGTGCCGCTTCCACTCTGACTGCTGCTCCTCGATCACTCTAAAGGGAAGGAAGGGAGGTAAAAACTTGGTAAGCAATCTAGAAGAATTAATTTTGCAGGCGTGAAGACTTATCAAAATAAACTGTTATTCTGTTACTCTGAAGATGAGGAAGGTTTAGAAAGATATAGAATGATGAGTGGGTTTTCACTTAGACTGCGGCTCTTCAATCACTCTACATTCGGAGAGGAGGTATAAACATGATGAGCAATCTAGAAGAAATAATTTTTGGACAAACGTGGAGGCTAACCAAAATATTAAAAAGGGCTTCTCGGTTAGTCTGAAGATGAGGAAGGTTTAGAACAATCTAGAATAATGAGTGTTTCCACTCTGACTGCTGTTCCTCGATCACTCTAGAGGGTAGGAAGGGAGGTAAAAACTTGGTGAGCAATCTGGAAGAAATAATTTTTGGACAAACGTGAAGACTAACCAGAATAAAAAGGGCTTCTCTAGGTTAGTCTGAAGGTGAGGAAGGTTTAAAAGCATCTAGAAAGAATAATGAGTGTGTTTTGACTCAGACTGCTCTTCCTCAATCACTCTACATTGGGAGAGGAGGTATAAACATGATGAGCCTTCTAAAAGAATTGAGTTAAGAAGGAGAGCGAGTTTTTAATCTGTATTTGGAGGAAGAAGATACAGAATATTTTGGCTCATTTAGTAATAAAGTGCGTTTCTACTCAAAGAGCAACTCAGAAATCAATCTAGAGAGGATAATAGGTAGGCCTATAGAAACAAGTACAGCAATCTAGCAAAGTTAATTTAAGCAAATTGAAGACTAATCAAAGAAGATTAGGAAGGTGTAGAACAATCTATAACAAAATAATAAGTGTTTTTCCACTCTGACTCTTGTGTCACGATTAGACAGGGAAGGGAGATAATAACAGAATGTGCAATTTAGAAGAACAGAGTTTATGAGAAAACTTGCCCTTAATCTGATTGGCGAGGGAGAAGTTATAAAGCAAAATCATTCAAGTGAGATGTTAGCAGCTTACCTGACTGTCTCCCAAACTTGCTTCAAGTTGTTCAGCTCATGACGACATCTGGAGATGGAAATAAAAAAGAGAATTCAAAATCGCTCAGTTGAACAGCACAAGACACAACTTTCACAACTGAATATGCTTATTAGATTGACGATCTCTGATCCAAGATTCCAAAGTAAGATCTAATAATAATACAATACAACTTACCTGTATAACAAAATTAGTAATGATACTGTCTCTCATTAAGTAATTTTTTTTTAAGGAGCAATATTCTGTGTTGCTGAGCCCACCTCCATTTTAGGATACAGTAAAAAAAAAACAAAAAAAAAAAAAAACCCAGATGTTTAAAAAAAAAAAAGAAAATTAAATTTCAAATCTAAAAAAAACAACAAATACAACACCCCAGAAAGTTCTGCATATTGCCATGCTCAACCCCATGTTAATTTACAATAACATTAAATGTAAACATTCAAAAGAAAAAAAAATTGATTCCTAAAATAACATTTTAAAAAATTAAATAAATAACCCAAGAACGCTCCTTACGTTGGCAGGACGGAGAAGTTGACGACGGAGGCCTCGAGAAGTTCCTGCAGTTCTATCAAGTCCTGGGCCTCGTTCTCCAGAACCAGCAGCCGCTTACTGAAACTGTCGACGATCGAGTGGGCGTCGGAGATGGAACACTCGCGCTGGTACACGTCTGAGTTGTCCAAGTCATCAGAGAGCGACTGCACACGCACGGAGAACGCTTCCAGGTCCTGCATGGCGATGAAGGATTGTAGATTTTCTGAATTATGTTATGTGTTTAACAACGATCTAGTCGTTTGATACACGCAGAGTTTTTACTTGTGGATAGCGCACCAAGAAAGAGTTAACAACAATCTTTGCATGGCTTGTTACTTGATATTGACAATGACACCAACCCATCCAGTAAGGAACATAAACCAAAATATAAATTTGAATGGGCATTGGTTTGAACCAGGTAGGCCTACCTTGTGATTGGGAGCCCAAAGCTTTACTTCTTGTTCAAGCTACCTCTACCCCTCCCCACTCCCCCACCCCCTGCCCTTCCCTTCCCCCAAAAAACAAAAAACAAATACCTACATACATACATAAAAGTGAATAAGGGAGTAAACAATTATGTTAAAAAAAAAGAATATTCATTAAGGGAGAAAGCTATGGAAAATATTACTTATTCAACATATTCCAAACTGACCACAGTGATTGACGCCGACTCCTCCTGTATGCGTGGTCCGAGCCTCTGTTTAGCCAGGGAGACTTTGGTTTTGAGGTTATTCCACCTGCCAGGCGCCGCGTTGAACAGGAACTGCGTCTTCTCTGGAAGAATCTGGCCGTACTTCTTCAGCAGGAGGACCGTTCTGTGCATGGCGGCAAACTTTCCATCCATCTCACTCTGCTGGGCTGACACCTAAAGAAAAAGAGAAAAAAAATCTATCAATATCTTTCCTTTATAAATCTTTATGCACAAAGGCAGTCATTTTTTAAAGATTTATAAAGGAAAGATATTGATAGATTTTTTTTCTCTTTTTCTTTAGGTGTCAGCCCAGCAGAGTGAGATGGATGGAAAGTTTGCCGCCATGCACAGAACGGTCCTCCTGCCAAACTTTCCATCCATCTCGCTCTGCTGGGCTGACACCTAAAGAAAAAGAGAAAATAAATCTATCTATATCTTTGCTTCAAACCATAAATGACTGCCTTTGTCCATAAATTTGTTTCCCTGACTCCACTTCTGTCTTTTCTTTTCTTTGTCTTTTTGGTTTTGTAAATGTCTGTCTATATGACTTTATCTTTGTCAGCCTTTCAGTCTATTAGCCTATTAGCCTGTCTGTCTGTCTGTGCATCTATGTTTCTTTCCATAGACTTTTCTGCCTCTCTCTCTCCCCCATTCCATCTCTCTCCCTTCCCATCTCTCTCCCTCCCTACATCTCTCCCTTCCCATCTCTCTCCCTCCCTATCTCTCTCCCTCACTCCTCCACTGCCCCCCACCCTCAACACTCCCCGCCCTCTTACCTCATTAAATAGCCTCATCATCTTCATGAAGCTGGCAGTGTCTCTCTCTTCTCCTGTGATGCTTTCAATCTCCGGTTCAATTCTCTTCAGAAACATGTCCAGTTTCTCTAACATTGATGTTACCTGCATGGTTGACAAAAATGAAAAAAAATTATTTAAAGAAACATGAAAAACAAAGCGGAAAAAAAATGAAATTTTCCATGTGAGAAGTTTCAAAGATCACAGTGTTAAAAAAGAAAGAATGAAAACCAGTTTTGGGTGATGCCAAAACTTTGGTAAGAGAGATTAACATGTATTTAAACATTTTGTGAAATTTGCAACAACTTTAAGTTGATTCTAAAGTAAGGTTGTTTTTTTTGTTTTTGTTCTTCAAATAAAAAAAAATTGGATGGATTAAGAAAGAAAGGTAGACAGACAGACGAAAAAATAGATAGACAGACAAACAGACAGACAGACAGACAGACAGACAGACAGACAGACAAACAGACAGACAAATGGGCGGGCAGGCAGACAGACAGACAAACACACAGACAGATAGACAAACACACAGACAGACAGACAGACAGACAGACAGACAGACAGACCTGCAGCGCACAACCTCATTAATATCAGAAGTGAAACTGTTCATCTGACAAACGAAGAAGAAGATGGGCTCACCTGGTCACTGAGATACTTGGTGAAAGTCCACATCCACTTGCTGGCGTAGGTCGTCAGGACCTGTTTGATTGGCTGCAGGTCCACGCGGATCCAGCCCACGTTGTGGTATTCCTCGAGACCCATAATCTCGTCACGGGCAGTCTTTGGAGAAATAAAAGCAGGCATACAAAATAAATAATAGAACAAGAACACTAAACGAGAAGATAGATAAAAGAAGGGGAAAAAAGTTGAGGAAAAGATAAGAAAGTATATGAACAATATGTCAATCTCACTATCTTTTCTTAGTGGATCGCAGTCAAACATTTGCTGTTAATGTGTTCCACTGTTCTTAGTCCTGGCAAGTTTTCTATCAAACAACTCCAAGGATGTGTATTCATATCTCATATCAAATAATACACTGTAGGCCTATAGTTTTATGATTTGTAGTGGACATGAACAGGTTTGTTTATATTTTTTGTTTTGCTTAAGGTCCATCGTCAGCACTTTATATGAGGCAACCAGAGCTAGAGCCCTCTAAACATTTTAAAATACTATATATTGAACTTTTTCATTTAAAAAATAATTTGAATATCTCTAGTTCTAGAAATGATAGAGTTGTAACTCTTACAACCTCTCAAAGTGCATTTGAGTCTTTTTAACACAATAAAAATAGCTGCAAAAGTCGAGTTTCCGCCTGATTCACCATGGTTGCCTAACATATAAGCTATATTGTGGACGGCTCCTAAGACTAAGATCTTGAAATTTTACGTCTGAATAAATGTTCAATTCAATTCAATCACAATACAATGAAACTGGAACTATTCTATGACATCTAACTATTCTATGACATCTAACTATTCTATGACATACCCTGTATGTGTCAATCTCGCTGTCAAACTCATCCAAGGATGGTACGTTGCTTTTTTCTCCCTCCTGCATCGCTTTTGGTGTGAGGAATGTTCGCTCTGCGTGCTCCAACACTTCCTGGGAGATTGTGCTCTTTGCAGAGGATGCTCTGGGGAAATGATGTGGCAAATTTAGGTCAAATCAAGATTGGACTGGGAGAAATGGTTGGTCAATAAGCAATGGTTGGTCAGCCTTTCTGTTCGTTGAGTGTAATATTTTGGATTTTTTTTTTTAACTAAGTGGAACAACTCATTCTGAGAGCAACAGGTTTTAGAGAGATTTAGAGCTGTAAATTTGTTAATATCTCTTTGTTTTACCACAATGCATTTTTCATTGAAAATTGTTTTTCTCAGTAATAAATTTAATAGAAGTATGAAAAAAAACCTCTATTTCTAGCTAGAGACAACAAATTTTTTTTTTTTTAATTTTTGGTTTTTTCTCTCCCACATACCTGGATGCTTGAGATGACCTGTCTGATTTCCCCGCAAGAAGACCTCCGGAAGACTGCAGCACTTCCTGTTTCTGGGCCGTAGCCCGCTGGGTGGCGCTACGAGAGCGTAGAGGATTTGGAGTGATGTACCCTTGCAGGAAGTCCTCAAATGTCTGTGACACATCTTGCTGCCACAGGAAGGCATACTCCTTGAACACTTCCAGAAGTTTCTGGTAAGAACAAGTTATCAGTACAAACTGTGTACTTTGAGAACACAAAGAAAATTTGAAGCCAAAGAAAAATTCTACCTCTTGATTTCTTATTTGTTTGACGTGTTTTTTTGTAAGCTCCTTAATACCCAAAATCAGTCACTAGATATCTATTGGATGGGTCCCAAGACTAATGTCTGACAAGTCTACATGCTGCCACATAAAGATAGAGAAGGCATACTAGGAATAATTATGTTCGAGCAGGTCACATCATGCTCATACCCATCCAACTACAGAAAGGTGAACTGATCGGGTTTAAAACCAGAGGCTTCCCATTTAGAAGCTGTGCACTCTACCAATTCAGCTACTTCAGACTCTTTTATTTCTTGTTACTATTGAATAAATTGTATATATAGGCCTATACAAAAAAAATACCCAAATAAAGACTTGGTTGCACTGAATAATTTAAAACATAATTTACCTTGCAGTCTTCCCCGTTGTCAGAGACGACCTGGTTTATGTCGGCCAGGAGCTGTTTCACTTCCTCGTCAGCCGCAATGTAGTCTTCGTAAGAGCCCTGAAACAATTTCCGAATTTATATATAAGACCCTTTGAAGAATAGTTTGATATAAACAAAAGCCCTGGACAATTAAAAAAAAAGTTTTTGTAGAAAAGTCTGATATAACTTTAAATCCTGGATTAATATTCTGATTCTATAAATAAGAACCCTTAAAGAATATTTTTATATATATAATTAGTCTAAAAGAATACTCGTTGAGATATATATAATTAAAATGCATTCATATAGCCTGTATACTACTAACACAGCAATAAATCTTTTTTCTCTTTCTTTTAAACTAAACAAAAGGTTTACTGTCATCCTACCAACCCAGTAAGGCTTTTACAACAGACTTTCAAGTTAAACAACTTAGAGAAAAATATTTGAAACTGAAACAACATGAGGGATTTTTAAAAGTCTCAAACTTTGGGGCCATGCATCGTAACAATATTGCGAGGGTGCAGCAAATTGATTCACTCAAAGACAAAAATTAGATATTGAATCTACATGAGGCTTTTCAAGAGTTCCATACCTTTGGTCCAAGCATAAGGATTTTTATTGTTCATCCACGGAAAATAGTTGTATAATGATTTAACAACAGTGCAGCCAATTAATTCACTCAAAGAGGAAAATTATGTGCTAAATCTACCCGAAGCTTTTAAAGAGTCACATACCTTTGGTCCCAGCATGCTTTCAATCTAACATTGGTATAGCCAATCAATTCACTCAATGAGAAAAATTATTACATACTGGAACTAGATTGCTGTAACTTTGGTCCTACCATAGTGACAATAATTTATTACAAGGGTGCAGCGAGTCAATCGACTCCGAAAGAAAAAAATAGATACTTAAACAACAAAGGCTGTTCAAGAATTCCATACCTTTGGTCCAAGCATAGTAATGATATTACAAGGGTGCAGCGAGTCAATCGACTCGGAAAGAAAAAAATAGATTCTTAAACAACAAAGGCTGTTCAAGAATTCCATACCTTTGGTCCAAGCATGGTTTAAATCTAACAGTGGTATAGCCAACTAATTCACTCAATAAAAAGAATTATTAGATAGTGGTCCTACCATAGTGACGATTTTACAAGGGTGCAGCGAGTCAATTGACTTAAACAACAAAGGCTCTTTGAGAATTCCATACCTTTGGTCCAAGCATAGCGACGAGCTTTCCTCGGGCCAGGTAGGTCTGGAGCCAGGTGTGGACCAGTTCCTGTACACTGACCACTGAGGTGGACTGGTCAAGGGGTGGCCGGAACCCGACATTGTTCTCTATCAGCTCCAGGCGGATGGTGAGGATGGGCACCACGAGGCTGTCTGATGGGTCCTGGGGTGTAGGAGAATAATTATATCTGACTGTTAATTTGGAATAATAAGAATGCAAGTATATATGTATATATTCTTTTTGTTGTTGTTGTTGTTGTTGTTGTTGTTGTTGTTGTTGTTTTGTTGTTGTTTTCGTTGTTGTTGGTGGTGGTGGTGGTGGTGGTGTGTTGTTGTTGTTGTTGTTGTTGTTGTTGTTGTTGTTGTTGTTGTTGTTGTTGTTGTTGTTGTTGTTGTTGTTGTTGTTGTTGTTGTTGTTGTTGTTGTTGTTGTTGTTGTTGTTGTTGTTGTTGTTGTTGGTGGTGGTGATGTTGGTGGTGGTGGTGGTGCTGTTGTTGTTGTTGTTGTTGTTGTTGTTGTTGTTGTTGTTGTTGTTGTTGTTGTTGTTGTTGTTAGTTAGTTTATAAATGGCCTATGCCTGTAGTTAGGCTACATTAAGACAGACGAGACTCTCAGCTCGGTCCTGGGATATATAAAAATCTTTCTGACCTTTTGTGAAAATAAGCCTGTCAGGATATTCTTGTTATTGTTGTTGGTTTAGCTTGTTAAAAATTTGCCATCACATCGCCCACTTGTGCGCATTGGTATACTCTTGTGCAAGCATTTCTTTGTATTAAACTGTACACCTTTCATTTCGAAAAAATAAATACCAAAATATTTTTTTTCTAATTCCCCAAAATAGTGCATGTACAAAGAATAAGCCACGAGTTTCATGTGAAGTGAAAAGGTTAATGTGCTGTGTCAGCAGGTAGGTTGTATTGGCGACAAGTCCTAAGACTAACATTTGACAAATTTACATGCTGCCACACAGGGACAGTACAGGGATAGACCGACCTCTTTCTGAGATGGTCACATTTTGCTAACACCATCACGAAAACAGGTGAATTTCCCATAAAAAGCCAAGCTTTAGTCACTTAAGCCATCTTTCTCTGTCTCTGTCTCTGTCTGTCTGTCTCTCTCCCTCTCTCTCTTTTTCTCTCTCCCTCTCTTCCCCCCTCCCTCCGTCCCTCCCTCTTTCTCTCTCTCTCCATCTCTCTCTCTCTCTCACTCTCTCTCTCTCTCTCTCTCTCTCTCTCTCTCTCTCTCTCTCTCTCTCTCTCTCTCTTGGGGTTGTTTTACTTGATGCGCTAAAAGGTGCAGAAAAAAATTCCGATTTTCCCCAAATTTTGCATGCCGTGTTCAACATAGATGATCTAGCTACCCACAAAATTTCTTTACTCTAGTAAAACTGCTTCAAGGTCAAGCTAAGGACATAATGAACACCCCTCGTAATTGACTCCAAAAGAAAAAAAAAAGGATCCTTAAACAAAAAAGGCTGCTCAAGAATTCCACACCTTTGGTCCAAGCATGGTTTCAATCTAACAATGGTATAACAATGAATCCATTCAATGAGAAAAATTATTATACTGGAACTACATTGCTATACCTTTGGTCCAAGTATAAGGACAATAATTTATTACAAGGGTGCAGTTACATGTAGTTAATTGACTCCGAAAGAAAAAAAATAGATACTTAAACAATAAAGGCTGTTCAAAAATCCCATATCTTTGGTCCAAGCATAGTTTCAATCTAACAGTGGTATAGTCAATTAATTCATTCAATAAAAAGAATTATTAGATACTGAAACTACATCATTGTTATACCTTTGGTCCAAGTATAGTGACAATGATTTATTACAAGGGTGCAGCGAGTCAATCGACTCCGAAAGAAAAAAATAGATACTTAAACAACAAAGGCTGTTCAAGAATTCCATACATTTGGTCCAAGCATGCTTTCAATCTAACAACGGTATAGCCAACTAATTCACTCAATAATAAGAATTATTAGATAGTGGTCCTACCATAGTGACGATTTTACAAGGGTGCAGTGAGTCAATTCACTTGAACAACAAAGGCTCTTTGAGAATTCCATACCTTTGGTCCAAGCATAGCGACGAGCTTTCCTCGGGCCAGGTAGGTCTGGAGCCAGGTGTGGACCAGTTCCTGTACACTGACCACTGAGGTGGACTGGTCAAGGGGTGGCCGGAACCCGACATTGTTCTCTATCAGCTCCAGGCGGATGGTGAGGATGGGCACCACTAGGCTGTCTGATGGGTCCTGGCGTGTAGGAGAATAATAGTATCTGACTATTGATTTGGAATAATAAGAATGCAAGTATATATGTGCTCGTATATATTCTTTTTGTTGTTGTTGTTGTTGTTGTTGTTGGTGGTGGTGGTGGTCGTGTTGTTGTTGCTGCTGGTAAACAGGTAAATTGCCCTTAAAAGGCCAAGCTTTAGTCACCTGAGCCATCTCTCTCCTCTCTCTCTCTCTCTCTCTCTCTCTCTCTCTCTCTCTCTCTCTCTCTCTCTCTTTCTCTCTCTCTCTTCCCCCCTCCCTCCGTCCCTCCCTCTTTCTCTCTCTCCCTCCCTCTACATCTCTCCCTCTCGCTCTCTCCCTCTTACCTCCACCATATTGGCCTGCACTAGCGTATTCAGCATTCCTCGGAGACTGCCGAGAGAGGCTTGCTTGAGACCATCCAGAACAATGGCATCCATGTAGTCAATGTAATCTCGCCAGGCAGGAGATGCAGCACTAATCTGGACAACCTCGTACGATTCCTTCACGAGGGCGTGGACTCTCAGGCCTGCCGGGCTCACAACATTCTCCAGGTCGTCGTTCAGTCGTCTTAAGTGGGACAGGTTGGAGAAAAGATGGGGTGAGTGAGAGGTTGAGAGAGAGAGAGAGAGAGAGAGAGAGAGAGAGAGAGAGAGAGAGAAGAGAGAGAGAGAGAGAGAGAGAGAGAGAGAGAGGGAGGGAGAGACAGGTTTTACAAGAAGAAAGATACACAGGGACAAAAGACAAATAAATCAGAAAAAGATATACAGAGAGAGAGAGTATGAGCAAAGATATAAAATGAAGACAGAGCGAAAGGGATATAGAGAGACAGAGAGAGAGAGACAAACATTCGAACATACTAAGCAAGAGAGTAAAAGCAAGTCAAAAGAGAAGAAGGGAAAGATGAGCATTAGAAAAAGAAGGCAAATTGGTACCACCATAATTATTTACAAGCCAATTGTTCAAATTCCATAAAATTTAATAATTTTTCAATCCATTTCTGTTGCTGCTCTATTACTACTGCTACTTATTCTACTATTACTACTACTGCTGCTGCTGCTGCTGCTGCTACTACTACTACTACTACTACTACTACTACTACTACTACTACTACTACTACTACTACTACTACTACTACTACTACTACTGCTGCTGTTGCTACTACTACTACTACTACTACTACTACTACTACTACTACTACTACAACTACAACTACCACTACATGACCTACTTATGCAGCTCCATCAACTGGTCCATGCTGTAGGACTGGGACTTGTCTCGAGCTTGGAACAAGTCCAGTGTACCTTGCGACCAGGACATGGTCATCTCGGCGACTTCGTGGCAGTTTGTCTGGACAATGTCCAGATTCTGGTGTACATCCAGACACACGAGGGACATGGCCGACTCGATGAAGTCTGCAGACTCTTTCATTTTCCAGGTAAACTGCTGCAAACCTTGTTCCAGAAGCTGTGTAAGAGATGTAGAGGTGTCAGTGTAAATAGCTTGTAGAAAATAAAGAGTATTGTTGTAAATAGCTTGTAGAAAATAAAGAGTATTGGTGTAAATAGCTTGTAGAAGGTAAATTGTATCGGTGTGAATAGCTTGTAGAAGATAAATAGTATTGGTGTAAATAGCTTGTAGAAGGTAAGGAGTATCCGTGTAAATAGCTTGTATCAGATAAATAGTACCTGTGTAAATAGGGTGTTGGAAACGTATAGAGCTATAGGTCTAAATGGCTTATTGTAGGAGAGATGTAGAGATATTGGTGTGAATATGTTGTTGTAGAGATATAGAGGAGTTGGTGTAAGAAATTCTATGTGAAATATCGAGGTATCAATGTAAATAGGTTGTATGAAAACTATAGTTATCTATGTTATGAGGGAAATTTTAGATATTGATATTATAGAGTTGTATAAAGGATATAAAGAAGAACTAGTGTTGTGGCAGGTATTGGGATACGAAGCACGGATATAGATGTATCAGTGTTAATAGGTTGTAGGGCCTATGCCAGATACAGTGGTATCAATGATATTAAATTGGAGAGAGATAGATAGAGAGAGAGAGAGAGAGAGAGAGAGAGAGAGACAGAGAGAAGGAGAGAAGAGAAGAGAAAAAGAAGAAAGAGAGAGAGAGAGAGAGAGAGAGAGAGAGAGAGAGAGAGAGAGAGAGAGAAGAGAGAGACAGACAGACAGACAGACAGACAGACAGACAGACAGACAGACAGACAGACAGACAGACAGACAGACAGACAGGAGCCCTCTATGCCTAGAATAACCATATTGATTGTTTTCATTTTGAAATTAAAGAAAAGGTTATATCTGGCTCTAAAAATGATAAAGTTAAAATTTGTTCAACTTCTTAAAGTGCACATGATTCTTCTTATCCCACTCTATTAAAATCAAAAAGTCTAAATTTCAACTTGTACCAAATTCACCCAGTTGCTTAAATATTAGCTTTTAGACAAAGGTACGCATGAAATACTTTTTACTTTAACTCATTCGAGTCACACGTATAGGTGCGATGACCTAGATCTCTGTTGCGATGTGATTGTTTACTTTCTCTTTATCCTAAGCGATATTGTAAAGGGACACTATGCATTTTTTCTAAATGAAAAGGCTTTTCTTGAAGTGTTATTAGTTCCCTTTGACCACAATCTTGCCATATTTGTCTTTTATTGCCTTTTTTTACCGTTACTAAGCGATATCAAAATTGGGGTCAAGTTTGTTGCGATTCTGGTAATTCTTGGTGCTTAATAGGCTGCGACTTACATGAGTTAAACAAACAACTACAAGTTTACATGATTCTTCTTATCCCACTCTATTAAAATCAAAAAGTCTAAATTTCAACTTGTACCAAATTCACCCAGTTGCTTAAATATTACAGCATGAAGAAAATCAAATCAACTGACACTATCTATCTGCAGCAGCTTCCTCTCAAACATGGGCCTCTCAAAGGCTGTGATGGTCCTCATGATCGTGTTGTACTTGGAGACGATTGTCTCAAGGCGTGTGGCCGTCACATTCAGATCTTGAGAGTTGGTGTTCCTGCAAAGTTCCTTAGCCGGCTCGGGCAGTTTGATACTGATAACAGGGACAGAAATAGACATGAAACAAACAATTTTATTTATGAGCTAAACTTGTATACAGCTTCTCAACTTTAAAATCGTAAAGAGGCATCATTTGTTTACAATTTGTTGTTATTGTTGTTGTTGTTGTTTTTTTGTTGTTGTTGCTGTTATTGTTGTTATTGTTGTTGTTGTTGTTGTTGTTGTTGTCGTTGTTGTTGTTTTGCTGTTGTTGGTTTTTAAAACTAATTTGAATGCTCTGTACCCAATAATTATCATCAGTCTTGTTTCATAGTAGAAAAACAATATTCATTACAGTACATCTAACAAATACCTATACACAAATTTTTTTAAATAGATTGAAGAGAATTATGCAATGGCTTATAAACCTGCATGACAGGATGGTCTCGTTTGGTGTTACACTGTCATAATATTTATTCCTTAAACTTGAGAAGATGGAGAACGTAGAGCAAATTAAAAAAATAATTATGACGCATTCATAAAAAAAAAAAAGAATTTACCAGAAAAAAGTGGGAAGAAGATGAAAAAATATTATGATTTTTATAGTCTGGGTATAAGCGAAGAAGCAAAAGTTATAATAACAACAGCAAAGAATAGATATTCTCAAATTTCATAGTTTGACAGTAATGTCGCTGGGTACAATTTTTATAAATAAAACAAAACTTTAAATGGGGCCTTACTTGAATGGTGGCCTACTCAGGTAGTGAATCTCCTTCAGAACTAACAGCAGCTGAGGGTCCAAGTTCACATGAATAATCTGCGGCCGTACGTCAATTTCATCATCGTACTCCTCAGCAATCTGCATAATATTATTAGTCATATTTAAAATGATGTCCCTCAAATAAACAAAACCAAAAATTGTAGATGAAAAAATAATACAGGCTGAGAATAAATGTGTACATCCAGGGAAAGGATAAAAAAGTGGTTAAAATAAATTTTCATAGTATTGGCAACCATCTAGGAATAACAGAAGCCTTAAACGTTCTTGGTAAATTGTAAAATTCCAGGGACAAAAGAAAAATATTTCATGATTTTCAGGACTAACTGATAAAATTCCAGGATTTCCAGGATAAAAAAAAATTCAAGGCTTTCCAGAAAATCCTGTACTTTGTGGAAACACTGTGATATATAAAAGAAAATCAACAATCATGCTACTACTGGAAAGGGCATAAGATACAAATCAACTTACCAGGAGCGGCTGTTTCAGCTTAGTAGTCAACTCTGAGACTATATCTGTCTGCCACTTCGCCACAGTGTTTGACTCGAAACTGAAAGTGCAGAGAAAATATCAACGCCTTGTCAAGTAATACATAATTTCTTCAGAAAGTGATACAAGAAGATAAGAGGAAATTTGTAGTCATGATGATCGATATTGTAATAAAAATCTACATATAATTGCTGTGCTGAGCTAACTCCAAAATTCCTGGGGTTTGATCAATTTATTTGGAAGTATAGGTCTGCTGTGATATTTTCATTTGAATATGTTACTAGCAATTGTGACAATATGCTTAACTTTGTCCAAAATTAAGTATGAACCTAAAAAGAAAAGTGTATTTCTCCATTTAACATTTACTCAAATCCAACTCTCCCATGATATAACTCACTCTCTATGGTTCCTTCTCTATTTGTCACCCTCTCCCTATCTTTCTTACCTTCCTTTTCTATGTCTTTTCATCTCTATCTCTCTCTGCTTCCCCTCTTCTCTCTCCCTCCCTCTGTATAATTATCTCCTCCTCACTCACTCCCCTTCCCTTAATCTCTTGCAAACACAAACACAAACACCCACCCACACACACACACACAGATATACATAGATCAATTTGTTTGTTTGTATGTCTCTTTATTGTTTTGGTGTCCACATCAGCACATTATATGCTATTTTGTAGACGGACCCCAAAACAATCGTCTGACAATTTCACGTGCTGCCACACAGAAACCTGTCAGATATTCATGGAATCGTAAAATATGGAGCACTGAATTTTAGGTCTGTGCGGAATATTCACGAAACCATGAATATTGATGAGATTCTAATTTCCCAGGTGACAACACTTTTAGGTGCCTGTGCCTTGCACTCACGCATCAAGCTCCCTCATGACGTCAGTGTAGGTCTCCCTCATCTGGTAGCCTTGATCCCCATCCAGGGAGTGTGGGCTCACCTGACGCATCTTCTCCATGGGTATCTATGGAAACAGCGGACATCGGTTGTGAAATGTTGCATTGCCTGTATCATTGTTATCATTGAACTCTATGGTGTCATAAAATAAAGTAAATTTGTATTGAAAATATATATGCTTCCTTTACTTTTACATATTGAATTTCATATCTAGTTATTTTAATTCCATATTGCTTGATCTAGATAATGTATTTATCACGTATGTATTATATTTTATTAGTAACTTCTTATGTTATATTTGTCTCTATATCTAGATATAGTTTTGATCTTTTTTGTCATGTTGTTCTATTTATGCATTTGACATTTAATCTTCATAATAATATTATACTTATCAGTTACATTTTTTTTCTGATATCTCTTTTTTGTTATCTTCTACATGATAATTTGTTCAGTGTATGTATTATTTTTTTATTCTTTAATTAATTTTATTGCTTTCATGTCTATTAAAGGCTTAAGGCCGAAACCTTACATGTTATGGTATTTTGTTTATTTTTAGAGCTGCACTATACCTTTTATCATTTATTTCTATTTTTGGGGTGTCTTAATTGGACTTTAAAACCACTACTACCACTACTACTACTACTACTACTACTACTACTACTACTACTACTACTACTACTACTACTACTACTACTACTACTACTACTACTACTACTACTACTACTACTACTACTACTACTACTACTACTACTACTACTACTACTACTACTACTACTACTACTACTACTACTATTCCTATACTACTACTACTACTACTACTACTACTACTACTACTACTACCACTACCACTACTACAACTATTCATCCCTTCCCTCTCACGCACCCTGATCCTCTCCTTGAGAGCATGCACCCACATCAACTTAGAGACAATGGGTGGCATGTTGTGGTGAGGCGGAGGAGAAAAGTATCTCTCCTTAAAATGTCCCTGCATTGCCGAAGCTCTTCATTGAAGTTATAGACTAGCTGCTTGTCCACGTCCTTCAGATGAGCCTAGGTAGGAGATGTACAAAGAGGTTAAATGCAGTATACAAAAATAGTTTTGGTTTGTAAAACTATAACAAAATTAAGTGATAATTATATGCTTAAAAAACAAATTTCGGATATAAATCTCTTTGGCTTTCATGTGAAATAGAAATGTGAGCTAATAAAGGCATTTTTTTAATTTAATAAGAAATTGTTTGTTTTTTTCTTCTATAATACTTGATTTAAACAAAAGGGAAGGAAAGAAACAACAAAAACATGGGAGTTTTAGTTAATATTTTTAAAATGTATCAAAAAACTTATCAAAAAAAATTTTAGATGTTATAAGGGAAAAATATAATGACTGTTCTATGATTTTGGTATAAGTCATTTTTGCTACTTTTAGAGATAATCAATAAAAATTATTTTTATTTCCTCATTTCTGCATCAAATTGGACTTTTTTCTAATGAGGTAAAAGCAAAAACCTATAATGGCATTTCAAATCTGAGGGTTTAGTTAGATAGATCCCATTTTCAGCTTTGCAACACAAATGCCATATATGTGGCACTATTATGATGTAAAACTTTATTTGTTCTTTAAAGACACATTTGACGATCTAAATATATGCAAACCAATAGTCATTAACTTATTAAAAAAAAAAAAACAGGACAAAAATATGTTTTACGTATAGTGATGCTACAGTTTTTTTTAAATAGTAGAAGTATGTGCTAAAAACAGAAAACATAACGTTAAATCAATACATACAATATACATGTTACAATTTAAACGTGGGGAAAGCCTGGTACCATCTGTTTGCAGTGAATGTAGACATTTCATTGAAAGATAAAGAGCTGAAGTTTTACATCTGCATAAAATTGTATTCTCTTTTTATTCGTTCAAAAGGTATGAATTTTAAAAAAAAACCTTAAAAACAGCACAATTTTCTGAGCATTGCTGGAAAAATCGCTGTGACTCCATTGGGTTAAACTTTGAGTTAAACAGTTTATATTAAGCGTTTCCCATCATATTGACAATGGATGTTATGAAACCAACAAACCAAACCAAACTGCGTACCTGGACAAGCTCTCGTCCACTGACGCCCTCAAACACTTCAAGCAGACGCAGCTGGGACTGTACAATGCCACACTGCTCAAAGGCCAGACGCAGAATGCCTGAAAGCCTCTTCTCCAGTGCCTGGAAAGTAATGAGAAGAAAGTAGGCAACGTATGAACAGGACAGAGGGGTATAAAAGTACTTCTTACAAACTGCAGTCTCATCCCTGTTTATGATGGCAGCCACATTTAATACAGAGGGCAAAGTAATAGGATCGATATAAAACTTTAAGAGTAAAAAGTAACTTATTTTGAAAAAGATGCCACTACCATTGCCACTATCTACTTTGGCTTTTGGCCAACCACTATAATGGTGCAGGATATTACGTTACTGAAGGAATTTAATGTTTTTCTTAAATCAACTAAGTCCTTAGGTCTAGTCAATATTGATCAAATTACTTGCTTTCTATATCAAATTTGGCCACTGCGTAAACATAGCCTGAGAAAGAGGCCTCTGCTTTGAGATGGTATCCTAATACAAGCAGATTAAGGAAAATGTAAATCTCCGTTAGCAGTTGTCAAAAATCTCAATGGGCTTGTAGAGGATTAAATGAATGAAGCAAGGGCAAAGGGTAAAAAAAAAAAAGAAAGATGTTTCACTTTCTTTGTAGTCATGAGACTTGTTTTCAAACAGAAGAAAAAGATATTTAAAAAATTATAATGTTAAAGGAAAATTTTAATTTTTTCTAAATGCTGGATGTAAAAATCGTAATTTTTCACGTTATAATATAGAAGAAAAAAAATTAAAAAAAAAAAAAAGTAAAGGCTACTTTAATTTCAAAAGAGGATTTCTGTAGCTGTGCCACACTTACCTTGACAGTTGTTCTGAAATTGAAGAAAGCTCTCTCAAACATCTGGGTGCCATCTATGCTTAGGACGTTGGAAACCTAGGAAGGAAATATTGTTGATAGAAAAAAAAAAGATATCATAATTATGTGGCTTAATTTGCTTTGTATGCTACATTAATAAAATATTTATGAAGGAAAACATCTTAGTGCCTTCTATGCTCAGAATTTTAGAGACCTATAATAAAATGTAGTGAAGGATTATACAGTCAGTTGTCTCAGGACTTCTATTATATTGAGTACACATAAATGCTTCCCTGAGTTTTATGTCTCATATGCCTAATTAATGCTGACGTTGGTTGGTTGGTTGGTTGGTTGGTTGGGTTGGTTTAACGTCCAACAGCAGCACTATATAGGCTATATCGTGGACGGGCCCCAAGACGGACGTCTGACAATTTTATGTGCTGCCACACACGAGACAGGGCAGGGATACCATGACTCCTGTCTCAGCCGGTCAGATTATAATGACACCACTTGGACTAGAAACCAACCCAACTCAAATGCTGCCAGTGACATACCTGAGAGAAGAAATCTTTCATGGCGATGGTGTACTTCACATGCAGCTCTTTGACCATCGCGTCCAAACTGGCACTGCCCGCCCCACCGACTTCCGCTGCGCCGGCCAGAAGGCGGAAATGTCTGGTGGTCTCAACTAGTTCCAGGACATCGTTGCACCTGCAGGAAGTTTATGGAGATCACAGTGTTTATTTCTTAAGTGATTTTTTCAATGGGATCGTAATGTCACCCCAGACGCACCAAAAGGGTATGTTTATGTGTATGTTTATGTGTATGTGTTTTATTAATTTTTCTTATGGTCTCCACTAGTTCCAAAACAACGTTGCACCTGCCAAAAATTCATGGAGATTGCAGTGTTTACTTCTTAAAAAAGTTTTTGTTTTTATGGAATCATAATGCCACCCTTGACACAAAGAAAGGGTATGTTCATGAGTGTGTGTGTTTTCTTGGTTCTCTTGTCATCTCCACTAATAATAGGACATCGTTGCACCTGCGGAAAATTCATGGAGGTTGCAGTGTTTCTTTCTTAGATAATTTTTTTTTCTTTATGGGTTCATAATGTCACCCCTGACACAAAGAAAGGGTAGGTTCATGAGTTTGTGTGTTTTACTGATTTTCTCGTGGTCTCTACTAGTTCTAGGACAACGTTGCACTTGCCAAAAGTTCATGAAGATTGCAGTGTTTATTTCTTAAATAATTTTTTTATGGGATCGTAATGTCACCCCTGACACACCAAAAGGGTATGTTTATGTGCCTGTGTGTTTTCTTGGCTTTCTCGTGGTCTCCACTAGTTCCAGGACATAGTTGCACCTGCAGAAAATTCATGGAGATCACAGTGTTTATTTCTTAAGTGATTTTTTCAATGGGATCATAATGTCAGGCCTGACGCACCGAAAGGGTATGTTTATGTGTATGTTTATGTGTATGTGTTTTACTGATTTTCTCATGGTCTCCACTAGTTCTAGGACATAGTTGCACCTGCAGAAAATTCATGGAGTTCACAGTGTTTATTTCTTAAATAAATTTTTATTTCATGGGATCATAATGCCACCCTTGACACAAAGAAAGGGTATGTTCATGAGTGTGTGTGTTTTCTTGGTTTTCTTGTGGTCTCCACTAATAGTAGGACATCGTTGCACCTGTGAAAATTTCATGGAGATCACAGTGTTTATTTTGTAAAATTTTTTTTATGGGATCATAATGTCACCCCTGACACACCAAAAGGATGTGTTCATGAGTGTATGTGTTTTACTAATTTTTTTTTCTTTATGGGTTCATAATGTCACCCCTGACACAAAGAAAGGGTATGTTTATGTGTATGTGTTTTACTGGTTTTCTCATGGTCTCCATTCGTTCCAGGACATCATTGCACCTGCCAAAAGTTCGCCAAGGTTGCAGTGTTTATTTCTTCAAAAAAAAAATATTTTTTAATGGGATCACAAAGAGACCCCTGACGCACCAAAATGGTATGTTCATGAGTTTGTGTGTTTTCTTTTTTTTCTTATGGTCTCCACTAGTTCCAGGACATCGTTGCACCTGCTGTAAATTCATGGAGATTGTAGTGATAATTTCTTAGATAATTTTTTTTCTTTATGAGTTCATAATGTCACCCCTGACACAAAGGGTATGTTTATATGTATGTGTTTTACTGATTTTCTCATGGTCTCCACTAGTTCCAGGACATCGTTGCACCTGTGGGAAGTTTATAAAGATCACAGTGTTTATTTCTTAAAAAATTTTTCTTTCTAATGGGATCACTAAGACACCCATGACGCAATTTTGTGACAATTAATTCTGATTTACGGTAAACTTAGTAGTACATTTTCCTTTTTTCGTGTGTGTATATTTGATTGTTTTTCCCTTGAATGTCTTTAGTTCTAGGTTAACCTTGCATTTACGAATATTCATCGGAGACAGAAAGATTTATCTTCTTAAGTCAGTTGAATGCTTTGCACGTTAATTACTATTATTGTAATATTTATTATTAATATTTCTATTATTATTATTATTATTATTATTATCATCATCATCATCATCATCATCATCATCATCATCATCATCATATTATTATTATCATCATCATCATCATCATCATCATCATCATCATCATCATCATCATCATCATCATCATCATCATTATCATCACCATCATCATCATCATCATCATCATCATCATCATCATCATCATCGTCATCGTCGTCATCGTCGTCGTTGTTGTTGTTGTTGTTGCTGTTGTTGTTGTTGTTGTTGTTAGTATTATTTTTATTATTATTATGACTTTTTTTATAATCATTATTATTATTATGTTTTGCTGAATATATGGACCACCAAATGTGCCTTTAAGCGACAAACAAAATTACATCTTATCTTATCTTTTCTCATCTTCATAGTGAAGTCAAAATTCTCAGGAGGCCCACCTCTCCATAAAGTTATTGAGGAGATCAAAGCACGGAGCATTCCTTGCCGGCCAGGGACTGTCCATCCACAGCTCATCCTCATCCATTGAGTCGGTGGATGAGCCCCCGTCCAGATGTCTGAGGCCATAACGTGGAGCATACGCATGTGGACCGTACATCTTGGTGGTAAACAGGTTACCCTGTGGTCTCGCTGCCCTGAACAAAGAGATTTAAGATTCCAAAGTCTTTTTTTGTCCTTTAGAGAAACTTGTTATTGCAACATTTATAAACAATAACATCAAAACTCAAAGCATATTTGTAAAAAGTAAACAGAAAGAGTGTTCATTTGATTATTGTGAAAATGTATAAAGTTATATGGCAATAGTAAAATAATTGCGCTGTCTTTTGATGTTCTGTCACAGTCTTATAAATTATTTCAAATGGGTGCAAAGGGGAATACAAGAAAAAGTAAAGTCAACAGTTGAAACTTAACGTTCAAAGCTGTTTCCCTTGTGATAGTTGGTTTATTTACTATATAAAAAATCGTAGAAATTGCCTGACACCAGCCAGCATCTTAAAGATATCGAGGCTATTTTTAGATGTCTTCCTGGCACAAAAAGTTAGATTTTGTTCAAGCTTAATCAGTTACGGCTTGTATGTATGCCCATCCATCAAATAGTATATTTTGTAAGTTGGCAATCATGGCCCTCCTCTCTACCTGATCCCTTGCTGCTTATAATAGCCCCAGTCATATAAGATAGTCTTGTTAGTCTATCCATATTATCTTTCCTCACTGTTTTCCCCTCGTGCTTTTCTCTTAAATTATTTGTTATCATAAAATGTTTCAGCTTCCTTCTTAATATTACATGTTGAAAAAAAGATTATTATGAGTGGTCTTGTTGTTTTATCTTCCTCTAAGACTGTATGTATGTAGGTCTACTTGACAATGAGCTTAGGATACCAGAATGATATAGACCATAATGAAAGGGTTCTTAATCTGCTATGATCAGTCTCATGATTTCTAGCTGTTTCAAGGTGCAAAGAAAAATAAATGTTAATAGTAAACAATATCCAAAAAGAATTTAAAACAAAGCCCAAACTTTGAGATTATTTATTTTATTTTTTTTTTTTTTTTGCAATATTACCACATTAGGGGTGATATTACAAGACTTGTACTTACAAAAAAAATAATTGAAAGAAAAGAAAAGTAAAAATGCATTTGGTGGCGGAAACAAAAAAAAATAAAAACTTGAAAATGTGGATAATTTTTTATAATTTTTATTTTTCCTAGATGCTTCTTTTAAAAAGGGGGAATATATTCAGGATCTATAGAACAAAAGCAAAATAGCAATCTAAGAAAATTAATAATATAAATATATTTACAGTTTTTCTGCATTTTCAGCAATATTTTTTGCATTTTGGTCGTCTGCTTTGTCCTTGAAGTCCAGGTATGTACCTCGGAATGCTGCACACACTCGCAGTGCCTCTTTCAATTTGGAGTAAGACTAGGAAATGTTTGGATGAAAAAAGTATTACTATTATTGGTTAATAGAAGCTGCAGGTATTGTTGGAAAGAAGGGAAGAAGGAGGGAGGGAGGGAGAGAGAGAGAGAGAGAGAGAGAGAGAGAGAGAGAGAGAGAGAGAGAGAGAGAAAGAGAGAGGCAGAGAGAGAGAGAGAGATGGAGTGAGAGAGAGAGATGGGGAGAGAGAGAGAGACAGAGAGAGAGACAGACAGACAGACAGACATACAGACAGACAGACATACATTCAGACAGCCAGACAGCCATACAGACACATATACATAGAGAGCAAGAAAGGGACAGAGAGATTTGCCTAGGTTTTTAGAAAGAACGGCACATAAACGTTAATTTTAAAGATCCAAAAAGACATGGCAAAAATTGCCAAACACTGTAACCATCTTTTCGAAGTTCCTCTACCTCCAAGGGCTCTCTGAGAATGTCGTCCCCAACCATGGCGATTGCTCTGTGCACAACCTCATTGGACAAGAGGCGGATAAGCTGGTGGAACTTGTCAATCTGGTGGTAGTAACTGGGGAAGAAAGCAGGGATTTTGACACAAGCTCAACCAAGTATAAATTGGGAGAGTAAGAAATGATAAGTAATGGAAATTTGAATTTGTTTAAAATAGAGTTGAGACTGAGGTGCTTTTGAGCACAATGAGATTTCTGTCAGCAAATGATAAATGCAAACCAACGCCTTTTGGAATATTTTTAAGACAGAAGTTTTTTAGTTTCTAAACCATCCAAAATCTAATAAATTTTTTATTGGATAAAATTATTTAGTGGGACAGTTTTTAAAACCAAAAACCATGTATCTCTTCTGACAAAACAAAAGAAACATAGAAAAAAAATTAAACTAAATAAGTACAAAAGCTACCATTGCAGTATTAATTGTCAGAAAAGGCAGACAAGTCAGATCTGCTTGATTTTTTTTTTTATATAATGTCATAGCTTTTTTTCAAAATAGGGTTTCCTTTGTGCCACTGATTATTTTCTCAATACTTGTTATTGATCACTAACTTTTCATCCAATCTTTAGTTTTTAGAGTCTACGTTTCTGGGTTGTTGTTGTTTTTTATGTGTTATTTTTTTTCACCTAAGCAAATTATATGTTTCAAATAACTAGTTTAATTTTCCAAACACAGAAAAATAAGGTAAAAAAAAAAAATTTGCTCTCACTCTTATAGGCTACAAAAAGAAATTTGGACATACCACAATACTAGTTATTACATGACATTAGTTACAATAAATTAGGCCTACATGTTCAGTCTAATTTCACTAATTTTAAGAAAAGAAAGGCCTTTGGGGATGTAATATCGAATATTATTTGTACATACGTGGAGTGGGACCAGACGAGATTCAGCACGTGCATGAGTGGCTGAAACAGCTTGATGATGGCTGGCGAATCTGTAGATCCATGCAGTTTTTTGTACCAAGGCTCCATCGTACTGAGGAATTTGAGGATTCGGCTTGTCTCAGTTTCCGCCTGGAAATTTCATAAAAGAAAATTGATGTCCATATGAAGCATTGAATTACAATTTTGGTAGGAATTATACAATTAAGGAATGTTTCTCACATAAGTTAAAAAAAGAATATGTAGGTAAAAAAGTTCACCTTGATTTTCATAAATTTAAAAAGCCAAAAAATATTGGGCCTTAAAGTTACTGTTCTTCTTGATTGTTGCAATGACATAAAAACGATAAATAATAAAAAGAGAGGAGAAAGAGGGGGAGAGAGAGAGAGAGAGAGAGAGAGAGAGAGAGAGAGAGAGAGAGATCTAAAATAAATTGAGTGGCTTATAGGAGCACGCCATCAAGTACAGTATATAAAATATATATTTTTACAGAATGTCGACCAGCGCTGTACAGGATTTCCCAGGGGAATCTAAGCGATATTTAAACCCAAAGTTTCCATATACAGAACCCGTTGCCTACCTTGCTGATATCTTTGCGGACTCCACTGAAGGATTGAGCGTACTGGCTGTTGGCTGTCTCCAAGTTCTGCAGAATATCCTTTGCGACGTCAGAAGCTAGCTGGTCATCGATCGAGCGCAGGCGGTCGAGGTGAGTTTCCCACATAGTAATCTCGTCCAGGGGTCCGGGTTCCTTGCCGAACTGCGCTGTGAGAGCTTCTTGCGGGTCGTGGCGGAGAACAGCCTTGAAAAATACAAAAGAATGTAGTGTAGAGACATCACATCACCATTTTTTTTTTCACTATGTGAGTTTTTCTAACAAAAATGATAAACTATTCTACAAAGATAGCTTGATACATTTAAATAAAATAAAATAAACAGACATTTCTGAAAGTAATGTTTTGTGCTATTTAAAAGTTATATTATTTAAAGAACTTATGATATTTTTTCCCAAAAGAAACCAACTACATTCCCTATTTAAAAAAATAATAAGGTTTCTACATTTAAATAATGGTGCAATTTTTTGTTTTGTTTCACCAACCACTTATTTCACTCTATCTCGAGTCAATAAAATAAATTTCTTACAAACATGAATTGTATAGTCAACCATAAAGCAGGAGTGACTTACCCTGATCTGCTTAATCCAGCCAATCACAGTTGTCTCCAGTACATGAAGAACAGCAGCTCGTCTGGACGGTGATGCTGCTGCCTCGGCAAGAACCTCGATAGATGGCAGATTCAAAACGATACGGCCCTGGAAACAAAGAACAAATTAAAAATATAAAATAGGAAGGAAACATTTTCAAAGCACCAGTGTAGAAGGAATCAAGAGTCATGTAGTGCCGTGGAGGTTGGTGTTGGTGATCATGTCCCTCCACTTCTTTCTGTCCTTGCATAACATAATCAGGTCGATCCCTTTCAGTCTGCCGATTCATCTTCCTAGCCCATCCCAGATCTTTTCTCTCTGTGTTTCTCTCACTTCTCTTTCTGTTCATTTCGCCAGTTGTAATAACATGTTCTTAACCATGTCTGTGCATGACAAAACAACAAATTTCGCTTGAGGTGTCCTGATTTTATTGAGGTGATTTTTCTGGTGCCTGCTTCTTTGTTGTCCATAAGACTTTAAGCATCTCTCAAACAATAATACAGATGGAATTAAATTCATTCAAACCATTCTAACTACACCAGGAGCTGTGTAGTTTCCGTGTGATAAATAGAGAATTTTTAGTTTTCTTTTGTTTGAGATACTAAGCAAAAGATGTTGTGTTTCTAAGGTTTTGAGTTTGTAAAGTTGAATTTATAAAAACTTCTTCTAAAAAAAAACCCAGCAAACTAATACGAAATATTTAAAAAATTTTAAAAGACCATCAATCAACACAAACTAAAGTTCAAGAACCATCAACACAAAGAAAAGTAAAATTATATATGTTTTTTTTTCCTTTTCCTAGGCATCTGCACATAAAAATATTTTACAAAATGAGAACAATGCTTTGACAATTAAAACAAGCCAATTGAATAAAGCAGACATTAACTAGGTGAAAATAAAAAAATAAAAAAAATTAAGAGTGTAGTTGGTAATAATGTTTTAAAATTTAGTTATTGTTGCTTTAAAAATGTAAAACAACAGCAACATCTCAATTAAGACTTTTTCCATCAAAAAGTGAACAGAAAATAGCTTTTTGTCCTATTCATATATTTTTTTTTCAATTTTCTATCACAAACCTCAACATGACCTTGTGTGACCTCCACAGCGGCCATGAGTCTGTGTAAGATATCCATGACCTTGTCACCATTTCCAGAGGCGCTTGCCAGACTCAGATTGTTAGTGGAGAGGAGAGGTAGAAAGACCTCTCTGATGGTCATCTCTAGATGATCCAGGGGAACGTTACTGCTGTCTGTGTAGTAGACCTCAGAGTCTGAAAAAGGAGAATAAGATACATATTATTATTATTATTATTATTATTATTATTATTATTATTATTATTATTATTATTATTATTATTATTATTATTATTATGATAATGATGATGATGGTGACGACGATGAAAATGACAACGACGACAACGATGATGAAGATGATGATAATGATGATGATGATGATAATAATAATAATTATTATTATAATAGTACTAACTATAATTTTAAATTTCTTTTCTTATAAGGATTTTTTTTTATAAAAGTATAACATTTGATACCAATAAAAGTCACTTCAATGTGCACTCTCATGAATCTCACTTACCCATATTGTCTTTTGTCAGCTTTGTCCCTGAATTGCATTTGAGGAAATAGATTGTCTTGCTCTGAAGTTCCATTGGAGGTTGGAGAGTAGCAACAATCTGTCTGCCTGGTCGCATGTACACCAGAAGACGCTTCACATCCTCATTGTTGACAAACTCGTAAAACGCTAATCTAGGTTACAGAATTTTTGTGAAAAGGGAAAAGAATGTAAGATTTACAGAAATACGTAGCAATGTAGTATATAAATCTCTACATATAGTGTTGTCGAAAAAGACATATTGGGAGTTAGTGTGTGATCAAATAATTTACTATGATATCAGTATTCTTTCAGTATTCTGCTTCTTAGAATTCATCAAAGCACAACATTTAAGGAAACCGCTTTTTTTTTTTTATATGGAGCAATAATTAATATCTTTAGTTATGCTTAGAAAATCTCATTTTGTGAAAGAAGACTTTTCTTGTTTTCAGTTAATGGAACTTCTCTGTAGACAAAAGAAATATGTTCTGTTGCTCTTAACAAACAGTTTAAAGATCAATTAAACATTATTCATACCTAGACTTAAAATGTTAGCCAACCGCAGAGTAGACCCTAGCACTTGGGACACAATGATCAAATGGAAAAGAATTACTGTTTATTTCTATTGTCTGAATGAATTTGATTTTTCAGATTATGAAACTATTTTAAACTAAATCTAAATGATGCTGTCTCATCACAATAAACATGTATTGCTGAGCCTTGAAATATTGGAAAGGATAAGGGGATCAATAGGGTAACATGCAGAGGAAAAAAAGAATCAAAGACAAGACAGTCAGTAATTTAAAATGAAACAAAACAAAATAAAGCAAACCAAAAGCGTGAGGGTAATACGTTCATCTCAACCATTCACTGAATGAATAGTAATCGAGCACTCAGCATAAAATGTTCTCCTTTATTCATGTTTTGCAATCACACCAATAAGCAAACATGCTAAATATGGAAACTAACCTGTTCTCATCATTTGCCATCATATTTTTAAGATCTTCGTTTCTGGGTCGCATTGATGACCCGATTCTCTGCTCAAGCCATTTGAGCCGCTCGTCTGTCACTGACCCCATCTTTTATTCTGTATTTGATTAAACAACATAAATTATTTAAACATTTTAAACTTTCCGTCTTCACACTTTTTTTTTTTACTGATTTTGCATCTCAATTAAACTGTTTAGATATAGGCCTATGTCTTTTGCTTAAATTCAGGGGAGTGCTTATAGCCTATGCATTATATAGCCTATAGTGTTTCTACTATTTTTTTTATCATATAGGCGTACACTATACAGGTTTTTGTCCAAATTTTTATATAGCCCTACATTAAGTGTTTTTGGCCAAATTTAGATATAGGCCTAAGGAGTATATTTAATGTTTTTGTTAAAATCAAACTCTTTGGTCTAACCATAAAAAAAAAAATTAAGCTCTCTCCTCATTAAACACTTCCTAGGTCTAAAGAAAGATTATTAACAATGTCAAGTAAATTCAATTTTATACTCAGCCTTTATGGCAAATATTTAGATACAAACATGACAACATAGAGAGCATATAGCAAAACTTGGACAGAAACATGATATAGGCCTACAGTGCATATAGAATAGGCCCCTAAGCCTAAATTCAGCAGCAGAATGTTCAAAAAGACTAGATATAGTTGTAGGTTAAGATATATTTGTAGATCCTTTTTACTCAAACACTGGATGTATCCAATAACTGATTTGGGTAAATAGTTGGTGGTAAATATAAGTCTTTAATGCCTGGTATTTCAATTCCTTTGGTTACAAAATGATCCAAAACTCGAAAACTAGAGAATTTCCAAAACATCAGGTGGATGTTAAGTACTATAAAAACACCAATTTAAAAACTCATAACTTGGACTTGTTTCCATGGAGCAAATTATGGTTTTAGCTTATAATTATGTCTAGATCTAGATCTACTATTCTTTCCACGCTGTCAGACATTTTATGTCTCACAACATAGTTAAAACTTCTTTAACTATCTGGTAACTCAACTTCATGAAATATTTCAATCTAGATATATGTCTAGACTAACCTATTTACTTATGTAGTGTTTGAACTGTTTCTAAAAGACTTGGAGTAGGCTTCTAACGATAGATATAATTATTACTAGCTTACTAGGTCTAGATATCTAGATCCAGACTTAAATTACTCGTGTAGTGAAAATAGTAATCTTATCGATTCAAAAAAGTTATAGATTAGATCTAGATCTAGATAAAAGAAACTCAAATCTTACTTGTTGTGTTGGAGTGTTGCGGGGTAAAAATGTTATTCTATTCCTTTGCGGGAATCTGTCTAAACTCGTGAACAAGTCGCCATATTGTTTGGAAGCTGTTGCTGTGGTAAAAGGTCAGAGGTCACAGTTAACTACCGTAACCGTTGGCTGACATTATTCGGATGTATTCCAAATAACTCTATCCAGAATTTTAGAACGAAGAATCTGCAAATTATCCAGAACACTATTCTGAATAACTCAGGAGCTTAATAATAATAATAATAATAATAATAATAATACTTTGTTGTGTTTTTTGTGTTGTTGATTTTTTGTTTATTTGTTTGTTTTTAGTGCCTCCATTTATACGGCTTTACTTCCCTTTGAGTATGCAAGGGGCACAAACCTTTTTTAATTGAAAGATTTCATTTCCTTTGTTCCCTCCCTTGTCTCATATTCTTAAAATTCTTTTTCGTGACCATAAAGAGTGCACTTGGTTATTGTTATCTTTGAACCTATTTTATATTTTTCCTCTCTTTCTAACTGACTGTCTCCCTCTCTCTCTCTCTCTCTCTCTCTCTCTCTCTCTCTCTCTCTCCTCTCTCTCTCCCCCCTTCTTTTCACCCTTCTCTCATTCAATCTCTCGTTCTTTTTCAACTTATTACACGTATACCCATTCTCTTTCCAATCAAGTAAGTTGCAATCTTACATTTATAGGGTTTTTTATTGGGTTGATTTTCTTGGTCCTGTTTTTTTTTTTTACTTGGAACTTTTTTTGTATCATATAAGCTAGACGGCAATTTAAGATTACTCGATATGTGATTATTTAACGTTATCAATATAGGAAGGAAAACTAATTTTATACAATGAAAATGATCACAGATATACAAATTATAATATAACCATTTTTTGTTTGTGCTTCTTTCATGCATATCCCAGTCTAAAGTAATATTGGCAAAGTCGTCCCAAGAACAAAGGAGAATGCGGGGAAGAAGACGTAGCAAAGGATGGACAAAGAGGAAGAGCTTGGCATTAACATCCTCATATTTTCTAGGATTTTTTTTTACTTCCAGCCTAAACAAGTGTTTGAGTCCCAAACCTAACGTCTGGCAATTTCGCTTACCGGAGCACAGAGACAAAACGGGAATCCCTTGACTCCCGTATCTTCAACTGGTCGCGTTCTACTGACACTGACTCATCCAGGAAGGAACAAGTAGGGCAGAGTACGGATCGAATTGGAGATTTTTGTGACCTTGATTCGATTAATTATGTCACTTAGTCCCCATTGATAGGTCAATTGATTGCCAATTATAATTCACGTAGACACGGACACACTGTCATATCAAAATTAACAAAATAAACATTATCAGAACTCCTTTGTAGAAACGCAGTAATTTAACGTTATTGATCAACGCCCCGTTTGAGGGTTTATAATACAACGTTGATGAGCTTACACGTTACAACTAGTCTCAATACTTGTTATAAGACGTCTTAAGACGAATTGTAGCGCTTACAGGGAAGTTCTACGTATGGCTTACGCCCCCAGGTGTGGAAAGTGTGTTAACACATTACATTGTGTACAGTGCAGCATTAAGAGAATTTTCCACCAGCTTAAAACTCTTAAAATCAGACATTGTAACAATACTAGCGCGATGCAAAGATTTTTAATAACATTGTTCCTTACCTTGATTCTTCCTGCAAACGTTTGTCTACTTTCAATGACAGTTCCGGCTATTCTGTCGACATACGAACTCCTCCAGTGGAGCTTAGGAGGTCTTAAGCTCTCTCTCTCTCTCTCTCTCTCTCTGAGAGAGAGAAAGAGAGAGAGGAAGAGAGAGGGGGGTGGCGAGAGAGAGGAGAGAAAGGGAGAGAGAGAGGGAGAGGGGTAGCGAGAGAGAGAGAGGGAAGGATAGCGAAAGAGAGAGATAGAGGGATAGTGAGATAGAGACAGAGAGAGAGAAAGAGATAGCAAGAGAGAGACAGGGAGGGATAACGAGAGAGAGAGAGAGGGATAAGGAGAGGGAGAGAGAGGGAGACAGAGTTGAGTTGATTTAACGTCAAACATCAGCACTATATAGACTATATTGTGGAAGGGCCCCAAGACTGACGTCTGACAATTTTATGTGCTGCCACACCATTGATACCATGACTCCTGTCTCAACTGGTCGCATTTAACTGACACCGACCCAACCAGTAAGGAGCGAAATCGCCCGGACTCGAACCACGGACCACTTGCGTTGGAAACCAATGCTCTACCCCAGGGCAACCGCGTGTCCCACAGAGACAGAGTGAGAGAGAGAGAGAGAGAGAGAGAGAGAGAGAGGCAGAGACAGAGACAAGCGAACAGACAGACAGACAGACAGACAGACAGACAGACAGACAGACAGACAAACAAAGAAAACGGACAGACAGACATACAGACATACAAACGGAAAGATAAATGGACAGAAAGACAGACAAAGGCCTACTATCTTTTCCCTATAGAACAATTTAAATTGTGTTCATTTATTTTATTTTATTGTATTCTTCTTTGGAAACATAGCACCAAAAATGTACACACACATATACAAAGAGTGCACACGTTCAGGAGAAAAAGAACTAATTTCTATATTTCAAGCAGCGTAATAATCAATCAAGGTTTTGTGTGCTATGCAAGTTTTGCATTTCTGCTAAGTTATCTTGACCAATGATTGTTTTAATTTTATGCTTTGTGTTGTGGTCTGTTTTAATATTAGAAAATTGTTATCTCTCCCTCTCTCTCCCTCTCTCTCTCTCTATCTCTCTCTCTCCCTCTCTATCTATCTATCTATCTATCTATCTATCTATCTATCTATCTATCTATCTATCTATCTATCTATCTATCTATCTATCTATCTATCTATCTATCTATCTTTCTATCTATCTATCTATCTACCTATCACTCTCGTTCTCTCTTTCTCTCTCTTTGTCTCTTTGTCTCTCTTTATGTCTGTCTATCTCTCTTTCTCTCTCTCTCTGTCTCCCTCTCTGTATCTGTGCATCTGTCTGTCTGCATGCCTCTCTCTTCTCTCTCTCTCTCTCTCTCTCTCTCTCTCTCTCTCTCTCTCTCTCTCTCTCTCTCTCTCTCTCTCTCTCTCTCTCTCTCTCTCTCCCTCTCTCTCATCACAGTAATATGAAGAAATGTAAGAATCTTCATTTTGGTCGGGTCAAATAATATTATAACTAGGATTTTGTTAGGCTGGATAGAGCACACCTAAGCATTTTATAAGGCTGGGTCAAAAAAAACAAAAAACCCACCAAGACCTTGTTAATCCGGGTCTAAATCTACGTCTAGAGTAACTTTTATTGCATGTCATTTCGACCCTATTGCTTTGTTTAAAAATGGCGCTTCGCCCTCGTTACCGTAATCATCCTTGTTTTTGACGACAGGAAACAAATAATACATCCACGACACAATGGAAACTAAGAACGTTTGGAGTGAATGTCTATAGCGTTACATTATGTCTGCAGACAATAACAAACATACTAAACAAAGAACTTCTAACACAGAGATACAAACTGGAGATATTTCATGCAATAGAACGGGGCGTTCGTTTGAATCATTGTGCGATACAGTCGTGAACAAAGAGCCATACAAACAAATAGGCAAACAAACAAAATAGACAAAAGATGTGTTTTTATCTTGTCTTTCATTAGAAAAGTACGTTTGGATTTGTTCCTGCTTGTGTTTTGAATGTCTTTGTGATGCATTGGGTAGAATAATAATTTCCGCAAGGAAATCTGTTTTTCACCTTCCTCCAGGAAGCAAGTTTTGTGTGTGTGTGTGTGTGTGTGTGTGTGTGTGACGTCAGCAATAAGGTTACCTTGCTTCTATCTATCTATCTATCTATCTATCTATCTATCTATCTATCTATCTATCTTTCTATCTATCTATTATTACCTATCACTCTCGTTCTCTCTTTCTCTCTCTTTGTCTCTTTGTCTCTCTTTATGTCTGTCTATCTCTCTTTCTCTCTCTCTCTCTGTCTCCCTCTCTGTATCTGTGCATCTGTCTGTCTGCATGCCTCTCTCTCTCTCTCTCTCTCTCTCTCTCCCTCTCTCTCATCACAGTAATATGAAGAAATGTAAGAATCTTCATTTTGGTCGGGTCAAATAATATTATAACTAGGATTTTGTTAGGCTGGATAGAGCACACCTAAGCATTTTATAAGGCTGGGTCAAAAAAAACAAAAAACCCACCAAGACCTTGTTAATCCGGGTCTCAATCTACGTCTAGAGTAACTTTTATTGCATGTCATTTCGACCCTATTGCTTTGTTTAAAAATGGCGCTTCGCCCTCGTTACCGTAATCATCCTTGTTTTTGACGACAGGAAACAAATAATACATCCACGACACAATGGAAACTAAGAACGTTTGGAGTGAATGTCTATAGCGTTACATTATGTCTGCAGACAATAACAAACATACTAAACAAAGAACGTCTAACACAGAGATACAAACTGGAGATATTTCATGGCGTTCGTTTGAATCATTGTGCGATACAGCTGTGAACAAAGAGCCATACAAACAAATAGGCAAACAAACAAAATAGACAAAAGATGCGTTTTTATCTTGTCTTTCATTAGAAAAGTACGTTTGGATTTGTTCCTGCTTGTGGTTTGAATGTCTTTGTGATGCATTGGGTAGAATAATAATTTCCGCAAGGAAAGCTGTTTTTCACCTTCCTCCAGGAAGCAAGTTTTGTGTGTGTGAGTGTGTGTGTGTGTGTCTGTGATTTTTACGCACCGACGTCAGCAATAAGGTTACCTTGCGGACGGTTGTGGTTGTAGCTCTTGTTGTTGTTGCTGCTGCTGCTATTAATGTTGCTTTTGTTAATCTTGTTGTTACCCATGTTGGTGCCAATGTTTTTGCTGTTGTTATTGTTGTCGTTGTTGTTGTTGTTGTTGTTGTTGTTGTTGTTGTTGTTGTTGTTGTTGTCGTCGTTGTTGTAGCCCTTGAATTGTGCAAGAGGGGTGTTTCACAGATCAAGAAAATTTTAGGTCCACCCTTTGGTGTTTCTTTATTGATTTTGGTACTTTTTTATATTATTTTTTTCATTTTGTTCTTCATGATATGTTGGATTGTAAAAGAAAACACTATAATAATATTTATCACACTGTTCAGTTTATTTTTCTTTATTTTACTTGGTAATACTTTTTTCCTTTTAATTTAGGTACGCATAATCATTTTTTTTATTGTTGTTTTTTAAAAGGTTGTGGGTGATGGATTTGAAACATAATTTTAGCGACTATAATTATGGGAAAGGAAATTCGAGGTAAGTTTTCCTTCGGATAACTTTCTCTTTTTCTCTATCTTTCTTCCCCCTCCTATCTCTCTCTCTATCTCTCTCTCTCTTTGTCTCTCTCTGTATCTCTATCTATCTATCTATCTATCTTTCCTCGCATACAAAGCGCCATGCCTATAAATCTCCACCCAAAACTTTCAACCCTCTACAAAGAATCTTGCGAAACTTATTCATAAAAAACACAAGTGCTCTCGAACCGACTGTATTGGATACATTTTTTCCAAGAATCTGGATCTAAGATTGTAAGCTTAAACATCTAAATAGCTTTCGATCCAAAGAAACGAACCAGGAAGAAAACGCAAAAAACTATTGGAAACATAATGACCTCAACTCACATTAAGCTTGCGACCTTGCTCGACTTATTGAGTAGGCCTATTGTTTTTGGGTTCCTGATTTCCCGAGGAATTTTCTCCAGGAGAACGACTTCCGGCTCGTTTTATTTACTCTATTAATAAGTAAGTTGATTTGTAAATCTAAACATACAGCAGTGTAATTTAGTTCAAAAAGTGTAGCAAACAAGTGCATGCAAGTTACACATTTTTGGCGTACGTTTTCAGGTCTGCATAAAATCAATCTGTTATTTAATTCTATCATATTTTTAGGGGTTCTTCTTCTTGTTCTTGGCAATGGTCCCGATGAAACAAAAACTGAAAAACTTAGGAAAGGAAACAAAAAGCAAAAATATTTGTAAGTTATAACATCTTTGTTTTTTCCAATGCGGCATATGGGTGTGAAGGTTGGATAATTACGTTAAAAGGATGGACGATACTTCGTTCTTTTGAATTAAAGTGCGAAAAAAAAAGTTCCGGAATACCATAGAAAGCGCTCAAGCGAAATTGTGACATACTGAACAAAACAAAACTGAAACCAATTGTCTTTAAATAACATGAAATAGAGAAAACCAAAAGACAACTAGCACTTGAAGATGCACTATAATAATCGAAGAAATCATAATTTCCTGGAAGGACAATTAGGAGCAAGGTGAAGAAAGGGCAGAGCGACAAGAGGATGTGTAAGTGACATCAGCGACTGGCTACAGGGAAGGGCTTGAAGGCACATGACGGCAGAAAGGGTAGCCCCAGATACGCTAGATCTAGCGTCTCCGATAGTTCAAGATAGGAAGATATTCAGACACATTGTGTGGGAGGTTACGTCTGATAGAGCATACAAAGCGACAAGATCACGATCTTTATTTCTTTCATGTTATTGTTTGTTTGTTGTTTTATTTTATCTTAGTTATTTATATTTTTTCACAGCCATTAAAAAAGACAGATGGATAGAATGATAGATACACGTAGATAGATAGATAGATAGATAGATAGATAGATAGATAGATAGATAGATAGATAGATAGATAGATAGATAGATAGATAGATAGATAGATAGATAGATAGATAGATAGATAGATAGATAGATAGATAGATA
>RQTK01000059.1:416759-444876 GCA_003991915.1 Elysia chlorotica | reverse complement strand
ATAATAATAATAATAATAATAATAATAATAATAATAATAATAATAATAATAATAATAATAATAATAATAATAATAATAAAGAAAATAATAATGAAAATAAAACATAACAAATATTGAAATGGTGCTTAACCTTGAAAGTTGATATTCTTCTCAGACATTTTATTCTTTTTTTCTGGTGAGACGGAAGAATTACATTGCTAGTATTTTGCGCCTTCATTAAATGGAGGGCGTGTTATTTTTTTTATTGGAAAAAACCCAAGAAACGTCATGAACATGAAACATTGATTATGTGTTTTATAACAAAATATCGGATTTCTTGGAAATCGAGAGGGGTTCTTGGAAACGTTGTGCAGGTCCGGTTGATAATGATAATATTATAAACGTTATAACAAACACAAATTAACCCAGTTTACACAATAGGCCTACATGTGATGTAGATTGGTAAATCTGAGGTTTCAAATTTACAGGGAGAAAAAAACACATGAATCATAATAAACAAAGAGAGTTGAGGGCTGGCAATTAAACCAACTATTGGTGTGTTAAAATGCAGACATGAACAAGTAAGAAAAATACACCTATAAGTGAAAAGGTTGGCGGTTCTGTGTAAGATATGTAATTTTTTAGTTGGGAGACGCCCTTGCCGAATTTTATATGTTACTTCAAAATAACAATGTGGGTGACAAACTATCGCCTGTGCTGACGAAAAAAAAGAATTGGGAAATAGTTAAAACAAATAAAAAAAATTTAAATTAAGAAGAAATTCTGTTACTTTTTTATCACAAAATCTTTTGAGTGCTTTCTTGTTGTTGCTGCTGTTGTTGCTGTTATTGTTGTTGGTGCTGCTGTTGTTGTTTGTTGTTGTTGTTGTTGTTGTTGTTGTTGTTGTTGTTGTTGTTGTTGTTGTTGTTGTTGTTGTTGTTGTTGTTGTTGTTGTTGTTGTTGTTGTTGTTGCTGCTGCTGCTGTTGTTGATATTATTGCTTCTGTTTGTGTTTTGTGCGATTTTTTCCGCTTTGTTTTGTTTTCGTATTTTTGTATTTTGTCCTATCTATTTTTCCCCATTTTTGTGCAAGTGTATCTTGAAAACTAATTGAAAATTACACACGTGCCTGTTCACTGTCCACAACTTTCATCACTCTGCAGTGTCGGTGATTGTCACTCATGGACAGTCAAGCCACGCCTTAAATTGTCAACCTGATCGCGACAGGTTTTCAACCCTGAGTCAATGAACTTTCAGTCAAGTGGTCTACAACTCGACTTAAGAAAACGCGCTCCAACATAAGGTCTGCAGTGACTAAAGCACTGGTGTTTAGTGAGGAGTCTGTGTTCCTTTCAGTAAAGGGCAAACTGGTGCAAGTGATAGAGCGTTTGTCTCACAATTTGGATGTTCCTGGTTCGAATTTCGAGACACTGGATCAATAACACATTTATACGTCATATTTTGTCCCATTCTTAACTGAGTAGGTCGGTGTCCACATTATATGAACCGCTGAGACAGGAGTCATGGTATCCCCGCACTATCTCTGTATGGCAGTACGTAAAATTATCAGACGTTAATTTTGGGACTCTTCCACAAAATGTCCTACAAACTAATAAACAAGCAGGTCATATAGGATATTGACGATTTCTTTCATTATCAAAAAGTGAAAGCTTTTCTTTGGCCTTAACTTGAATAAATCGCACCTTTTTTTTTTAGCACTATTATAGTCACTTGTCTGTCGGCTGTTGGTGGGCTGAGAGAGTCCTTCAGACTGGGGCCAACTAATTTACAGAACTATATGATGATTTCACATTCACTTGTTTTCTAAAAAGGCTTACCTCAAAACTTAAATTGAGATCAGACGTAACAATTGTTTTAATCATAGAAAAGTTAAACATTATTTCGAATTTCACAGTTGAAATGTTCAGAGTTTCAAGCAATTAATAAAGATACCTTGCTGACTTTTGTTTGCCTTACACAACCCTAAGTGACTAAACAGAAAAGACATGTTTTTGTTTTTAAGAAAGCAATCTTTAAAAAGTATTACGTCTCTTACATTTACAAAAGAACCATGTATGAGGACGATGGAAGTAGCTGATGGTCAAATCTCAAACCTCTAAGGCTTAATCAAAAAGCGCTACCGACTGCGCTATTTGAAGCTCCCTGCTTTAAGGGAACATAAGCCAAATATCGTTTTAATGTGCCAAAAATAATGAAATTCTAAACGTATATATTTTTTTTTAGTTTAAAACAAAAGCAAAGAAACAAAAAAAGATAAAAAAATAGTTACATTTTGAAAACTTTTCAATACTGAAAGTTGAGTTGGTTTAACGTCCAACATCAGCACTTTATAGGCTATGTTGTGGACGGATCCCAAGACTGACGTCTGACAAATTTATGTGCTGTCACACGAGACAGGGCGGGGATACAATGACACCTGTCTCAGCCGGTCACATTAAACTGACACCAACCCATCCAGTAGGAAGCGGGATCGCCAGGGCTCGAACCCGTACCTTTTGCGTTGGAAGCCAATGATCTTCCCCAAGGCCACCGCGCCCCCCTAAATGTTGAAAGAGACTCAACCAGCCGCAATGTTTTCCCACTTTCTTTTTATTGTAAAAGATACTTATTTTAATGAGTTAATGTCGTCATGTTCAAGTTGACGGCTAGCCCCGTTGTCTGAATCAACTACATCTATTTTTAGAATAGAAAAACACCAGATCTATTTATAGAGGAGAAAAACATGTAGAATCTATATTGCATTTACTCTGAACAAATGACTGGACTGACAATGTGTGAGGGTTAACCAAATTTCTTTCGTCTTCATCTACCAACTCTATCTCTCAGCTCCTCTTTCTCTCACTCTTGCTCTCTCTCTATCTATATGTTTATCTTTCACTCTGTCTCTCTCTATCTGTGTCTGACTCTATGTCTCTCTCCTTAGCTTTCTGAGTATCTGTGTCTGTATGTCTGTCTGTCTCTCTCTCTTTCTTTATCTATCTATCTATCTATCTATCTATCTATCTATCTATCTATCTATCTATCTATCTATCTATCTATCTATCTATCTCTATCCCTGACTCTCTGTCTATTGTTCAGTCTCCCTCTCTCTCCCTCTCCCTCTATCTCTATCTCTATCTCTATCTCTGTCACTGTCTATGTATGTCTGTTTGTCTGTCAGTCTCCCTCTCTGTCTCTCTTGGAGACGTAAGAGCGAGAAAGTGAGTGAGGGAAACAGGGTGGAAGACAGTGATAAAGTTGATGAGAGAAGGCGATAAATGGCTAGAGGTCGAAAGGGCTTTACCAATACATAAGAGAGATAAGTCTAAGTCTAAAAAACGAGAGAACAGAGAGAGGTAGGTAAAAGGAGAACCAGATAGATAGAGAGGTGGCGTGAAAGAACAAGAAAGGTAGTGGTACTAGGTATTAATGAGACCGACAGAGCCACAGAGAAAGAGCGAGATGGAAACGAAAAAGAAAAAGAAGGTGATAGAGAGAGAGACCACAAAAAAAAAGAAAGCGCGAGAGAGAGCCAGGGAGCGAGAGAGAGACGAAAAAGAAAGAGAGAGCGAAAACGGGAGAGAGACATAGAAAGAGAGCCAGGGAGCGAGAGAGAGCCAGTGAGATAGAACGAGAAAGAAAAGGGAAAGAGAGAGAGAGTGGGAGAAAGGGAGAGAAAGAAAGAGAAAGAAAAGAGAAAGAAAGAGAGAGAGTTACAGAGAGAGAGAGAGAGAGAGAGAGAGAGAGAGAAAGAGAGAGAAAGGAGAAAGGGGGGAGGGAGGGGGAGTCTCAAAACAAAGGCAGCAGATTCCAGTGCGCCCGCTCTAGACCCTGTATGAACGGCCTGTCTATCAGAAACCCAGTCGAACCCAGGTCTAAATCAAACTCTCTCGCCTCTGTCGCCTGCCGTCGCCCTCAGACTAGTATAAAGCTGTCGCGATCTCACGGAATGAGCAATAGATGATTAGATGCAGGACTGCTAAAATTGTCGCGATTTTTGAATATGAGAAATAGACGCAGAGCCAATAAATTGTCGTCGTTAACTGAGAATTAGCAATCGAAACAGAATTGGAATTTTTTCGTTGTTTACCAAGTATAAGATATTGATGTAGATTTGTTTTGTCTTTTTAGATATAGAACTTTTTTCGAAAACCTAGATCAAGTCTTATTGTGATTTGGATTTTGTTTGTTCAGTTGGTTGATATATAGACCCTATATTGAAATTCATGTTTGGAAGTGGGAGAAACTCCGCTGCTCTTTGAGATATTGGGTAAGTTGCATCATAGTTATAGTTTAGTTTGTTTCATATTTAAGATTGTTCGGGTTTATTTTCTGTTATTGTTTTGTATGTACTGAATGTTAATGTTATGTATGAGTGGTAATTTTATCTCTAAGAAAAATTCTACAGCCTGCGCACAATTGATTATCTGATCTTATTTTTGTTTCATTTGAAATGAATTATTTTTTAAACTTCTAAACTGTTTAAAAAAACTGTTTTTCATTGTGTAAATTTAGAGGTAGTAAGTACAAAATCGCGGCAGCTTACGACTCGTCGCAAGCCTTCTTATTCTTATATTGTTACGATGTTAGGATGAGTCGTAAGTTACGGTGACGTTGTACTTACGACTACGATTGATTCTTAAAGCATAGGGTAACCCCCACCCCCTCCCCCATTTCCTCCCACACTCTCTACTCGCTTAAAGGGTTACACAATGAATAATATCTCATTACCTTGCGTGATAATTAGGAATCTACCAGGGAAAAGTAGATTACGTTAAACTTGGAGAAAAAGTGAGAGAAAAAGTTAGAGAGAGAGAGAGAGAGAGAGAGAGAGAGAGAGAGACAGACAGACAGACAGACAGACAGACAGACAGACAGACAGACAGACAGGCCGACAGGCAGACAGACAAACAGACAGACAGATAGACAGACAGACAGACAGAGCGAGGATGATAGAGAGAGATAAAGAGTAACAGAGAGAACGACACACACACACACACACACACACAAACACCGATTCGTTCTATCATACAGAGAACAAAATTACAAGAAACCCCACGAAATTCATGGGTGTTGTGGGAGGGAAAAGATTGAAAGGACGGAATAATTTATGTAGTGATGAATCTGAAGTGTACAGAAGCTCAAATCTACTTTTTAGGTGAATCAAAAAAACGTTTAAAAATTAACAATTAAAAAGTAAAAACTTTTTGACAAACAGATACACCAAATGTCTCATGCTGTGAAAAACGCTGGCAAACTTTTGTTTTCTCTTTTTTTTGCGTTTGACTGCTATTTGTAAGTAATCTTTTATTTGGACTTTTATTTAAGTAAAAAGAAAATTGTCACACATACTATTACTTTTAAATATAGGCCAATTATAAATAAGGTAGGCTAAATTTTAGCCTTAATTTTATATTTTGATTTTACAACCAAGCATTCAAACGAAACGTAAAATTTTGCGCACCTTTAACAAAACTACACTAAGCCTTTGTTGCAGTGTTTGTGTAATGTATTTAAGAAAAAAAATAATAATAAATTGTATGGCTGACGCAGGATACTCAAAGAATTAATTCAATAAAAGGCGATTTTTTTCCGCTCTCAAAGCACTTTCCCTGATTTCAATGCTCAGTTGGCAAGGCAAAAACTTACTTGTAAACACAGGGCCTCATACTCTCAAGTACTTGACCTAACCTACTGAACGTACCCCGGCTTGTTTTTTTTTTTACGCACCGTGATAATTAAAATGCATAACAGGGAAAGGGGGGGTGTGTGTGTGTGTGGGTGAGAGAGAGAGAGAGAGAGAGAGAGAGAGAGAGAGAGAAGAGAGACTTATCGTGTTTAATAGAGCTGAAATTTTTCATCAAATAGTCAGTCTATTTTTTGCTTTGTTTTGGTAATTTTCATGTTTTGGTTTGTGCCTCTGTTGTTGCTGTTGCTGTTGTTGATGATGATGATGATAGGTTGTCTTTGTTTTTTCTTGCTTCGTGTCGTTTCTTTGTTGTTTTTTGTGGGGGTTTTTTTTGTGTTTTTTTTTTGTTTTTTTGGCTGCTGTTCTTTTAGGTGGTGGCTGTGTTTTGTGTTATATAAATATGATTCTACATGTACATACATGTAATTTAGGTTTGGTTTCTGTGTTTGAGTAATTGTTCAACTAGATCTACATGACTTGTAATGAATAAAGGAATAAGCCACCTGAAAGAAGGTCTTAGTATTTTCACTAGCTTTTTTTTCTTATTGGGTTTTTTCCCTCTCGGTGGTGGGGGGCGTGGTGGTCCAGGGGTAGAACATCGGCTTCCGACGCAAAATGTCCCGAGTTCGAATCCTGGCGGTTGCGTTCTCTTCTGGTGGGTCAGTGTCAGGATAATGTGGGCGGCTGAGACAGAATTGTCATGGTATCCCCGCACTGTCTCGTGTGTGGCAGCACATAAAATTGTCAGACGTCCGTCTTGGGGCCCATCCACAATATAGCCTATATAGTGCTAATGTTGGACGTTAAAACCAACTGAACTCAACTCAACTCTCAGTGGTGGTATTTTGTGTTTTTTGTTTTGTTGTCGTTGTTGTTGTTTTGGGTTTTCTAACTCATTGAAGTCCTTAGTAGTTGACACGTAGGTTTATTGGGGTTTTTTTGTTTTTTTCCTTGTTGTTGTTTTTTTCTTTTATAAGTTGACTGCCAACATGATCTACAATTTAATTACCAGAGACACGACGTCCAAGGCGCTATCGTAAATATTAACTGCGCCGTCTCAATTCTAGGATGTCCTATCACTCTTCAAAAATACTAAAGATTTAGGGTATTTCCTAAACGAAATAAAACCAATAGAACCTTATAAAACTGAAGAGACGTAGCGGTGTTTTAACCCATTGTTGTCTTTTTTTTTTCTTTTATACTTTGATATAATTTTTTTATGGAGGAACTCATTAGCCTGCATGTTGTTTTTTCCGTATTGTTTTAGAGGGTCAAACCAGTATAGAGTGATTGCTTTCAAGGCAATTAGTATGGATTTCACGGTCAAGGTTTTTTAGGCAAAAAAAAAAAACAACAACAAAAAACAAACAAACAAAAAATCCACCGAAGTAAAAAAAAAATGAAAAGGTGTTCTTACTTGTTTTATGTCTTCTATTGTGAACTATCTTTGAACTAGATTTTGTATTACACGTAGTCCATATTTATATAGTATTATTTAAATATTTCCTTTTAACTCTGGGTTTTGTTTTTTTTTGCCTTTCCTGGTTAGATTATAGGTCTTACCTTTGAGGGTTTTTTTTTCCGACTTTCATGTCTACGTTATAGATCTTACCTTTAAGCTTTATCCGACTTTCATCTTTATGTTATACTTTTGGGTTTTTCCGACTTTCATGTTTAGGTTATAGATCTTACCTTTGAGCTTTTTCCGACTTTCATGTTTAGGTTATAGATCTTACCTTTGGGCTTTTTCCGACTTTCATGTTTAGGTTATAGATCTTACCTTTTGGCTTTTTCCGACTTTCATATTTAGGTTAAAGATCTTACCTTTGGGTTTTTTCCGACTTTCATGTTTAGGTTATAGATCTTACCTTTGGGCTTTTTCCGACTTTCATGTTTAGGTTATAGATCTTACCTTTGGGCTTTTTCCGACTTTCATGTTTAGGTTATAGATCTTACCTTTGGGCTTTTTAGGTTAAAGATCTTACCTTTGGATTTTTTCCGACTTTCATGTTTAGGTTATAGATCTTACCTTTGGGCTTTTTCCGACTTTCATGTTTAGGTTATAGATCTTACCTTTAGGCTTTTTCCGACTTTCATGTTTAGGTTATAAATCTTACCTTTGGGCTTTTTCCGACTTTCATGTTTAGGTATTGACTTTTTCCGACTTTCAAATTTAGGTTATATAATCTGACCTTTGGGCTTTTTTCCGACTTTCATGTTTAGGTTATAAATCTTAATTTGCTAGCCAAGTGATTATGTTCAAGGCCGTTCGTCTCAGTAGGTCGATGTTGCATGTGAAAGATAATAGAAATTGTAATTGATAATTTGTACCCCAGCACGCATCTACCCTTAATCCCTTCCCTCATTCACTACCCATCATCCTCTTGTTACTCATTTCACCCTCCCTCCCTCCCCATCCCTTCCTCTCCTTCCTCAGCCTCCTACACCTCCCACCACACTAACATGCCTCTTCCACTCCCGTGCCACCCACAGCTTAATGGGCAGTTACATAATTAGGCCCTACCGTCTGCACTTTAAAGAGGGCTCAAAATTGATTTTATTTTATTTTTTAGTATGTGATGGACATTAAATCAGAGGGGACAAAAACTTTAAAAACTTTTTTTACTTACTAATCTGTGAGTATACGCACGCGCGCTTGTGAAATGGTACAGAGAGAGAGAGAGAGAGAGAGAGAGAGAGAGAGAGAGAGAGAGAGAGAGACAGAGAGACAGAGAGAGGGAAAGAGAGAGAAAGAGAGAAAGAGAGAGAGAGAGAGAGAGAGAGAGAGAGAGAGAGAGAGAGAGAGAGAGAGAGAGAGAGAGAGAGAGAGAGAGAGAGAGACAGAGAGAGAGAGAGAGAGAGACATATTTGACAAATTGTGAGTTGCGTCTGCACGAAGTTTTTTTACACGTTTGAGTTCAGCCAATAAATCAATTTAGTCTAATGAATGCTAAGTCTGGACGCTTCCTTCTTTTTTTCCCCTATTTTTTTAAACTTTCGTTCCCCCTATTGTTTTCTTTTTTTATGTCCCCACAGTATGCCCTTGGCCCATGATTCACCAAGACCTGCTATAAAAAGTGAAGAGAGAAAATTATTTTATCAAAGTATTGTTAGGCATCGCTTTCACACAGGCTGAACTAATTATTTACAGGGAATCATCTGTGACCCAACCTATCATTTGAACCTCTGAGGTCTCATCTGTAGAACAGAAATTGTAAGAATTTTTATTTATCCTGTTCGGTAGTCTATAAACTCATCTCTTTGTTTATGAATAATGATCCTTTTTTTTTTCTCATTAAATGCATTTTTAAAGCTTATAATTCTTACTCATATTTTCCTTTTATTTTTTAAACACGATCGAAGGCAATTATTTTGTTTTAATTATAGAAAATAAAAAGGCACAACCATTTGAGTGAAAGTATTAATTTTTTTTTCCCATTTGCTGCATTATTAAGACAATGTACTTTAAATGTTTAACTGTGTTTGCGGAAAATCGTTACTTTTTGTTGCGTTCATTTTTTTTAATAGAGATTTACTCCAATACATTTAAAAAAACATGTCACTGAATACACGCTTTATTTTTTGCGTTTGTAAAAAATGTCACACCAGTGTGGATTTTTTGCAATGAGCGGAGGTAGCGCTATTGTTAGTCTTACTTTTTGTCTCCTAAGCTGAGAAGCGTACGTCCCTTACTAGAGCATTATATTTCTAGTGTATCCTAAGCCCTGCTTAGATTGTTCACCAGCGCGAGGGTTCAACTGGCTCAGGTGGTAGAGCGTTTGTCTCCGGATTGGGCGGTCTGCGGTTCGAAACCTAGGATCGTTCAAGAATGTATTTTGTCCAATATCCTCCCTTACTGGTTGAGTTGGTGTCAGTTGTGTGATCGGCTGAGACAGAATTTCTGGTCCTGCGTCGTGTGTGGTAGTAGGTTAACTTGTCATACTTTAGTCTTGGGACCCCTCGACAATATATCCAACATATCGCTGACTTTGGACCGTAAGTTACCAACTCAACTCTCCAGCACGATTTCGCTACCGAGAGGTTTGGACTTCGTAATCTATTGTCAGTTCACTAAGTTGATTTGAGTTTGTTTCTCAACGCCCAATGTCTTATATTGTGGACGGGCCCCAATACTGATATCTGGCAGCTTTACGTGTTGTCACTCACCCGACTGGGCAGGGAGATCTGGCGACGTAAGTACAAATTGGCGATAGTTTACGACTCGTCATAGGCCTTCTTATTCTCCTCTTGTTACGACGCGTCGCAAGCTACGACAAAGTTGTACTTACAATCTCTTAAATCATCTAAGCCGCCACATTATACTGACACCGACCCAACCAGTGGGGGACGAATCGAACAAATACATTTTTCACCGACCGTGGGTTTCGAAACGCAGACCTCTCAATAGAGCGTCCAATGCTATTACACTTGAGCCAGTTCGAACCCTGCGCTAACAATTTCAAATCAATGTTGTCTAACTTTGATTCAACAATTACAAAAGAATCTCTAATGCAACATCTTGCCACCAGAAAATTATTTCTTGGTTTGTATCTGTTTGTTTTTGTTTTTATTTATAGACAACCAAGTTCTCTTTGAGTAAAAGAAATTATTATTATTATTAAATTTTATTTTATCTTTGGTCTGTACCGAATTAGCTAAACCAAGAGTCTTTTGGGTTATTTTTTTTACTATTAATTTTTTATGTAAACATGTATTGCTACTATACCAGTCCTGGTAGTATTTTTTAAATGTTGTTATTGACTATTCGATGGCTGGTAGAAAGTAGGTGATAAGCTTGACCTATTATAACAAAAAAACAACCTAACATCGTGAAATTTAAAACCCTCTCGTTTGGTGTCATATAGCAAGATCGGGTTTTTTTTTATAAGGAAATTGGGTCAACAAACATATTTTTTCCTTTATAATATACTTTTTTAGACTGAGTCGGGTGTTTCGTTTTTCTTTTTACTTAAAAATTAATAGGATGTTTTTTCGTGGGAACTTTACAACGTTCAGGGCTTATCCGATACCGCCTCACCATCTAGATCTTAGTGGATGTTGTATAATATCCAATATGATCAAACTCTTTAAAGTACTATAATGCAGAATATTATCTATCTTTTCCTAGGTGCGTTTCACTAGTATTCGTTTTGCATCTATTATGCGTAATGTGGGGAGGGGGGGGGGGGGGGGGGGAGGTGTTGATTGTATAATCTTTTTAAGTCAGAGATATATATAAATGTATGATAATGTACCCGACCGATTTATTAGTCAACCTGTTTATTTACGTCACTTTTACTGTTGATCTATCTATCTATCTATCTATCTATCTATCTATCTATCTATCTATCTAGCTGATCTCTACTGATCTATAATAGTATATCCATCCATTCATGTGTCAATCTATAAATCTATCTATTTATGCATCCATCTTTCTATTAATCTCTCTCTATATATAAATCTATCTATATGTTTATCTATCTATCATTTTCTCTCCCCTTCTATCAGTCCATAAGATCATGTTCCTCTCTCTGTCTCTCTCTCTCTCTCTCTCTCTCTCTCTCTCTCTCTCTCTCTCTCTCTCTCTTTCTTTCTTTCTCTCTCAATACAATATCTCTCTTTATCTCTCAACCACTCTCTTTCTCTCTGTCTCTCTCTCTCTCTCTCTCTCTCTCTCTCTCTCTCTCTCTCTCTCTCTCTCTCTCTCTCTCTCTCTCTCTGTCTCTCTCTCTCTCTCTCTCTCTCTCTCTCTCTCTCTCTCTTTCTCTTAATCTCTCTCTTTCTGTGCCTCTCTCTCTCTCACACACACACACACACACAAACACACACACAAACATACATTCAGAAACATAGTTACACCCACACAGTTCACGCAAACTCTTGTGGCATGATTTCATTACGAATAATTGACATTTAGGTCAAAAGGTGAAATCCACTCATTCATAATTATCCTACTTTGACTTTTACCCTCAACCTTTACCTAACCGTAAAATTCCACGTGATATTGTTTGTGTTTGGTCGTCTTAGAAATTGGGTCAGGTTAAAAAACCATAGTATACTATGAACTTGCACTATTTCTCACACAGCCCTGAACCTTAAAGTAGGCCGTAATCCATCAAATTTCAATACATGTACACGTGAATTGAGTTGGGTTGGTTTAGCGTCCAACGTCAGCACTATATAGGCTATATTGTGGACGGGCCCCAAGACTGTCGTCTGACAATTTTATATGCTGCAGACATGAGACAGGACGGGGATACCGTGACTCCTGTCTCAGCCGGTCACATTATACTGACAACAGTCCAACCACATGTATAGGTAAAGGACGGAAAATGCAAAACTGGCGCAAAATCATACTCTACATTACCAGTACTGAATTTGGATAGCACTGTTAACATAAATTATGATAATACTGAACATAAATTATGATAATACTGTAACTATGCTCTTTGTCTTAGCTTGAGTCACTCGGGAGGAAAACAAAACGATATATATTTTTTTTTTTTTTGCGTCAAACTTAAGGCTGTGCAAAATTGTTGAAGAAAAAAAATAAAATGTAGGTTAATCTTTTTTCAATCAGTAAAATGTGATATTCTACGGTTTCTTGTTGTTAAGTTTTGTTGTTGTTGTTGTTGTTGTTGTTGTTGTTGTTGTTGTTGTTGTTGTTGTTGTTGTTGTTAGTGCTGTTGTTCTTGTTCTTGATGCGCTTTGTTGGTGTTGTTGTCTGTTATTGTTGATCAGTATAGTTGTTGTTGTTTTTATGTTGTTGTTGTTATTATTGTTGTTGTTATTGTTGATGCTGTTGTTGTTGTTGTTGTTGTTGTTGTTGTTGTATTGTTTTGGGTTTTGCAATTTAGCGATGTTTTGCACGCATGTCAATTTGACCAGTCGTAGAATCGAACCTGGGGCTTCTTTATTAGTATATCAACATCCTACCTCCTACGCTAGCCTGCTCATTATCAGCAATGTGGTTAACAGTTTGATTTCTAAGTTAAAGCCCAGCATCAGCAATAAGGCTGTATAGAGGACGGGCACCAAGACAAAGTCTGACAATTGCAAGCGCTTCTACACAGAGACAGTGCGGGGGTACCAGGACTTCTATCTCAGCCGATCACATTTTCCTGACACCGACCCAGCCAGACGGGTAAAGATTTCAAAACTTTTGCAAATTTTGATCGTAGATTCGAACCGGCCACCTGCCGATTGGAAAACTAACGCTCCACCATTTGCAGACAGCTAGCGTATTGATTGTGTCACTGTAATTCTTTAAATTGGGTGGGGGGCGCGGTGGTCCTGGGGTAGAACATCGGCTTCTGCGTATTGATTGTGTCACTGTAATTCTTTAAACTGGGTCACTGGGCGATGTGCTTCATTGTAGCCTAATTAATTGCTCATTGTCTTTAGTTTGATCGTGGTTAATGAATTTTGTCTCGTGAGTCACACGATTCTCTCCGAAGGTTTAAAGAAAGACATAAGGGTTCGCATTGGCGAAAGTAGTGGCGCTTTGGTCTCTCAATCGGAAGGTCTCTAGATCGAAACCCACGGATTCGTCAAAGATTTTTAATTTCGTCACTTATTACTTGAGTCGATGTCAGTTTAATTTGACCATCTGAGACATGAGTCATGGTATCCACGCAGTGTCTTTGTGTGTCAGCACGCAGAGTTGTCAGACGGTAGTCTTGGGACCCATCCACTTGTCTTTATATTTATTACGTTGAACGTTTAAGAACAAAAACAGAGACACACATTGTAGACAGTGTGGTAATTCTGTAACCAACTACAAGTTACCCATCTTCTCGGTCCAAAGAAATATCCCATTCGGGCTGGACAGGGGGGCGCGGTGGCCCTGGGGTAGAACATCGTTCCGACACAAAAGGTCCAAGTTCGAGCCCTGGCTATTGCACTCTTTACAGGTTGGGTCGGTGTCCGTTTAATGTGACCGGCTGAGTCATGATATCCCCGCTCTGTCTCGTATGTGGCAGCAGATAAAATTGTCAGACGTCAGTATTGGGGCTCGTACACAAAATAGCCTATATAGTGCTGATGTTGGACGTTAAATCAACTCAACTCAACTCAACTCGGGCTAGGCAGTGGTAATTCTGTTGCAGTCACAAAGTTACCCATTACCTGTCTTCAAAATTATCCATATGGGGCTAGAATTGTAATTCCACAGGATATGGATTTTCGCCGTTTGGAAGTTTACAAAGAGCATCCATTTTCTTTCCGAAAAATTGTGCTGGTTTAGTGCAACATGGTGGCAAGTTTCGGGAAACTTTACTATTGTAATTTGATGGAAAAGGAATAGAGTACGTATTTTTCTCATGCGCGTCGAACTTTTTAGTATGGATTATGGAAAATATTTACATCAATCGTGAACACATTTTAAACCTCTTGTTATGGAAAGGGAAAGATTGTTTTGTCTTGAACATGTACATTATATTTTTGGATGACTTTTATATCGTGTTTGTGCTCCTGCGAAACCGTATATCCTGGTTTGTTATTTTTTGGAAGCCTGCATTCTAAATCAATATCCCAGGGTAAATATAATGTTTGAGTTTAAAGTATAGAATACGAATGTTTATTCAAAAGATCTGGGTTAAAGTCTTAAAGTTAAATTCTAAAGATCCATTTACCTTAGCAGGGCAGGTTTTCAGTTCTGGACCATAGTTTAATATTGTATGGATTGTAGGTGTAGTAAGTAGGACAGTTTTATAAGCTTAGACTTCTACTACAGATAGTTCTTACAACAAAAAGTACCCTTAGCCCGAGAGAACCCTTTTCTCTCCTCTCGCTTTCTTTCTCGATTTCTTGCTCTCTCTATCTATCTGCTCTCTTCTGTCTCTTCTCTCTCTCTCTCTCTCTCTCTCTCTCTCTACCTATCTTTCCATATATTTATGTATCTATCTTTTCATATTTCTATGTATCTATCTATATATCTATCTTTTTATCTATCTCTCTCTCTCTCTCTCTCTCTCTCTCTCTTCTCTCTCTCTCTCGCTCCATCTACCTATCTATGTACCCATCTATCCATATATCTATCTATCTATCTATCTATCTATCTATCTATCTATATGTCTATCTATCTATCTATCTATCTTTAAATAGTTCTAATTTCTGGGCTGTGGAAAATAATAGTGTTCGAATCGTTCAAGGATTGGGGTTATAACAGTGCTTTAATAGTAAAAAAATATACACTTAGTCGGAAGGCGAACGAACTATCAAGCACTGCTTTGCGCACTTCTTCTGATCGAGTCATGAGTATAAATTTATACTAATGCTAAGTACTCTAATTCTTCATTCCAAAATGAGGCAACCAGAAAAAGATAAGATATCCTCGGCCCAACACCATAACGATGAAATCTTGAAGAAATCTGTATATGGCTGATGACTATAATGATACCTGTAGTTGTTGTTGGGTTCTTGTTGTTGTTGTTATTGTTTTCTATATAACGAACGCCTTCAAGGCCACTATTCAAAATAATAATATCCTGACCCACACAAATGAGATCATAAGAAGAAACGAAAAGAAGTTTTGAATGTGCAAAGCCCCTTCCACAACCATCCCAGATTTATTGCATTAGATTTAAGTCCCCTAAGTCATGACACTAAAGAATTCGTTCATTTTCCCGGAGGCACTTCATTTCATTCACACCCTTTCGGATTTTTCCGTTTCTTTCTCATCTTTTCACGCTTGGCAAGTGTGACTCTTTAGTCCATTTCTACGCCACGGCGCATTTCTAACGCCTTTCAGCGTAGTTGGTGTTCGAGATTTCATTCACCGCGAAACTTGCTCTGTCCTTGTACGGTCATACATGGGCATGACCCAGGAACTAACTAAAGCAGAGAGAGTAGAGGTCTTGTGTTATACTCGCCCGTAGAAAAGGTGAAGACGATCGGTTAGGGAAATTGCAACGACGACCAATTGTTGACTTTCGCTGCCAATCGGAGGCGTGATGGCCCTGGGGTAGACATCGGACCCAAGAACTGACTAAAGCAGAGAGAGTAGAGGTCTTGTGTTATACTCGCCCGTAGAAAAGGTGAAGACGATCGGTTAGGGAAACTGCAATGGCGTCCAATTGTTGATCCGGCTGAGACTTTCGCTGCCAATCGGGGGCGCGGTGGCCCTGGGGTAGAACATCGGCTTCCGACGCAGAATGTCCAGATTCGAGCCCTGGCGATTTCGCTCACTACTGGTTGGGTCGGTGTCAGTTTAATGTGACCGACTGAGAGAAGAGTCATGGTATCCCGCCCTGGCAGCACATAAAATTGTCAGACTGCAGTCTTGGAGCCCGTCCACAAATAAGCCTATATAGTTCTGATGTTGGACGTTAAACCAACTTAATAACAATTCGATCTGAAAATCCCATGATTAATTTAACCTTTTTCCATCACGCCACACACAATCATTTACCTTTTGTGCTATAATAGCACATATCTTAGCATTTGGTCTGCACACTTTTCATTTAGAAACAATAATAATCAAAGCTTTTACTTTTTAGAATTTTTGGAAATTCCCTTTATAAAAACGTGCGCACACATTAGGAACAGGTCCGAGGCTTCCAAAAAAAAGGAGGCTAGTTCACCGCAATAAACATAGAACCAAAGTGAGCTATATAATTAAGATATTAGGTGGAGTTGAGACATTTTATATTCTAATTCTATTGGGCTTGTGGTCCGAACGAAAAATACTCACTAAGCAGGCCCTATTGTTTTGTGTTAACTATGCTACTACAAATGTACATGTGTTTAAACTAATAGCAGTTTTATCCTTGTTATACAAATAATATTTTATGTGTTCACTTCAGGCGATTCAGTGACTTTGCCTGTTATTATTAGGTAGCCTGGAACAGGCCTCATAATAATTATTATCAAGCGATCTGAATTTAAGTCAGCATTACATCAAACCATCATCGTCCGGGGATCACAAAGCCTGAAATGAGACCTAAGACTGACCATAGAGTGACCCCTCCCCCCCCCCCCCTCACTCTAGGAGGGTTATATAACGGGCCCTGGTCCGACTCCAGAGTCCAGACCCTGCCCGGACAAACACTGGACCAAGCTGCCCAGCGGTCAGTGCCTGGAGTTTGTTTGTTTTTCGCCTCCAGCCGGTGCAGGGGGTGCTTCTAATCTGCCGCTCTTGTTCGTCTAGGGTTTTCTGTTTGCTTTTGGTAGGGGGCCTTGTTTTTGACCCACTATGACTAAGTTCCGTCTGTTCTTTGTCTGGCTTTGTGTATGTCTGTCTGTCTGTCTGTTTATCTCTCTATGTCATTGTGTATGTCTATCTGATTGTCTGTCTGTCTAAGTGTATGTATGTCTCTCTTTTGTCATTCTGCATGTGCGTCAGCCTTTCTGTCTCTGCATCTCTGAATTTTGTCTTTATTTATTTGTATGTCTCTCTCTCTCTCTCTCTCTCTCTCTCTCTCTCTCTCTCTTTCTTTTTTTCTCTGTCTGTCTCTCTGTCTCTCTCTCTCTCTCTCTCTCTCTCTCTCTCTCTCTCTCATCTATACCGCACAGTGAACAACCCCTTTCATTCCCACTTCTATCTTTCTCCTACACCGTCTGTGCAAAACATGTTAAACCGATCTTCAGCTGGAGTCTAGGTGGGAGCGGAGAGAGAGAGAGAACATCAGAGAAAAAGATAGAACGGGAGAGAAAGATGTAGCATGAGATAAAGGCGTATACAGAGAAAGAGAGAGAAAGAAAAAGAGAGAATGGGGAAGAGAGAAGGAGAGAGGTGTTAATATTGAGAGACAGAGAGACACACTCAAAAAGAGAAATAGAGACAGAGAGACAGAGAGAGAGAGGGAGAGAGGGAGAGAGAGAGAGAGAGAGAGAGAGAGAGACATACAGACAGACAGAGAAAGAGAGAGAGACAGAGAGAGACAGAGACACAGAGACACACAGAGAGCGACAGAGACACAGAGACACAGAGCGAGAGAAAGACAAAGGAAGACCACTCCGCGCGCCACTCAGAAAGGCCAACAGACCGACACGGACGGGCAGGGGGAGATAATTGTCCCCGCTCTGGCATTCCCCACTGCTTGATTATGACAACTGGGTGCAGGGAAAAGTCTTCATAATGCCCTCCCTTGCTCGCACTTGTCCACGCTTGAGGGACTTGTCACCATGTTTAGTTTATGGCGAAACGGCCACACCAACCAGATACCAAACTAGACACATTGTGCCGAAAAATTCTGCGTAAGAAAAGAAATCCGGATACGCTTTTTTGGCGATCAGTTGGCAAAATTCTTACAGAGTCGCAGCGAAAAGTAATATTATAATCCCACGCACCAGAGTGCCACATAATAATAGATCTATCTAATGCTTTTGCATGCCTCGGTTGGTTCATTCAATTAACAGGTACAGAAATAGATTAGGTCTTACATAATATTCCTGACCGCCGTGGCGTAAAACTAAAAGAAGGTTATATCTGGTGAACCTAGGGGGTTTAAACTAGGGTAGGAGAATGCAATGCGACCAGACATTACTTTAGAATAGATATTATTTCTTTAATCCGTGTATAGAAATTCCTCTCTGGGACCTTGAGAGAATGTTGAACAAAGGGGGAGGGTGTGAAAAATGATAAATTATTTTCCTTACATTATATATTGGGGGTGAGGGGGTCAGTGTGTGTCAGTGTTGGGTTGGGCTGGTTTTAACGTTCAACAGCAGGACTATATAGGCTATATTGTGGACGGACCCCAAGACGGACGTCTGGCAATTTTTATGTGCTTCCACACACGAGACAGGGCGGGGAGGGAGTCAGTGTGACGAGGAGGAAAAAAAGGGGGAGGGGTGTTGAGTTCGATTAGTACAGTGAAGTTTTAAGCTCTGTATTGATAAACAGAAGGTCCGAAGTTCAAATCTTAGGTCCCCCCCCCCCCCCCCCCCCTCCCACCATCTCTGTATGTAGTTTATAGTATTTTTTTTTCTTTTGGAATCATAGTGTAAATATTCGTCAAGTTGTAGTTGAGTTGGTTCAACGTCAGTACTAATTACTATATAAGATATATTTGTGACGAGCCCCAAGACTAACGACTGACATTTTTTGTGCTGCCACACATAAGACAGAGCGGGGATACCATGACTCCTGTCTCAGTCAGTCATATTAGACTGACACCAACCCAACCAGTAGAGGGCCGAAATCGCTAGGGCTCGAACCACGGACCCCCTGCGTCGGAAGCCGGTGTTCTACCCCAAAGATTGTCATATAAGGGGAGGGGGGACTAGTTTAGTTGGTTATGTTGAGACCAGTTAGAAAGAGGCTTTATTCATAAAGTTTATGATGTTCGTTGCGCTTAATAATAATCCCTTAACCCCTTGAGTGATGTGGGGTTGAATTCCAACCCTATTTTGGCGGCAATTATGCACATTTTGGGTGCATTATCTTGGATACCGAATGGCAGTCTACTTCCATTCACTGTTTCGAATGCTCTTTGGCTCTGCCACCTTTAGAACATAATTCATTGGAGTTTGATTGAGAAAGATATGTCAAATTAATAGACAGCTACGCTCTAACACCATTTAAAGTTTACCACACCACTTAAGTCAAGAAAACGCCGCTTTCTCTGTGAAGGGGTTTTTCTATAAAGTTATGGCTCTTGAAAAACCTTATTGTGGACCAAAGTGGGACTATTTTGAGGCTACTAAAACAAAACAAAACAAAAAAACAGGCAAAGTCAACGAATTACTGAATTGAAAACAATTCTGTATAACAAGGGTAATATTAATGGTAACCTATTTATTTTACTTTATTGTCATAGTTAGGACAAAATATACTCAATGAGTATTTTTCGTTCGGCCTAAAAGCTTATTAGACTTATAATGTATACTGTTCAAACGGTACCTAATATCTTAATGGTACGACTCATTTTGGTTCTGAAATCAAAATTTATATCTGTTAAGATTGTGCACTTTTTCAAAGCCTCGGACTAAATGGAAGAAGACAATGATAAATCTGACAGTAACAAGGAGTCCTGGTATCTTCGCACAGTCTCGTGTGTGGCAGCACTTTAAATTGTCAGACAATAGTCTTGGGGGCCTGTCAGCGTGAAATACCCTCCTAAGGAACGTAGAAGATACAAAATTAAGAGAGAGCGAGAGAGAGAGGGAGACTGAGAGAGAAAGAGAAAGAGAGAGAGAGAGAGAGAGACAGAGAGAGACAGAGAGACAGAGAGACAGAGAGAGACAGACAGACACAGAGAGAGACAGAGACAGAGACAGACAGAGAGACACAGAGAAAGAGAGGAAGAGAGAGAGAGAGAGAGAGAGAGAGAGAGAGATAAAGAAAGAGAAAGAGAAACATTTTCTACTACAAAGAGCTTGAGTCACAGTCTCCGCCGTAGTTTGGCCTTTCTTTTTATTTCCGGGGTTTTCCCCTGGACAACCAGTGCCCCCATGTCCGAGTGAGGCCGTTGCCTTTTTCTGGGATGGGAGCAAAGACTGACCTCGGACAAATGACCCCATCCCCTCAGGCCTGTCGTCTGCTTCTTGCAGCTTGTCGCGCGTGATCTGGTCAAAAGTCGGTGTATGTGGGGGTGGAGGGAAGGGTGTTCAAAACGACTGCACTCATTTTTTCATTGTCTTCCGGTGAGCGCAATAATACAGCCGAATGGTCACGTGACGTAAATACAAACTCAATCATGACTTAGGAGCTGTTTTAGAACCGTCTTCTCAATCACACAGTGTGTGGGTGTGTGCGTGTGTGTTTGTAGATGTGGGGGTGGAGGGAAGGGTGTTCAAAACGACTGCACTCATTTTTTCATTGTCTTCCGGTGAGCGCAATAATACAGCCGTTACTATGGTAACGTGATGTAAATACAAACTCAATCTTGGCTTAGGAGCTGTTTTAGAACCGTCTTCTCAATCACACACAGTGTGCGTGTGTGCGTGTTGGGGTGGGGGTGGAGGGAGAAGGGTTTTCAAAACGACTGCACTCATTTTTTCATTGTCTTCCGGTGAGCGCAATAATACAGCCGTTACTATGGTAACGTGCCGTAAATACAAACTCTTCTTGACTTAGGAGCTGTTTTAGAACCGTCTTCTCAATCACACAGTGTGTGTATGTGTGTGTGTGTGCGTGTAGATGTGGGGGTGGAGAGAAGGGTCTTCAAAACTACTTCACTCATTTCTTCATTGTCTTCCGGTGAGCGCAATAATACAGCCGAATGGTCACGTGACGTAAATACAAACTCAATCTTGACTTAGGAGCTGTTTTAGAACCGTCTTCTCAATCACACAGTGTGTGTGTGTGCGTGTGTGTGTGTGCGTGTAGATGTGATGTGGGGGGGGGGGAACGGTGTTCAATATGACTGCACCCATTTCTTCATTGTCTTCCGGTGAGCGCAATAATACAGCCGAATGGTCACGTGACGTAAATACAAACTCAATCTTGACTTAGGAGCTGTTTTAGAACCGATTTCTTAATATCAAAGTGTGAGTGTGTGTGCGTGTGTGCGTGTAGATGTGGGGGTGGAGGGAATGGTGTTCAATATGACTGCACTCATTTTTGTCATTGTTTTCCGGTGAGCGCAATAATATAGCTATTGCTATGGTAACGTACCGTAAATACAAACTCTTCTTGAATTAGGAGATGTTTTAAAAGTTAGATCTACAAAAAAAACCCACGGCGTATCCTCGTGGCGCTTTTGTTGTTTTTTCTTCAGCCCATTCCCTCTTCTATGTACAAATTCTGTCAAATTCAATTTATCAATCAATCTCCTCCTTAACTCTACAATCACAAGAGTGTCTTCCGCTTGGCCCTCTCCTTCATCTTTCACTCTTCCTATCTCCTCCGTGTATCTAAAGTCTAGTATGTTCTCCCTTTCACTGCTCTAATTTTCTCTTTAACTATTGTCTTCCACAACTTCTTTCTCCCTCTCTTTAATTACAGCGTACTAGATCCTGTCTTTTACCTTTCCCTTGATTTCCCTTGTCCACACCTTAAGCTCTTGACCGCATGTATGTGTGAGTGTTGTATGGCCGTGTGTCTCTGTGCCTCTTTGTCTCTTTGTCTCTTTGTCTGTGGGTCCCTTTGTCTGTTTCTGCGACTGTCTATTTGTCTGATTATTCGTGAGCCTGTGGTCTGTGTGTATCTGTGTGTATCTGTGTTCTGTGTACTGGACGCATTCTTTGAGCCACTCCCAAACAGACCTCTGATTGCCCTGTATGCTGGAATGCACATGTATAGGAACCAAAAGCTCGACCTGGTATTCTAACAATCCCATTGGTCAGATGCTCGATTCGGACCACTTTGTTACGCGTTTAACTCAACTCTGAGCTTTTTTTCATATTTTATGGGTTAAGTATTTCATTGCTGGAAAAAATCGAATGAACCAATTTATTGTGACATTTTTTATGGTCTCTATATAGAGAGATAGAGAGTTCTCTCCCTCTCTCCGGGTTTAACGTCTCCTCGGTTCCTCCAGGGAGTCCTATACGGCGACAGGATTTTTTATGTGGTTGAAAACTTGATAATACACTAAAATTTATTAAACATAAATGCAGCACATACAACAAAAACGTTTTACTATTAACCTAAAATGTATTAAACTAAAATCATATTTCATAAAGATAACTAACATAACTAAACAACTTTTTTTCTTTATTAACAAAAAAAAACAAGGCTACGGTTCATTAAGCTGCCAACTTACCATGACTACTGTAGAAATATATTTAGAGCTAGAGTTTTTAATTGGTATTCAGCAGTCAGCAGTCACTGTCTCATTGTGGTAGAATTATGCGTGAAGTCAAATGATCGAAAGATTATTGCGCTCTGTGGGATTAGAACCCTCGACTTGTAGAACTAAAAGCATTCGCACTTAATCACCGTACGGTTTATACCAACATTCCACAACTGTTTTTTACCGATCTCATAATACTTTTATAGAGCAATACAAATTACAATAGCAACAGAAAACTATTTTGTTACTATCCTGGCCTGAGTGACTGGTTCTCAATAGAGTTTAACGTCTTCTACGTTCTTCTAGGGAGTAAAATAGGCGACGGGCCCCAAGACTTAGGTCCGACAATTTTATGTGCTGCCACACACGAAACAGGGCGGGGATACCAGGACTCCTGTCTCAGCCGATCACATTATACAGACACCGACCCAACCAGTTACTGAGTGACGGGTTTCCCTTGGGAGGCGATCTAGGACCATGAAGTCGGCGGCCGGCTACTCAATTAAAATGCACAAAATCGCTTGTTTAGTAGCGCAGTGCCATACTCGTTAATGGGTTTCAAAAGAAAAGTCTGATAATTTTACATGCTCCCACACGGAGACAGTGCTGGGATACTAGGACTTTCATACCATCCGTTCACATAATACTGACTGGAATCGAACCGTAGCTCTCCGAATTGGGAGTCCAACGTCCTACCATCTGCATCTACGCTACCGGCGGCTCGCCAGCTATCATGAAATAATGTGTAGAATGCCAATTTTATGTATGTATGGGTCTTTATATACTAGACTATTAGCATCGCGTGAGTACATAAAAATAGGCTTCCTTTCTTTGTCTGTCTGTCTCTCTGTCTCTCTCTCTCTCTCTCTCTCTCTCTCTCTGTCTCTCTCTCTCTCTCTCTCTCTCTCTCTCTCTCTCTCTCTCTCTTTCTTACTCTCTATATTTCTCTCTATCTCTTTTCTATATCGCTATATAATTCTCTCTTTTCTCTCTTTCTCCCTCCCTCTCTCTCACTCTCTCTCTCTCACCCTCTCTCTCCCCTCTCTCACTCTCTCTCTCTCACCCTCTCTCTCCCCTCTCTCTCAATACCCTATCGCTGTAGAGACTTGGTATCCCCCATATATCCGCCAGCTTTGCCAAAACTACGTACATACCTGCAGTTTTTTTTTTTTTTTTACTTGTTTGCTAATTTAAAACGTCTACTTTTCTTCGGCTACAAGATTGACATACTGTTAAGCTGTAGACTGACTAGACTCTACGAGGACCTACAACTATTAAGTTCATCTGGATATAATAAATTATATGGGTAACGAAACGTGCAAGTTCGAAACGTTCTCCTTCAAGGAAGTCTAGCGAGACAATTATAATTTGACAGTGCTGCCAACCTTAACTGACATCAAAGTAAACAAAATGGCAAAAAATGGACAAAAATGGACAAAAAATGGACAAAAATGGACAAAAAAATGGACAAAAAATCATGGGTAGGATTAAATCAAATTGTTTTACATTATTATTATTTTTTTAGGGTAGGGATGTGTAATTTCGCCAGCTCTCTCTCTATATATACATACGGAGACCTTTTCAAAGCTGCCCACCGAACACCAATAAGCCAACATAAATTATTACATAGACTTAGACAAAAAGTGCAGGATTATGGATAGATCTACCAACAACATTACAATCACGCGTACTAGATCAAACAACCCCAGGCCTGCTTTTATGCCGTTGTACACTGTATAGCACATTTAATGCTGCCGTTGTACATGGTATATAATGTTTAGTGGTGCCGTTGCATATTGTATATAATATCTAATTCTTCCGTCATGCATTGTATATGATAATTAGTGCTGGTGTTGTACACTGTATAGCACATTTAATGCTGCCGTTGCACATTATATTATATGATTTAATGCTGCCTTTGTATATTGTACACAATAGTTAATGCTGACGTTGCACATTGTATATAATATATAATTCTGCCGTTGTACATTGTATATAATATTGAATGCTGCCGTTTTACATTCTATACAAAATTGAATGCTGCCGTTGGACTTTGTATAGGATACCTAATGCCAATGTACAATGTATATAACAGTAAATACTGCCGTTTTTCATTGTATATAATATTTAATGCGGCCGATGTACATTGCATCCAATAATTAACTGCCGATGGACGCTGATTAACAAACTCAAGTGGAGCTTAACTCAAACCATGAAAGGTCTCGCTAGATTTCGAGTCTCTACATAATACAGATCCGCTTTTGCAGGGTAAGGTTGTCAGGTTTGTATTGATGACAGCCCAGCCTCGGTTGCGTGTGCACGGTGTACAGTAGTCAGCAGACGACAAAGGGCATTGATCTTGGCGAATGTAGGTCATCAGTCTCTCCCAGTCTCCCCCAGTCTCGCTCAGTCTCGCTCAGTCTCGCCCAGTGGCGCTCAGTCTGTGACAGACCAGACCTACCAATCTTTCGCAAAAAAAAGTATTCGGGAGCATTGAGTTCATTTTTGAGCTGAGTTTGGTGTTTAAGTACGATGTCAGCATTATGTAGGTTGTTGATGTTGTTGAGTTGTATTAACGTCCAACATCAGCAGTATAATAGCTATATTGTGGACGGGCTCTAAGACGGACGTCCAACAATTTTATGTGCTGCCACACACGAGACAGGGCGGAGATGCCATGACTCCTGTATCAGCCGGTCACATTAAACTGGTACCGACCCAAACAGTAGGGAGCGAAATCACCAGGGCTCGAACTCGGACCTTTTGCGTCGGAAAACGATGTTCTACCCCAGGGCCACAGCACCCACCCCCACCCCTCATAATGTCGGTAAGCTATAATTATCGTGGTCCCTCGACTAAAGTGCTGCCACATATAGACAGTGCAGAGATAAGAATATTCGTAAGCAATTAGTTGCTTCTAGAATTAGGCAGCAGAGTTGTGATATTACTGCTGGCTCCTTCATATGTAATACAAAGACCACATTTCCAATGCTAAAGTACGGACAGAGTAACAAACTGCAAGGCAGTATGGTGATCTTCTGACCACAGTGAAGAAACGAAGTTTCAAATGGCATGGTCATGGCAAATATCATCAGGAATTGCCAAAACAATCATACAAGGAGATAATTATGCAAAGAAAGAGGAGAGAGGGGAGAAGGAAGACCAACATCACAAAGTGGACAGAGAAGACAACTTTTGAGACAGATTGCCAAATTCAGTGGTCCCCCCTCGGTTGCCCAACCAAACCACGGGATAGCTTTATGTTGTTGTTTAGCGTCCAACGTCAACACTATATTAGATAGATTGTGGCTGAGTCCCAAGACTAATGTCTGACAAGTTGACGTTCTGCAACACACAGTCAGTAACCACGACATAGAAGAAGAAGAAGAAGAAGAAGAAGAAGAAGAAGAAGAAGAAGAAGAAGAAGAAGAAGAAGAAGAAGATAAAGTAGAAGAAGAACAAGAACAAGAACAAGAACAAGAAGAAGAACAAGAAGAAGAACAAGAACAAGAACAAGAACAAGAATAATAACAAGAAGAAGAACAAGAGGGGGAAAGAGGAGGAGGAGGAGGAGGAGGAGAGGCGGAAGAAGAGGGGGAAGAGGAAGAAAAAGAAAAACAAGAACAACAACAACAACAACAACAACAGCAACTACAACAACAACAAGAAAAGGTAATCACACCTTTAAGGCTAACAATGTACACTTAGAACTGTTGTGAGGTTGGCAGGTCTAGTCTCCAGAGCAAACGTCTGGCTGAGTGGATGGCTGCGGGTCACATCTGTTCCTGTCAGCCTCAGGCTGTCACCTTTACAAGCCCAGTTGTCTGTATCCACACTTCTTTAAAGACATCGTTAGAGGGTGGGGCAAAAAACATAAAACATGTTAACGACAACACTGTAACAACAACAATGTAACGACAACAATGTAACAACAACAATGTAACGACAACAATGGATATGTATAATAGGTCATATACACAGAGAGTTATTATGTATTGTATACATGTATATTAACCAGACGCTGCGGTATTGGGGTGGAGCGACACTTCCTGGTTTGTGGGTGCCTATTGTTATAATTGTTTTTTCAACCTTTTATGGTGACATTCAAGATGACATTTCGGAACTTCGTGAGCACATAAGATGAGATGCTTTCTCTTTCATCCTCTTGGGAAATTTAGATTGGAATTCTTTGATCACATAAATAGTTGAGTTTGTTGCTGAGCGTGCGATGTCAGCACTCTGTAGTCTATATTGTAGACGAGACCCAAGACTAATGTCTGACATTTTCACGTGCTGACACACAGAGTCAATGCGGGGTAACCGGTTCACTTGTTCAGCCAGTGACATTAAATTGACATCGAAATCGGACAAAAAATAAATTAGATTTTGTACCTTTGTTGGATTTCGAACCAGGAACCTCCCGATTGGGAGACAAACGCTCTACCCGCTGCGCTAGCTCGTCCACGATCATTTGGATAGATGTTTGAAACTTCTCCAATAGGTTTAGAATGAGGAAAGAAAGATGTCGAAAAATTTCTAAAGGTTGGAGGAGGGAAAAAGGGGGGGGGGGGGGGGGGGGTGGATTGTTCAATGGTAGCGGGTGATGCTTATAATCGAAGCGTTGCGATGCAGGCTCGATCTCAGCCTTCGATTAGCGTGTTTTTTTTGGATTAAGGAGTACAGACTAAGTACTTTTAAGCCGATTCCTTTTCTTTTAATAGTTCAAGAATTGAAGTTCAATGTTGATGGGGTCGGATATATCGCTGAATTTTTCTCTCTCTCCTGAATCTCTCTCTCTCTCTCTCTCTCTCTCTCTCTCTCTCTCTCTCTCTCTCTCTCTCTCTCTCTCTATCTATCTTTCTCTCTCTCTTTCTTCGATAATTCAATATGACGTTATAACAATAATGTGTGAAAGCACTATACAGTGTATAATATCCTCTGTCTGTCTCTCTTTCTCTCTCTCTATCTCTCTCTCTCTCCTTTTCTCTCTTCAACAATTCAATATGAAAATTAGTGATAATAAAAACATGCGAAAACACACTATATATACAATGTATAATTTCGTCTCACCTTTTCCTTTTAAAGTAAAAATATAAAACGCCAACTGTTTTATTAACCGTATCCATAAAGCTGGTTGCTGTAATGTTTTTTCCAACTTTTTTTTTGCGTCTTTTGTTTGTTTTTGCTTCGTTGTGGGTTTTTTAAAATATATATATATTCCTTTTATAACAGGCGACGCATGGCCTTGTTGTAAAGCCATATTAAAATACCAGATGGCTGGTTTGATGTATTGTAATAACCTACAAATATAATGAGACACAGTTGTGATAAAAGGAAACGTTGGATAGCAGCATATTAAAGTTGTGTTAGTTGCCATTCTAATAAAGTTTTCCAAATGTTTCCACCAGGTCCGATTGATAAATTCCATTGTGACATGAGTCAATGCTTTTACTTTATAGTTCACGATGCATCGTAAATTTCCGATTTATATTATTATCATTAGTAGTAGTAGTAGTAGTAGTAGTAGTAGTAGTAGTAGTAGTAGTAGTAGTAGTAGTAGTAGTAGTAGTAGTAGTAGTAGTAGTAGTAGTAGTAGTAGTAGTAGTAGTAGTAGTAGTAGTAGTAGTAGTAGTAGTACTAAGTAGTAGTAGTAGTAGTAGCATTACATTATAGAGTACTATTTGTTTAATCTAATATTTTAGAACAAATAGCATCATCATCATCATTATCATCATCATCATCATCATCATCATCATCATCATCATCAT
>RQTK01000059.1:398397-416506 GCA_003991915.1 Elysia chlorotica | reverse complement strand
ACTACTACTACTACTACTACTACTACTACTACTACTACTACTGCTACTACTACTACTACTACTACTACTACTACTACTACTACTGTTACTATTTTTTAATTTACTACTACTACTATTATAAGGAGTCAAGAACATCACGCGTCCATTCAGCTTTCAATGGTTTTATTGTGTTTTGTTGTTAAAAAAAAAAACACACAAAAAACTTGTAAAATAGTTGTGTTTTTTTGTGTGTTTTGTTGATTAGGTTTATCTATCTGGATTTACTTTCACTGATATGCCGAAGATAAGCGCCAGTGGTTCAACGGGTAGGATTTGTTTAGTTTAATTTTTTTTTTTCGCTTCCTCTTTATTGACCTTCAGTTGTTCTAACAAGAAAAACAAAAGTGACTGATCTCGTACGATATTTCCCCCCTGTTAACGATAACACAAGAATCTGTTAAATGTTCTTGTTTTTTTTTATCTCAAAATCCGCTCAATATAACTCGAAACAATCTCAAATTTATTTAATTCTATGCACATTATTAACTTGTGTCATTATTATCAATATTATATGATTATTATTATTATCATCATCACTATCATCATTTTTTTAACTAATATAATTATTATACTATGTTAGACAGTTTCAGTCACACTTTTAGGTTTAAGTGCCAAAAAGAAAGTGCAATGCACTAATTTCATTCCATCCTACATCGCTGCACTAGTATTTGAGAACACAAGTTAGGTAATTTGTATAACTTATGACGGAACATAACTAGTTGATTTTACATAAAACCAAGGTGCATATAGGCCTTTTTTACATCTAGTTGTTAAGTAAAAAAATAAATTTAACAAAGCAATCGAATACCGCTCCCAAGCGACGCCTCGCTATTCCACTTGTAACTAAAGTAGTTATAGCGTATGTGTATGTCGCAACGATCTATAATCCGTTCTGATCGCGCCGTCGGATATGACTGGTGCTAGAGGTAGGAAGGAATGTGCTTTAGGCCTTAGTCAGGGGAAGGAATGTGCCTCAGACTGTAGACTTAGAGAGACATAATTATTGTTCTTAGAATAAGTTGGGACCGGCACAAGTGGGTTAAAACCAATGCCTCACTTTGCGGTGCTTCACTCGATATAAATTTATTGAGTAGGTTCTAGTCGTTATACTGGTTACTTATGAGAAGTTAATGTGTAGCGTGCCTGTTGTTTTTCTTTGTTTCTTCTGGGAAATACTGTTTTTAAATTCTGGGTAAGTTGTTTAAATTATAATTAATATGTTTTATATAACACACACACACACACACATGTATATTTTTTTGGTGGGAGGGGGTATAAAGGTGTTAATTTTATTATCAATAATTGCATGTACAAAGTTTATCCAACTTGTTTTTTGTGTGTATCGTTGTTTGCTGTTTTTTTAGTTGTTGTTGTCTTTGTTATTTTTTGTTTTGCTATTATTTTATACCCACAACAAACAACAACAGCAACAACATCAACAACAACAACAACAACAACAACAGCGACAACAACAACAACGTCATATTTTAAATATATTATTTTCTGATCTTACTTTTTTCAACTCTTTGATTTTTTTTAAATTGTATCAATAAAAACGTAGTCCTTTTTATTGTCGCTTTTAATCACAGCCCAACGACATGTTAATAAGTATATTATTACAGTAGAGACTTAACTTATCAAGTTTACCATTATGCACTTCTTGAGTTCACTAAAAGTTATTGCACTTTCTTGGAAAACATGAGAGCGTTGTTTAACAAGCAGAAATGCCTTCAATTCATTTTTTATTAAATGTTTTTTTTTCTCCGTTTGGGCGCTCGATATGGTGTGATTATCATCATCAGCAGCAGCTGCAGCATTATAATAATAATAATCATCATCATCATTATCATTGCACGTACACAATTTATTGAACTTGTTTGTATTTGTTTCGTGTTGTTTTATTGTTGTTGTTGTTGTGTTTTTGGGAGGAGGATTGTTTTGTTTTGCTATTATTTTATACCCACACAAAAAACAACAACAACAATAACCACAACAACTACAATAACATCTTCATCCACATTTACATTAAATTAGTTTCGGATCTTACTTATCTCAACTATGTAGGCTAGTCTTTAAAATCAGCATCATCCTCAAAATCATCATCATCATCATCATCATCATCATCATCATCATCATCATCATCATCATCATCATCATCATCATCATCATCATCATCATCAATCATCATCATCATCAGCAGCATCCATCTCATCATCATCATCAGCAGCAGCACAGCAGCAGCAGTAGCAGCATCATCATTTCAACCATGACCACGATGAACAGCAACACAACTCCAACAATCATAAACGCTTGTGATAACTAATTTATCAGTAGTGATAGCCGAACTCCTGTAAAAGCCTTTCACGTTTCTGTCCTTAACTGATACCAACCCAACCATAAATTAATGAATACTTGCAATATAACTCATTCATTCACGCCTGCCTACTAATCTATTATCAATCAACTAAAACAACCAGCACCATTCAACTCTCCACTATCGAAAGGTAGAAACTGATACGTAAGGCCCTGTATCATTTAGTCATTAAGCTACGTGTACAAGAAGTGGTTGTTGTTGGTTTTTTGTGGGTGTTTTAGGTCTGTTTAATTATTTCCTCATTAGGTGTGAAAGTGCGTTATCAGAAAATGTGCATCCCTAACTCGTGACATATATCTTAGCTGTTTTATAATGATTATGATGTGATACCCTTTATGTAAACAAATGTGTTTAAGGGATCGTTTTGCTGTTACAAATAAGTATCATTTTGTTATAAACAATTTAATAATGCATTACTTTGGCGAGTTTTTTAAAAGAATTTGTAACAGTCTCGGTATTTAAAAAAAATTGTTTGCCTGAAAAGTCGTTATATCTATTGTTATATATTGGTGTTTTTTTTTATTTTGTACGAAAGGGGAAAAAAATTGAAAATTTTAACATCTAAAAACAAACATCTCCTTCTCTCATTCGCATAATAATAAAAGTCCGTGAAATAAAAATCATAGAGGACGCTTCGCTCCTGGGTCTCGTCTCCGTATAGGACTTTTCTTAAGAAAAGATTAGTCGCGTTTGCTCTACTGTTGAGCTAACTCGTGTATTAGTAGTAGTAGTAGTAGTAGTAGTAGTAGTAGTAGTAGTAGTAGTAGTAGTAGTAGTAGTAGTAGTAGTAGTAGTAGTAGTAGTAGTAGCATGATGATGTTGATGATGATGAGTAAATCTGGAGAACATCTGAGTAGAGCAACGAAATTCCAAACCTTGATGGAAGTTAAAGCTTCAGCTAATTGTAGGCCCAGTTCTTCATTGTTCTAACTCTATTTGAAATAAGAAAAAGATAGAGCAATGTAGCTTTGAGCCGACGTAATGTTGACACTGTTTGTTTTTGTGGGGTGTGTATGCTTCAAGTCCAATGTCAGCAATCTAAAAGCTATATTGTGGATTGGTCCCAAGACTGATATCTGACAGTTTTACTTACTGCCACAACGAGACAGTGGAGGGAGATCTGAACGATCGTGGCATTTGAACTGCAAACCTTCCGATATTGAGACCAACGCTATACATGTTTCCCCCCCTCCCCCCTTTCCTTGTTTCCATGTTGTCACATTCATGGTTGGCATTCAATTTGGTCTCAAATAATCCTAGTGCGCTATCTAGTGCTGTATAATATCTTTGGACATGAGATAAGAGTTGATGCTTGTACTGGTGATAGTAGTTTGGTACATTCAGATCAGTATACACGTAGTTTGAGTGCAATAGTAGTTGACCGATTTTACAACTTCTCAATGGCTGCACTAAAAACGACACACGGAGATAGTGTTTTTGTGATTATTGTCCTAACTTTGAAGTGTTTAGCTTAGTCGGTCACGGAGAGATAGAGAGGGAGAGAGAGAGAGAGAGAGAGAGAGAGAGAGAGAGAGAGAGAAAAGTTAAAGGATATAATAGGAGTCCATGTACCACATGAACAGCCGGTTCTCCTACGATACGTGGCGGTTTAGAGGGTCCTGGATACAGATATATACAGACAGATAGACAGATCCACACACGTAGAGAGCGTGATTATAATTTTAAACAGCATGGCTTATTGACTATATCCTGTTAAAGTGTTATTCACTATTGAGACCCCAGGGGTCACTGACAGGTCTGCGCTCCGGGTGGAAACTTAACGGAGTTGTGTAATCTCTGGAGTTGCGCAAAATACAGGCCGTTGGTCACTATGGTCAGACAGATATTAAGGTCTTGCGAAAACTGGTTCCATTACGAAAACCAAGACGATAAGTAATGAAATCTGCGCCGGCGTTCAATAGAAGTAATTTTGTATTGAAACGATGGTTTATTAAAGCGAAATTCGTATTGGAAAACATTTTTTAATACAGCCGTTTTTTAGAAATTAGAGTTAAATAATTCATCTTTTGAATAGAGAGAAGTGTAATAGCCTAATTGGGTTACTTCTCATTATCACGATAAGATAGTTCAAGCAACACAATCATTATTGTTACTCCACAGTTACAGCATTAGTTATGAACAAGATAAAGCTGCTCTGTACATATGCGTTTTTAGCAAACATTAAATTTATTGCCGAATTGGGCCCGTATGTATTAAAATGTTCGGAAAGTTAGGAAGTAAAGTAATAATTATACGTTAAAAAAAGAGCTACCTATATATCCTAGACTTACGGAGCAAATACGCAATCAGAAAAAAATCCGTGCCAAATGAGTCACTATTAGGTCATCTGTTATAGTCTTGTTGTGGTTCGCAAGGCTTTATATAGGTACCGTAAGTTGGCTGCGTGAAAAATAAGGAAGGCGCGCCACCAGACAAAACAAAGTGTGTGGCCTTGGGAAAAGACCTAGTACCTGGCCTTGCACAAGGTTACCGCGGTGTCTTTCATTCAGTAGGCACTATCTAGGTACTTGTTACGTCAGAACTGTACATGTCGTGGGAACTGAACAGTCATAATCATCGCTGAGACTGTTTGAAAAAGTCGGACACAAGAAATGGGAATCATAGAAGATAGGACTTTCTATGGGTTGTTGCTGTTCTTGTTTTTGTTGTTGCTGTTGTTGTTGTTGTTGTTGTTGTTGTTGTTGTTGTTGTTGTTGTTTTTGATGATGATGATGATGATGATGATGATGATGATGATGATGATGATGATGATGATGATGATGATGATGATGATGATGATGATGATGATGATGATGATGTTGTTGTTGTTGTTGTTGTTGTTGTTGTTGTTGTTGATGATGATGTTGTTGTGCTGTTGTTGTTGTTGTTGTTGCTGCTGCTGCTGTTGTTTTGTTATTCCCATGCAGACATTTTGTATGCATATTTGACGGCAATATTTAAAATCTCGTTCAAATCTATAGTGCAGCCACGTGGTGCAGCTTGTAGCGCTTTGGAATGACGCGCAGAAGGTCCGATGTTGGACTCAAAGTAAGGCTTGCAGAGCTGTCAGCCTAAGGTCCCAAGCCAATCGCCTCATTTTTACACCGTTTTGCTTAAATTACTTCTACCCTTTGAATGCTTGTTGGGTTTGGTAAATCAATAATGTTAATTTATGACGGAATGCAAGACAAATGCCGTGCATTGTACGTTGCTTTTTTGTGCTTTTTTGTGCATGTATTGACCAATTTCTGAGATGGCTTTTCGTTTCAACTTGTTTTATTTTCTCATTTTCTTCCCCAGACAAAACAAGAATGAAGAACGGCAACGTTTGCAGAGCTGTATACAGAATCGATTATTGGAAATGTTTAAAATGTGAAACAAACGAGGTCACGTGTTTACAGAAAAAAAGTTCCCCGCTATAAGAAATCCGGGGCAGTTTTGATTTTGTGTTGTTATTTGTTTTGGATTTTTGATGTTGCTTGGCAGCACTAGTCTTTCGCTAATAAGTGTAAAGAAACTTTGCATTACATTTTGAAGTCTAGTTGCTGTCACCGGACGCTAAGAAACCAAGTGTTACATTTCCCTTAACTTTCTGAAGCAACAACATCAAACCAAGAGGATCGCTCAATGGACATAATTATCCCGAAAAGGCACTAACTGCTTTGGCTTTTTGAAACAGTGTTTTGCCTACTGAATCAACAAATCACAAAAACTGTGTTTAGTGAACACTTCCCCAACTTTGCTTACTGAACACTCCCCCAACTTTGCTTACTGAACACTCCCCACGCCTAGTATCTCCATGGAGACGACCGCCGACCACCAGTGTTTGGAGGAAGTGTTCCGACAGGACACTGTGACCTGCGCTAACCTAGTAAGCAAGCCGTGCGAGCCGTCCAAACCGGAAGGCACCGCCAACATCGACATGCAGAAGGTTGACGGCGTCTGGTACATGAAGTTCAACGCTGTGGATGACATGGCCGTCCACCTTCGGGAGCTGCGCGCTTTGCACATGCGCCACGACGACGTCATCACTTGCGGGTTTCCCCGCTCCGGCAACCACTGGTGCTTCGAGTTGGTCAACATGATCCTCAACCAGACCACAGAGTTCAAGGCCGACTGCTTCGCCACGAACCTATTGGATATCCCCAGAGATCTGGATCTAGTCCCCGCCCCTCGAAACCTGGTGACGCACCTCCGCCCGCGTCACTTCCCCGCGCAAGTCACCAAGAAAAACACTAAGCTGATTTACATCATACGGAACCCGAAAGATGTGCTGGTGTCCATGTACCACATGAACAGCCGGTTCTCCTACGATACGTGGCGGTTTAGAGGGTCCTGGAGTGAGTTCCTGAAGCTCCACCTTGCAGGAGATCTCCCTATCGGACTCTGGTGGGACCACGTCAAGAACGTCGAGAAATTCGCCAAGGCACACCCGAATCTCCCAGTCCACATCTTCCAGTATGAGAAAGTCAGAGCCCAGCCGGTGGAGGAAATCCGGAAACTTTGCCATTTTCTGGGCCGGTCTGACGCCCTGGCCGAAAAAATCGCCCGGGTGACCCAGTTTGACAACATGAAGACCAAACTCGGGAAGATAACGGCCATGGAGAATATGGTGTTCAACGAGAAGGGGGTGGTTCTCAGGAAGGGAAAGATTGGCGACTGGAAAAACTGTTTCTCACGCGAGCAGAAGGAGCGCTTTGATCGCGCTTTTGAGGTCAACACTGTGGACTCTGAGTGGGCCAAAAAGGTTCGGCCATATATGGACCTCCCTTCAGCGATTTAGTCTCTTTCTGTCAAGAAATTACGCTTACAAGCCTTACAATAATGGGGCCCATCCGGAAAAACGGAAAAAAAAAACAATTCCATAGGTACGGGGAATCTACAATGACGTCCTATCATAGCTCTATCCTAGACTTACGGAGCCAATGAGCGATCGGAAATTCCAATGTCCAATGGACGTGATAATGTAATCTGTTAAATCGTGTTGTTTGCGTAGCCTGAATTCCAGTAATAACAAAAGATGGTTGAGAAGGACAAAAGCGATGAATATTCGTCATTCTGTGTCGGTTTAGTCTCAAAAGAAGTGTATCGTAAAAAAAGCGATTCAACGCCGTTTTTTCTCCTGGAGATTATTTTACTTTGATTGGGACTCTATGTTGGTAACACTTTTAATTAAAGACCTGATGATCTAAGCTTGACTTTGTGACTACCATGGCGTGTGGTTCGAATCCAGCAGGGACTAAACTGCATTCCCCAATGAAGACACACCTTTTCTTCTTTTCGAATCCAGCAGGGACTAAACTGCATTGCCCCATTGTGCTCCCCAATGAAGACAGGTCTTTTCTTTTTTGTGTTATAAAACATGAGGAACCACTCATAGACACCCAGAGGCACTGTGAATTATACTTAGGATACCTTTATTGAAAAAGGGGCCACCAGAATAATAAATTATTACCGCCCGTCCAAGTAAAGTATATCATTATATCAATGAAGACTGTATTAGACCCACATGAGCAAATAAAGCACAACAAATAATAAATACAGCAAATAACGAATTACACCACATAATAAATTATTTCAACGTTTTAAAGTACCAGATTCATGTGAACACGTATCAACATCATGTTGCTCTATTTCTTCTTCTACTTCTTCTTCTTCTTTTATGTTTAATTGCCTACATTTTAAAAGCTGGTTTTTTGCTAGATGCTACAACAACCACTCAACTGTACTGTATATCCTTCTTTCATGGGCTTGTGAACATTGTTATATATCCGGCTATTGCAAGGATGGCCGATTTTTTATGGCTGAAGTCCCTGAATAACTGAGTGTTGGGTTGGTTTAACGTCCAACAGCAGCACTATATAGGCTATCTTGTGTACGGGCCACAAGACGGACGTCTGACAATTTTGTGTGCTGCCACACACGAGACAGGGCGGGGATATCATGACTCCTGTCTCAGTCGGTCACATTATACTGACACCGACCCAACCAGTAGGGAACGCAACAGCCAGGATTCGAACTCGGGACCTTTTGCGTCGGAAGCCGATGTTCTACCCCTGGAGCACCGGGCCCCCCTCCTGAATAACTGAACACGGATGCTGTTCAACCCTGTTTTAAAACATAACTGTTACTGAGTCAAACAAGGTAAAAGATGGTGTTCAATTGTAAGTTCCCTGACTCGGAGTGGCGAACTGGCCTTAGTGATAGAGCGTTAGTTCCTGAATCTGGAGGTCCTTGGTTCGAAACTCACAATGTATTTGTCCAATTTCGTCTCCTACTGACTCGGTGGGTGCCAGTATAAGGTGACCGGCTGAGACAGGAGTCATGGTATCCCCACACTGTTATGTATGTCAGCACGTGAAACTCTAACTCTAAGACGTGTGTCTTGAGACCAAAGCCTTTGTATTGCTGACGTTATACTCTAAGCAATAAACTTAACATCAGACTAATTCTATCACTTCTTTCCTTGTCAATGAATTGGCCAGTTGCCGTTATTCCACTCAAATGATTTGTGCGTTATTATTACTCACTCGTAATCGTATACTGGTTGGGTCGGTGTCAGTATAATGTGACCGGCTGAGACAGGAGTCATGGTATCCCCGCCCTGTCTCGTGTGTGGCAACACATAAAATTGTCAGACGTCTGTCTTGGGGCCCGTCCACAATATAGCCTATATAGTGCTGATGTTGGACGTTTAACCAACTCAACTACAACTACAACTACATTACTCACTCGTAAGGCATGAGACCACTAGAAACGATTCTCATATTCAGCCATGCATATCTGGTTAACGCTGTATAAAATATGTATCAAGGTCATATTAAGGCTTCTCTCTGTTTTCACCAAAAAGGTATTCCCAGATAGAATTTATTCTTATTTCTATGCATTGATATTTAACATTATCATTATCATTATATAGGTATAGTCATAAACGATCGATACATAAATATGTACATGGTTGTGTCGGAGTGAACCATTGTTTGTATATATTATTTTTGTTTATATAAGTTGATTTGTACTGTAGGCTTTTTAAATAATCACTTTTATGAATTGAGTAAAAAAAATTCATAGAAGAGGCTTCAGAAAGCACCTAATGTTTACTTTCTGCCGTCAGTTAAAGTGAATAAATGTATGAGGTTGGCTGTCTTTGAAACACTATAGGTAACTCTCTGAGTTCCATAGGTTTAGTTAAGTTTCATCTAAGAGTTACTGTTCGTGACAAAAGAGGTCAATGTTCTTTACTAATACCGGTGATATTTTTAGCTCGTGGAATAATTGGCTTGCTGTTTCAACCTTCACCTTCACCTTTTATTGTCTCAATAATGGTTGTATAAAATGGATAAAACTAGATCTCGTATAATTTATTATTGAATATAATTATATTTTCATCCTCATTAGCATATAATCATAGGGAGCGAGAGAGAGAGAGACAGTATATTTGTTTATTCAATGCTCCTCAAAATGACCAACTTTATAATGAATAAACGAATAAAGAAGACAGAAATGTGATTTAATTTTTATCATGGTTTCTCGTAAACATTAATAATGAAGATGCATTGAACGATATTAATTTGTTGGACGAAGTATGTATAGTTTGATATTGTATCGTCTATTTTTTTATATATTAATTCGCAATGACCTTTACTCTGAACGTCTATAAATTTTCCCTAAGTGGCATCAGACTCACAAGGTGTTTTGTGGCTGTTGATGTTGTTTTTTTACGTTGTTGTTGATGTTGTTGTTTTTGTTGATGATGATGATGATGATGATGATGATGATGATGATGATGATGATGTGATGATGGTGATAATATGATAATAATTTATAATTATGATGATTGTAATAATATTTGGAATGGAGTTAACAACACAGGATGGATCGGATTAACATCAGGTATTTTATTCTAAGATAGCTTACAGGTTTGTTTGGTGCTGGATCTACAGGCAAGCCAAAACGAAAGTACATGTAAACAAAGACTGAAGAGTTAGTCAGAGGAGATAAAAATAACATCTTAATTAAAAAGGAGTTATTCCGTATTATACTATTTTAGTATAAGTCTTTTACGTCCACATACTATTACAGGTTATATGTTGTAGATTTATGCATATGCTGATACATCTATCAACAGTGTTAGGATACTTGTTAGGATATATTTGATGATTGATGATGATGATGATGATGATGATGATGATGATGATGATGATGATGATGATGATGATGTTGATGATGATGTTGATGATGATGATGATGATGATGATGATGATGATGATGGAGAGGCTGAGGGAAAGGATTCCTTTCTGAATATTGCCCTTAATTTCTAAGGGTAAAATGCGCAAATATGACTTAGGTTACGTCTTGTCGTAAGCCTTTTTAATTTTTTTTAATTGTTATGACGAGACGTAAGCTACGTCACGATTCTGCATTCCACCCAAAGTGACAGACTTCTATTCAGAAAGACGTCTGTTCGATTCCTTTATCTGACAGAAAATGTCGATTTTTTGGCCCCACCCTGGTTGGATCGGTATCAACCGTAATGTGACCAGATGGAACAGAAGTCCGGAATCTCCGCAATGAACCGGTAATTGTGTGACAGCACGTAAAATTTCCAGATGTTTATTTTTTGACTCGTCGCCTATGTAGCATAGTTGCCGATGTCGGACAGCCAACCAACCAACCAAGGAAACAATAATAGTCGTTGATATTCTTTAATTTTAGTTTCAATCTATTATTTTCCTATTTTATGCTGTTAAATATCGCTACTTAGCAAATTTCATATGATCATATTGGATCTATTTTATGACCCATTCAATTTCTGCGGACTACAGTACGAAAACAACACGGCTGCCATTTTTCGGAATAGTATTCCGAATATCTCTACAGCTTATCGGAGATTAATATTCCGAATAACTTAGCAGATTAACCGGAATACTATTCCGAATTACTATGTAGATTAGCTCTGGGAACAGATATTTTTAGCTGAGTCTCGCAGTTTTGTCAAGTACCAGGTATTGAAAACACAAAGACTGGTGCGTTGTACTACAAACACCATATTGATACTCAGAATCGTTAAGTACAAGATCGTGGGAATGTCACATTAAAATGATTTGGTCTAGTTCAATAGAGTTTCCGCATTTTAATTTCTTCTTTTTTTTCTTCAGATGAAAATGTAACCAAATCTAAAGGGGTGTGACTAAGACGTCTTTGTCTTATTTTTTTATTTTTTATTAATCTGTTATTGTTTACATCAGCAAAAACTAAAACTGAAGATAGCTATTTACGCCTTTAGCTTAGCTAAGACTGAGGTTCGTGGTTCGAGCACTGGCGATTTCGCTCTCTACTGGTTGGGTCGGTGTCAGTGATGTGACCGGTTGAAACAGGAGTCATGGTATGTGTGGCAGCACATTAAATTGTCAGACGCCAGTTTTGGGACCCGTCCACAATATACTCTATACAGTGCTGATGTTGGGCGTTAAACCAACTCAACTCCAACTCCACCTCTAGACTAGAGAGTCTAGCTATCTTCTCCGTAGGTGTATTTCTCAATCTTTATCTTTGGGTTTATCGTCCAATTCTAGGTTCATTTGCGGGATCGTAAACGGCGACAAGTGGGTTTGTTGAGAGGCTCAAAAGGTCAAAGCGAAGACATGAATGCTACTGACAGTTCTAGACCCTTTTTCCATTCTGGTGTTATGAGTACGAGTCTAGCCCTCTGTAAACATTATTGTAAGTTGTTTTTACAAGGATTCCTAATTTGTGGGGGAATGGTAGGTTCTAAAGTTGAGGTAAATGATCTTTAGGCTGGATAGAGGGAAGTCGGGCCTAGTGGATTGAACGAGAGGCTCCCTGGTCAAATATAATGAATAGATCTATATCTAGTAGTTAACTAGATCTAGAAGCTAGATCTTCATCTATTGTCTGTTAGCGAGGCATTATTTGATGATATTCATAAGTCTAGTCAAATTTGATTGATAGGCTATACAAAAGCTCTGCTAATGATCATCAGAGCAGAACCAATAATAACATGAATCTAGACTAGTAATGACTAATGGCAAAGGTAGTTTGCAGTAGAACCTCCATACGATATGCTCGGACAAAGTGACTGTGAGTAATTGTTTACATCTTCACGTAGAAACGACATAACTCTTCAGTTCACAAAGTACGGCAAGGCAGTAGACTTTGGGTTAGTTTAATTCGTACAGGAGAAGATTCAATTTTAAAATATTATAAACATGTAACCACGCAGGGGGAAAGTATAATTTCTTACTACAAACATCCGTTCCTTTTATACTTTAGGTTAGAAAAACCAAACGACTCTGCCAATTTTTATCGATAATTATAGTTTACTTTTAATATAGATGCATTCATTATAACATGGAGTTTGAAAACATCGTAGAAGTCCATATGACTCCACTGATCATTTATCGATAAGTTCTGGGGAAAAAGCTGCTATATTTCAATTTTTTTAAAAAGTTTTTGTTTGCGACAAAACATGATTGTGTCAAAAAGTTTTTTAATTTAATTTCCTAGTCAGAAAATCACTTAGTTGAAAAATAATGAACTATTTCGTTAGAAAAAAAAACCCCATCTTTTTCTGCCCCAGGGCGATAGACATGTACCAATGACACTTTCAGACACAGAGAATTGAAGACGTCATACCAAGGAATAGAGGACGTGGATTTTTTACGTCATGAAACATCCCTATATGTGGGTGTCTTTTCAGCGTACTGTGGCTGATTCTTTCAAGACCAAGCTAATCTCGGTCAAGTGTCGAATTTAGATTGCAGGGGGCCCGGGGCCCAGTTCAGGTGGGGGCCCCTTACTCAAATGATTGGTCTATGATAATTGTGTTTGTTTACAATGCGTTTAAAATAAACATGTATTATCGTTGGGCGAGCCAGCGGTTTTATTTGAACTGAATGAGAGACAATTAACACAGGTGAACATTGTTACTTATTGGTGTTATCTAAAATCGTGTTTCTTTCTTCTCTTCCTGTTGGTTTTTCTTCCAACGGTTAGCAAAAATCTCAAAGTGGCAGCAAGTCGCTCATGTGGGGTTATAGCCGAGCGCATGATAGTGTCTTGCTTTTTAATCAAAGGGGTAGTCCTTTCCAATAAGTCAAGATATGTTTCTTTATCCATGCGCAAGTAGCTTTGCCAGTCTTCGGGAATATCCTGCGATTCCCTTATTAAATTAACATGGGATAACTCTTGTTTTTTTTAGTAGCCAAGAAATCATCCAAACTCTACGTAATCATCTTTTTTTTTAGCTCTTCTTCTGCGAATCTTAATAATTATAGCAGCAGAGAGCGCAGTTACTGCTGCTGCTTGATGCTCCATTTAACACAATTGCACAAGTTCAGCTTGTGGATCGAATGATTTTGTCGACACGTGTGTGGGAAGATGGAAGGCATTTTATTGTTTGGGATATTGTTAGCAATATTGCCAGTCAATTGATGGCAGCAAATTATCGACACGTCTATGGCCGGCTTAACACACCGGCTCACATTGGTGATCGGCAGCTGGTAGGGAAGCTTTGTCGGAAGTTGTGTGATAAGTGCAATTGTCCTCAGAGGTACAGGCGTTAGGTACCTCTTCAATGTGGTGTTGGTTGGCTGGCTATCCTGAGAGTGCCTATAAATATAATGAACCACCTCACCGCCTGTTTATTTTGTTGGATTATCTCCCTTTGAATGTCGAAGGAACGTAGCCTTTTTGTAGACCTCAAAATTTTACTTTTTGTTTATGCCCCCCTGGCTTATTTTACTTATGCTCAAGTCCATTGACTATTGAGGACCCACTGTACTGCCCATGGTTATTACTGTATCTTTTGACCTCTCTTTTTTCACCTCCATCTCTCTCACTTCCCTCTCTACCTGTCCCTTTAAGTCCCCTCTCCCTAAACCCCATCTTTCTCTCTATCTCTTCCCTTTTTTTTTCTTCCTTCACCTCTTTTTGCCTATCATTCCCAATCTTTTTAACTTTTTCCTCCCACTTTCTATTCTTCTTGTCTTGTCTTTTCCTTCCCTCAACCTCATTACTCTCTAATTTTTAACAAATTTAGTTTTCTTCACGTCTTATTAAAAGTCCCTTATTTTCACTGTGTTCTTAAACTGTTTGGACAAACATACCAATCCCTCAGGTTGTTGTAGAGAGCAGTGCTGTATAGTGAGCATATCTTAAATCTGCTAACTTCAGCCCTTGAAAGCATGACGGGTCGAAAAGATCGATACTCTACAGACATTAAAACCACAGGCATCAAAATCGACAGTCAAACATACAGCAACATTTCCTAATCACACTTTTTCCTCCCACAAGTATAACATTAACAACACCAATATTTAGAGATAGAATTTAGAGATAGAGAGGGTCAGAAAGAAAGAAAGAGAGAGAGAGAGAAAGAGAGAGAGAGAGAGAGAGAGGGAGAGAGAGAAAGAGAAAGACACAGAGAAAAGGAGAGAAAGACAAAGAGGCCGGTAAACAGAAAGATATAGTATACATACATACAAAGAAAAAGAGAGGAAGAGAAAGAGGCATATTACTTATTAGTTACATAGACTGATTTTATACAGTCTAAGACTGTTTAGATTTTCAGTGAGATACATATGTGACCTCTATGAACACAAGCTTAAAGTAGATGATTTTTTTTTCAGTTTGATAGTTTTCTCAATGTTCAACCTCAGCAGCAAGGCGATACCTAGGGCTGTCTCAAGACTTCAATTTAAGCATTTTACGCGCTGCCAGACAAAGACAGTGGGTGGAGACCTGGACTTCTGTCCCAGCCATTCACGTTATTTATACTGTACTGACACCCACCCCAATACGTACAGATAGAACTCCGACCAAAAATTCCATAATAAATTCCATCAAAGGCAGGATCGAACTAGGGATCCACAAATAGAAGCCCAGTTATCTACAATTTAACCCACCCCACCCCAATCAGACTCATTTCAGAGAAATAAAACAACTCACCTTAAATGGTGACGTGCCGTAAAAACTACAAACTATCGCTGCCACCCCTCCCTCTTGACAATTTGGCTATGACAAAACTTACATGAGTCATCATCACTCATGGCATCCCCGCACAGTCCTTGTGAGTTGCGTGGCTGCATGTACACAACCCAATTTTTGTCTTCTTATATACAATGTATAAAAACACAAATCCCCCACCAGACACATCTAACAATTGGCTGTAACAAAGATCATGGTATCCCCACACTGTCTTGGCGTAGGAACATGTAATTTGTAAAGTTTTCAAATATTTAGTCTTGGATCTGTTTTCATATATACAAACACAAGCCCCACCCCACCCCACCAGACACATCTAACAATTATTGGTTGTAACATGGATCATACTATCCCAGCACAGTCTTAAAGCATTTAAAGTTTTCAATTTTTAGTCTTGGATCTGTTCTCATATATACAAACACTACCTAACCCTTCCCTGGCGGGCAAACTGGCTTAATTGGTAGAGTATTGTTCTCCAGATCGGAAATTCATTTGTCAGATTTCGTTCCCTATTGGTAAGGTTGGTGTCAGTTAAATGTGACAGACTGAGAAAGAAAAACAAAAAACTAAACAATAATTATAATGTAGTAAATTGGAGACACTTAAAACCCAGTTAAGAAAAAGACAAATTTTTATTAATAGAATATTTTATTTAAAAAATTACATTGGACAAAAAAAAAAAAGCACATAATACAGTAGTAAGTTACAAAAATCACAAACACATTCACAAATTGGTAAAATACAGACCACAATGACAAGTTCAATCATTTATTTATTTTACACCCCTCATACTTCACAGAAAATAAATGTGCATGAACTATGATCATGAGATAACGCTAGAAAAAGAAAAACTCAAAGAACATTATTAAGTCTTTTTTTTTTTACATGAAATTTAACTTTCATAAATTACTCCAATACCGGACGATTTTTTCTCATGCTATATTTATTACCTAAAATAGTTTTCTTCCAATAAAAGCTTGGCAATGTATCAGAAATATTCTGAAACTGTGTGAGCCTAGTTACATCCTGACTTTTTAAGACCGCCGTATAGGGATACTTTAAACTCTAGTACTCATAGAAAATTTAGAATATCGAAAAGGCTAGGGGCTTAAATCCATGTACAATCATTACTAGGCTAGCAAGATGGTACATCTCAGTGATATTTCATTTTGATATTAACCTTTCATGCGCTTGTGAGATCAGCATCTACCTTATGTTGTCAGATTAATATCCAAATGCAACAACTTGCTTTAATTTAACTAATAAACAAAAGTAGACCTTTACTACAAACAAAGAATTCCACTTCTTGTTTTATTTTACTACGTCTAAACTCGTAACAATGAGAAACGCCAATCTTGATCACCCAGTGACAATATAATAAAAAGTGAACGTTCAAAAATTTCTAAACATAAGCAAACTGTGCTCAGTAGTGGCAGTGACTGTCATTGTAGCCTTATCAAATTGAGAATAACTACATCTATGTCCATGTACATAATACTTTTTTAAAAAATTAAAAAAATAATTAAAATGCAAATAAAGAGAAATAATGCGAACATCTTTCCAACAATTTCAAACTTTGCTCAGTAGCGCCCGTGTCTGTTGTCCCTTGAGCGAGAACGCTTTCGGTCTCTCCCTCCACGGTCACGATCTCTGCGGTCACCGCGCTCTCTGTCGCGCCTGTTATCTCTGGGTGGCGGTGATCTTGACCTAGATCTTGGTAAAAAAAAATTTAAAAAATTAGGAAAGTGTTAAGTAGTGTTATTTGTGTAAACATCTTTTAGACAAAAAAAAACAAAAAACAAAAACTCAAAAACAAAACCCCAAAAAAAACAATCGCATGAATACACCAAAACAAAAAATTCCTCAATTTTTTTTTTGCTTTTTCTTTCCACGTACACTGCCATAGTATATGGGATAGCTATAGAATTAGCCTCACCGTAAATTATTTAGAAGAATTATACAAAAAAGAAAGCGAATTGAAGGAGTAAAATATCTCTCTCTCTCTGTCTCTGTCTCTCTCTCCCCTTTCAATTTCAAGGCACCCCTTGACCCCTCGTCCTAGATCTATAACCATAACAATGCGTGTGTGAGCCTGTACCACTGCAAACAATTTAGCATCGCCTAAGTTTGTCCGCCGAGCAGTCACTCAGCCAACCCCGTCTATGATCACATGCGCACAGACAGTGATGAGTGATGCAACAATGTTTGCTTGGCTTCGCACATTCGGTGTTAGAGACTGTGTTATGCTAGGTCTAGATGGCACGCGCTGATGAGTGTGTACTGTAAAAAGTGATGCAACAATGTTTGCTTGGCTACACACATTAATTTTTAGAGACTGCATGGGCCTAGGCGATGATCAGCGGTGTAAATGTAAGCCTATTCGTGGCGCTGATAAGCAAGAGAAGGGTGATGGTGGGCCTTGTTAGTGATAGATTTGATGACTCATGACTGGCAGGGGTACTGCATTGCATAACGGAGGGAAAGGTATGTCCGAATACGCTGATTTTTCGAGAAACTCTACCACCCAGCGGCATGAAGTTAGTCATTTTTTTTCGGTTTAGCGATAGTATGCTGGCCGCCGATTTCGGTTTACCGTATGTTTCATATAAGGAAAAAAGAAGGAAACCCGCAATTATTCCGATTTCTTTTCGGTTTAGCCGTTTTTTCGGTTCAGCCGTTTTCGGTTTAAGT
>RQTK01000059.1:367586-388834 GCA_003991915.1 Elysia chlorotica | reverse complement strand
GGAGAGAAGACGGAGATGATGGTGATGATGTAAGGAGAGAAGGTGGAGATGATGGAGATGATGCAAGGAGAGAAGTTGGAGATGGTGGTGATGATGTAAGGAGAGAATGTGGAGATGATGGCGATGATACCAGGAGAGAAGATGGTGATGAATACTTTGGGGACCTCGAGTTTCTTGTGGAACATCCAGTGACTGAAGATGTGGAGAAAGAAATAGGCCTAAAGCAGATGATGACAGAATTGAAGTGTCAGACGAGGAAGGTGGAAATAAGTGTAAGGGTTTCAAGGATAAAGGTGGTACAGAGTTGCAGGTGGCTTGTGAAATGTGCGATAATTGGTGGCACATCGCTGTTCGAAATCCGAACACATTTAAATTGAAGAGAGCTAGAGTACCTTAATTTCGTGTGTGACAAGTCTTGTCCCAGTCAATAGTTTCCTTGCAAGCTGCTTACACTACAGCATACATGTGTGAAAACGCTTGAGAAGAGGAGTGTGTGAGTATGAGTGAGCGAGTTATTCATTGTTTCCATCAGATTGTTGCCATTTTTTTTCATTTTTTATTAATTACAGCTGCACCAAATATGTTCACTAAAACAATTAGAATATGAAAAAACAACACAAAACGCTTGTTTAGTTGTTCGTATGAAACGTTCTATTAAAAGTACTTTAAAATTAAATAACAAAGCATGTGTTCGGATCACCGGACACATGTTCGGATTCATGAGTTAAGCTCCAGAAAATATTCAGGATTCATTAAGGGCTTACCTTTCCCTTTGGTGAGCAAGCAGCGCATGTATGCCTAGATCAACTGTGTCAAGACAGTTCAAAAATAGATTAGATCTAGATCTAGATTCTAGATTCTAGAGTAGATTCTACTAGAGACGATACAAGGACTGAAAAAGTGCGAAAACTCGGAAAAGAAACTTCGAGAGTTGGACTTCGAATGATTTGATTTACAAAAAAGGCGTGACCATTGAATTATATTTATCTTAGTGGTGCAATTTCCACGGACATATGGAAGGAATGTTAGATTGGTTTTGTACTTACTTATCTTTCTCTGTCCCAAAAATTGATGCAAGATACTCCGCCATGATGTTCCCTTTTGCAACGCCGCTTGCCAGGTAGTCATAATTATACGGTTTGTAACCTTTGAGTAATAAAATAATAGTGAATTCTTTTCTAAATTATTATGCTTTCAATTTTTGCCTTAACAATCTTAAACAATCATACATAGTAAGAAACAAAAGATAAGGTCTTCGTAAAAATATAAACTATAATGCTACTTTCCCGAAATTATACTTTTCGTAAAAGTTTTTCATTAGGACCACATTAAAATGCTTTTACAGTCAGGCAAACTGTAAAGCTTCTAATAAAGCCGGGTTGGCCCAGGATGGACCAAAAAAAAGAGAGTTGGTGCATAGTACCGCTTCTCCAATTCCACAATATCCGCGGTAGCTTGCAGCCTGAATCTCTTTAGAGGACATTTTCATTAAAGTACTATGCTTGTATGTAAGCCTCAGTAATTCTTAATTATAAATTAAAATATGAATTGTTCACAATAAAAGTAATTTTCTCAAGCTCAAATTATATTGTATACCCACAGAGGTTGATTGAAGAACTGATTTATAAAACACGTGTATCATTACATGAAGGGCCTTTTGATGTTATACGTATACTTATTATCGTTATCATCGTCACAATCATCATCATCATCATCATCATCATCATCATCATCATCATCATCATCATCATCATCATCATCATCATCATCATCATCATCATCATCATCATCATCACCATCATCATCATCATCATCATCATCATCAATATTATATTATAAACATCATTATTTTAGACTTATAATACGTATACCTATTTTTTTTTAAATTATAACTGTTGTTACTATTGTTACTTTGTTCTTGTTATTGTTCTTTTATTATGATTGCGGGGGCGCGGTGGCCCAGGGGGAGAACATCGGCTTCCGACGCAACAGGTCCCGAGTTCGAACCCTGGCTGTTGCAATCCCTACTGGTTGGGTCGGTGTCAGTATAATGTGACCGGCTGAGACAGGAGTCATGGTATCCCCACCCTGTCTCCTGTGTGGCAGCACATAAAATTGTCAGACGTCTGTCTTGGGGCCCGTCCACGATATAGCCTATAAGTTGCTGACGTTGGACGTTAAAACCCAACCAACCAACCTTATTATGATTGCTGTTCTTTTTGTTTTGATTTTTAATAATAATAATAATAATAATAATAATAATAATAATAATAATAATATTATTATTATTATTGTTGTTAATTTTTTTGTCCAAGGTTGTTTTTGTTATCTTTGAGTTTTTTCATTGTTGTTTTTTTAATGCGATAGCAAGTGATCTAACCAATCGAGCCAAAATAAAATTCAGATATTTTTGCCTTATATATAATGAGCCTATAGTCAGCAGGAGGAGCCACCATTCTCATGTACGCCTGATAACCACCCCGGCGTGTAACTCTTTTTTCCTCCTTAGCTTCTGGTAGGAAAGAGTTATGTTAGGCCTATTTTCAGGAATGTTTTGTTCAGTGGTTGCGTGCGTGTTTTGGTTGTTTTGTTGTTTGTTTGTTTGTTGATGTTTTTTTTCAAAGAGCTTATTACAAAACAGTCTCAAAATATGAGATAGGCTATGATTTACTTTAGCTTTTAAATTCTGCCTATGTTTCATCATATCTGTAAAGAAGGGGAAGAGCGTGGTCGCTATAACCATGCCATAAGCTTAAATCATTCATTCATTCAAAGTATTTAAAAAAATAGAATAGGCCTATTGTTTCCACCACTGAAACACGTCATAAAATAATGGTACCCGGTATGGGGAAAAGATAAGGCTACCGTCAAATAGTCTTTTTTTTTAATTCAATATTTCTATGAGCTATTTCCTCCAAAACATGTAGTACCTGGCCAATATGGCGGCTTTGTTGTGTTTTGCTCAACAAGTAAAATCTACCTGAGCTAGGCCTATCTAATCTAAAAATCTATATCTAATGGTTTTTATCTGTGTACTTCGGAAAGGTAAAAGCGTCTTCACGCTGATTCGAATTCTCTCTCTCTCTCTCTCTCTCTCTCTCTCTCTCTCTCTCTCTCTCTCTCTTTCTCTCTCTCTCTCGCTCCTTCCCCCCATCTCTCTATTACATTTTTAATAATAGCATTACAAGTTTACAAATCTGCAAAAATCTTACTCTGTCTTTATTGTTTCCGAAGGTAGAGATTTTGGAAACACCCTAAAAATGGTGCGATTTCATGAGCATTGTTGTCAAAATACTTTGACTCCATTGAGTTGATGAGAGAAAATGTAAAAGATCTCCCTTCCCCTCTATTCATCTTCAATTTTTATGTCGTCGATTTACAAACTCTAGATTAAGATCAAAGTAGACAACTTGCTGTCTTACGTGAAGACTATTTGAAACTAAACTTTATTTTTTTTCGCTTAAATTATGTTCACCATAGTTCTACTCAGTACATTTTGCTGACAAATGCCCATCTTATTTTCTCTAGCTTGGAGTCGACAAAATCTCAAGATTACGTGATGCCATAGACATCAGTTTTGCCATTGGTGGTCAATGAATGGCTATGGCCTCAGCACAAGAATTCCACCGCTAACAGTAAAAACAGGCCTGCATGTTGTGTTCACCTCCTACGATGGACCAGGGCCTACATAAGATGCAGCCAGCCCACTTGGCTTACAACGACAGCATGTCGTTTGTGGACTTTGACAACCGCATGATAAGGGCAATCACTCAGCAGCAGTGGGGTGGGCCGTACCACCCTCATCCACCACACCAGCCTCCACTGCCTCCACCCCCGACTCACCCACAGCCACCAATGCCACAGTTCTCCGGGAAAGACATGCACGTGGCGCTAGCAAGTGACCAGTCGTCTACCGTCACTGTCTTGGATATTGGTCAGTCGAACCCAGCAAACTTTAATAAAATTTCCCACGAGGCCCCAGGTTTCGAATCAATGGCGAACTCAGATCATCCAACACAGGTTGAACATTTAACCTCTTCAACAGGAAAATCTAAAGCCCCTCCAACAATGGTCCATGTTCGTCGAGGCAAACCTCAGAAACGGCAGCGCAACCCGGAACTGTGGAAAAAGAACATGAAAAAGCGAGCGCGGCAAACGGGTCAGGCCTACGTCACGGACACAGGCAGGGAAGTGCCGGCTCGCAGGATCCGAGAGGGTTGCGGGTCATCCTGCCGCCTCAAGTGCCACGAAAACTTTAACCCGGACAGCCGGGAGGATTTGTTTCAGACATTCTGGGGCTTGGAAGACAAAGGCCAGCAGAGACTCTACATCGCTCGGCACGTCATCAAGTGTGACGTGGCCCGCAAGCGAGTGGAGGCTTCAGACCGCAGGGGTTTTACGTTGCGCTATTATTTCTACGACGGCAAAGAGTTAACTCAAGTGTGTCGGAAATTCTTTGTGGAAACGCTGGACGTGGGCAGGGATTTTATCTATGGGACTCTTGAGAAGGAAGATCCCAAAACGGGACTCATTGCTCCGGAGAGACAAGGGAAGCACGGCAAGCAGAGGAGGGTGTCTGAAACCATTCTGAACTCTGTCCGAGAACATATATCTACATTTCCGACGGTGGATGAGCAGAACGGAAAGTCCAAGTCGAAGCGGCAGTATTTGGAGGCGAGCCTCTCTGTGGCTAAGATGTACAGAATGTATAAAGAGTACTGCGCTGTGAGGAATATTCAAGATGTCGCGTCTGCTGATAGGTATAGACGTGTTTTTGATGAAGACTTTAACTTGGCTTTCCTCAAAGCTAAAAAGACGTAGGGTCCTTCTAAGTGTTATTTAGCAAATTGAAATCTGATGCATTAAGTTGAAATTTTATTCATATAAAGACAAAACAATTGAAGAGCACAGGGGAAAAGTGATCGTGGTCACAGATTCTACATTTTGAATTTTAAAGTTTGAAAGTCTATATTTCCGAATCATTTGTTGGTGACTACTGTAGTTTTTACCCTGTACTCTTCAATAATTATTGTAAAGAAGCACTCCATGATATTAAAAAGTTAATATGTGAATGAGATTTAGAGGAGGAGATTTCATATTATTACAAAGTAAATGCATATAAATTGGGAGTTCATGTATGAGGATGTCTACACGCAACATTTTTTACATGTACCGGTATCATTTCTTTTAAAATGTTTGAATTACTGTTTTCGTAAAGTAAATGAGCTGTGAAAATGTATACATAGTCTCTGGTTTACATAAAGGTCATAACACAATTGCCTAAGTCATTTTTCGGGGTTTTGAGAAAATTAAAAAAAACTGCATAAAGTGCAAAATTTTTAATCAGCGTTGATCATGTTGCGACACAGTCTTTCATTTTTATCACAGAAACACGACATAACCATTTCTAACGTGTTCTTTATGTATTTGTTATGTAATATGACTTGTGCAAAAGTGATACGCGAGTTATGAGTTAGGCAATGACTTGGGCAATTGTGGAATAATGATTGGTGACTTGGGCAACAGTGTTACAGTTTTTCGTAGAGATCAATAGTCATGAACTATAATAATATTATTAATTATAAGTTTATTAGTGCATAATGTTTGTGATAAACTAAACCAATTATTATTAAACTCGTTGGCTAAGGCAATAGCCCCATTTTAAACATGTAACACTAGTAATAACATTTTCCTTCGCAAGTTGAATTTTTAAAAAATTAGAAATAACCAAGAATACAATTTTATTATCGAGCAGTTCATTGTAATTTTCGCCAGCCTGTAAGTGTAGGGTAGGTACCTTGATTGTATGCAGTGAACGATTTTTGGCCCGTATTCTTAGTCGTTTTTGTAGGCGCAGTGCGCAATTTTAGCCGTGGATTTTACGTCTCCTATGTTTACCGAAGGGTATTTCTGGCAGCTTAGGAGACGCAGGAGATTAATCAATACCACCGTTAATGATAAGGCAGACAAAATGTATCAACATGTTTGCGGCACCAAAATCAGGTCATATAAAAAAATTAAAAAGTCGTACACTAAAGGTCGGGGACAGATTTGCAGCTGCCATTGCTGTTATGCTAACAAATCATTACAGCGAAGCACAAATAGCAAAATCCTACTCAAACGGTAGCGAGTCAAAAAATAGACCAGCTTCAACGGGCATAACTTTTTTCATAGCCTGAAGGTCATCATACTTTTTCTTTGTAATGGGCAGTCTATTTTCATACAACTGCTGCCATTGGATCTCATCCACGCCCAGAGGACTCACCCTTGTAGGTAAATCTGCCCATTCTGCATCTGGAGCAGACCTGAAAAGCTTGTATTGGACTTCCCCTTTTGGATTATACTTCAGGTGACTGAGTTGGTTAACAGTGGGGTCTCCTGTCTTCTTTCCAGGTCGAATGCTGCTGAATCTAGCTTTGGACATTTTATAGAAGTTAGAAAAATGCATCTGGTGCACTATGTATTTTGGAGATTGTCTTGCATTTTCCATGACAACAACATAGTCACGGGGCGTGTATATATCTCCTTTGATGTTTCGTTCAATTGTGGAATGCATTGAATCGCATTCCATTTGGGTGTGGCCAACAACTAAATATTTTTGATATATAAACACCCCTGTCTCCATGGAGAGTTGTAGAAGGGCATTTGCTAATGTTGCGTTTTTGTTTTGGTACATTGCCCCATCGCTCCACAATACAAGTTCCTTTATCTGGGGGTTTCGACTAAGAAACTCTTTGTAATGATCATAGATCATGTGGGTAAAGACTTCGCTCTTGAGGCCTCCATTTGTCTCGTCCCATAAATAACAATGGCCTTCCTTATCAACCAGGTTGTATGTTGTAAAATTGTGGATCTGAAGCTTACACCTGTAGTATAGTGCACTGGCTTTAGTGGAGGGGCACAACAACACGGCTTGGGCATCTTGTGTCCACACTGAGACAGATTCGTCTCCTTCTGCCCTTTTCTTGTCATTCTCCTTCTCTGCGCGAGCCTTATCTTTTGCTGCCAAGTGAATTTGATGTGTCGCCTGGTCAATGTTACCCTGCTTTGCAGCTATGCAGTCGTCGCATTGGTCTTTGCGAGGTCGGAAAATTGAAAACCCGAGATCAGCGAACATTTGTTTGAAATATGTATAGCCAACTGCTCTCACATCTTTGCCGTTTGCATCTTCGACATACAGTCTGTGAAGATCTATAACTTTTGTACCTGGCTCTAAAAATTTTTTATCTTTGTAAGTGTCCCTCTGACGGCAGTAATGGGATTCTACGACTGGGACGTTACCTAACCATGTCTTAAGAAAGGCAACCTCCGAATCAGACAGCTTTTTGCTGGAATGTGTAGGCTTCTCAGGATGTTCCAAACTTCGATTTTCATCTTGTCCTTGTTCCTTGTTCCTCCACACTGGGGGATCTATTAACTTTTTCTCTATCTGACATCCAAAATCCCAGGGTACGAAGAGGAATGCCCAGTGTTGATGCAAACATTGATTTGCAAACTTGATATCTTTGACCATTTGCCACTTTCAAGAAGTATGATACAGGTTTACCTCTTAATGATCTTACCCCTTGGCTTTGTTTTTTTTCAGAAACTGTGGTTAAAGCATTAATAATTCTTTTCCTCTCCTCCCATGACCCTAGCGACCAAAAGTCAGAAAAAATTCTCTCACGCTGCAAATCTTCAATTTTATTACAATCTCTAAACTTTGACTTCACACAATAGTTGGATTCACACTTTGGGCCCAGAGCCCTTCCCTCCCTTTCCAACCCTCTCCGACTTTCATGTGCCAATCCCTTCAGCCGCTTGTCTCTGGGAATGTTCTGCTTCCACTCCGCTGGGTTTTTTGTTTTCCTTCTTTTTCTTTTCATCTGTGGGGTTGGGTCAGGATTGTCTTCCTCAGTCAGACTCTCCTCAGCAGAAGGGCATTCAAAATCTGGGTCCCTAGCATCACTCACAGGCTCAGCATCTTCATCAGCAAGATCAGTGTTTGTTGGGCCTGTAGAAAAAAAAACAACAATTTATCAAGCATCGTCCACATGTATACCATGTCATCAAATAGGAGGTGGGGATGGTAGGGTAAATCTCTCCAATGATGGATAAGTGAGGCAACAGTGATAAATAGACAATGATAGTATCACTGTTGCCCAAGTCATTTTAGATCTCTACTCAATGACTGAAGCTGGGCTAAGCAACTGACTTGGGCAATTGTATTTAAATGATTCGGATGTTAATAATATAGATAACCGTCTTAAATTAAATGAATAAAATATTAAATTTTTATTATGATATTGAAATAACAGTTTAATAACGCATACTTACTGTTTTCAATTTCACTCAGTACTTGAGATGCAGTCAAAAATGACCGACGTTGTTTTGTTGGACCGTCAGCCATGTTGGAAGTGTGTTGCCCAAGTCAATCACATGACTTAGGCAAAACATAAAAAACAGCTATTATTTAAAAACTACGGCACAAACCCTCTTTAATCCTAGCTGGGAAACGAAACAAAGTTATGCTGTTTATCACAGTACCAATAACCCCAAACGCCCAAAAAATGACTTAGGCAATTGTGTTATGACCATGACGATTAAAAGGGGGCGGGTCAGGATTTGAAAATGCTTGTACAAAAGTTGAAATCATAATGAAATCTGTTCAAAAGGGACAAATAAAGACTATCTTATCTCTTCTCAATTCCATCCTAGCATAGATTCTCTGTATTTCATTTTTTTATTATTTTGTTATGCTTCTAGTCCACTAATAAGTATGTATTGTGCACCTTTGGTACACATTTCCCTGCTTGAAGATATTTAATTAGAATGTAATTTACCCTACATAAACATCAATTGATACACAGATGTGTTCAGCTTTTGTCTGGAATAAATGGAATGCATTTTTACACACTCAATCTTGAAACAATAGCCATTGTGCTGTTAAACTAAATTGAAATTCACAAGCCAATATCAATTGTGAGCCTAGTTAGACAGTGAGGTACCAGTACATTTACATACTAATTACTATGTATTAAAATATGACATGTAGCTTTTATAACCTTCACCGCCACTCGTGGGTGAAAAAACACCCAGGCTGTGATAAATCTGCATCGTTCTTTTTGTTTGTGTATACTCGTAATTATAAGCTTCAGCAATAATAAGACTCTCTCTCTCTCTCTCTCTCTCTCTCTCTCTCTCTCTCTCTCTCTCTCTCTTTCTCCCCCCTTTACTCGTTCTCCTGCTCGTTCTGTATGCCTACCTCCTGTTATCTTTTTTTACTTGCTCCTCCCCCTGCACCTTCTCCTATGTATCTACATCTGCTCCTGCTGCTGTCCCTCCTCTTACTCCCTCCCCTCTTCCGCCTGTTCCTCCTCCTATGTATCTACACTCCCTCCCCTTTTCCGCCTGTTAATTTAAATGTGGAAATTCCTACTTTATTCAATTAATTTGTTTTAATGAATATATTATAAGGTGTCATCAAACAATGAAGGGGGTTGCTTGTGTTCGGAATTAAGAGTAATAAGACGTGTAGGGTGTGTCTTAAGGTCACGCTGGGTCAGCTAAACAGAACTACACAGTACACGAGCGCCATTAAAACAGCTGCATACCATCAACTTAACTCTTAAGCGTGACCGTTACGATATATACTTCGCGTAGTTAAGATGAAAAATACCCGTGAGAGTTGCATATGGGTTTGCACCAGTGAACTCTACAGTCTACAACAGGGACTTCTCCAGCAAGTTAACTAGAAAGTGGATCTAGTCACTCCTCGTTCGACCTCTCTGGGACGGAGCCAGGAGAGCTGAGCATCTGACCCACCGAGTCTTGGCCCTGGGTTGATCTCTCTTGGAATACGGAAAACTGCAATGAAAATACAATCAGAACAATATTTTTCAAGAGAAAAGGTTTAAATATTCTGGCTTTTGTGCTTTCAATCTTAAGCGCGGAGCGAAATTGTGCTAGACGTGGTTATTGTTTTGACAAGCTCTAACTTGTCTAACGTCTGACAATTTTATGTGCTGCCACACACGAGACAGGGCGGGGATACCATGACTCCTGTCTCAGCCGGTCACATTAATTGGAGATGGATATAAATTATGTGGATTGGATAAAAGGATTTTTTATTAATTTATTTTTTCAGGTAGACAACTCTTTTGGATTTTAGCTACTGTATCTTTATTTCGGTTGCTTCCCCTTGATCGAAAAAAAGACAACCATGAGTTAATTTAATTTAGACGCCTGCCATTCTTTTAATACGCTATACCTGCATTATTTTTTGTTTTAATGGGTTATGGGGCAATACATTTATAAGTTAGTGTACGTTTTTTAACGTTTCTTTTTCAGAAGAGACCAACATGTGCGAACGAGACAGAACTAGAGAAAAGCATTATGTAAAATAAAAATATTTCTCCTTACGTATTTTGAAAAATACATCGATTTGGCACCTCCTTCCTGATAATACATAATGCAGATATGCAAACTGTTATTGTTTTCTGTGGTCTACATTAATTTCTTTTTATCGTTTAAAAAAAGATTCTGTTCAACGTAATTTTCGTGGTTTGAGTTCTTAGAAAAATATTAATAATGAAGGCTGGGTGAGTGTGTGCGGCTGTTTTTTTTAACGTCGAGCGTTAGCATCAAGGGTATACCGTGGACGGGTCCCAAGACACACATCTGACAATTTTTGTTGCTGCTGCACAAAGAAAGTGTATGAGAGCTTGAACGACATGATGGCGAAAAAAAGAGTAATATGGAAGCAGACCTTTAGCAACTATAATTATCTCTTTCAGTCTTTATCGTCTCCCCTCTCTCTCTCTCTCTCTCTCTCTCTCTCTCTCTCTTTCTCTCTCTCTCATTCTATCTATTTCTTTCTCTCCCTTTCACTCTGCTGCTCCAAAAAACCAATAACAAAAAACTAATGCGGTATCATTTATACACACAAAAACCGCTCTTATAGATTATTACACCTTACAGCACAGAGCTGATCCGAGAAATTAATGGACTAAAATTTTAACAAATTAATAACCCTTTAAGTCAACGGTGACAACGTACTAGGATTTCGTTTTTATAGCGAAACAATGAAATGTTTAAAGATTATTTTCACAATGTAATGCCATCATACGTGGTAAAGCGTTGGTCTCCAGATCGGGAGGTCCGCGGTTCGAATTCCACGACGGGTCAATTTTTTTTTCCCGATTTAGTCCTCTGTTACTGGTTGGGTCGGTGTCAGTATAACCATTAATGTGACTAGCGGAGATAGAAGTCCAGGTTTCCCCGCGCTGCCTCGTGTGTTACAGCACGATAGCACTGGTGCTGACGTTGGACGCTAAGAAGCAACAACAACAAACATTTTAATGTGACCGTCTTGGTTAGGAGTCCTCGTAACCCCGCCCTGTGTCTGTGTGGCAGCACGAACAATAATAATTGTCAGACGCCAGTCTTGGGTCTGTCCACAATATAGCCATAAAGAGCTGACGTTAAACCAACTCAACTAAACGCCATCATACTAGTTCACATACATGATACTTGTAATTGTATAAATCTATCAAGAACATTAGTGATATCAAATGAATATACAGCTGTATGTTGTATAAACATAAACATTATGTCAACGGTTATCAAAGAAAAAGGAAAAGGACATAATGACTGTACTGATCAAGCTTTTTTAAATTATAAAATAACCAAGTGATTCTATGCGCCGAACAAAGGAGACTAAATAGATAATTAATAATAAAAAAAACAACAACAATAACATAGCACTAAAACGCAGACAAGTGGAAAACAAAACAAAGCATGAAAGGATTGGCCAACGAGGCAACGATAATCTCTTGACCTTCAAATAATAATAATACTCTCAAACCACCTGTTTCTATTTTAGGTATCTTTTTATACACATGCGCAAACAGAGACACACGCAGACACGTCATAAAAAACGTGCACACGTGACCAAAAAAAAGCAGATCGTCAAACGCCTCCACACATGCGCAGTTGCGTACACTGAGTGACTGATACAGCCGACAGTAGCCGTCAAGGGCCGTTTCGCAGACGATCTCTCTCTCCCTCTCTCTCTCTCTCTTCTCTCTCTCTCTCAATTATTAGTTTGGTAAGATCTCATCAGCATTATAATAACAATTATTATAGTAATATTTTTTCAAGGGGTATTATGTGTTTTAAAACGAGGTTATGAAAGCTATGAAAACTTCAAACAGCACTGTCAGTATTTATAAAAATAAATAAATAAAGGAAATAAAGTCGTATAACTAATATAACTAAGGCAGAACCCATAACTGATAACAAAATTTAATATCAATTATCATACTCTCGACGAAGGCCACTCGAAAAACCACCGTCTGACGTCATTGGGCACCCGGTTTAAAGTTAAAAGGCGGGGTAGAGAGTATCACTACTTAATGCCTCTTATCCCGATTTATTTTGAGGACTGCAATGACGCAAATTGCGATCAGCTTTTCTACCCCGCCGTTTAACTTTAAACCGGGTGCCCAATGACGTCAGACGGTGGTTTTTCGAGTGGCCTTCGTCGAGAGTATGATAATTGATATTGAAGTTTGTTATCAGAAATGGGTTCTGCCTTAGTAATATTAGTTATACGACTGTATTTCCTTTATTTATTTATTTTTATAAATACTGCCTGTGTTGTTTAAAGTTTTCATAGCTTTCATAACCTCGTTTTAAAACACATAATACCCCTTGAACAAATATTACTATAATTATTGTTATTATTAATAATGCTGATGAGATCTTACCAAACTAATAATTCAATTAGGGGGTGTGGTGGGTTCTTTGACCATGAAGTAGTTATACAATTTCTGGTTATAAAACGTATCATATTTAGGTGCAACCAAACTCTTTGTATACAAACCGACGCGGACACACCAAAAAAAAAAAAAAAAATATATATATATATATGTAGTAGACCTATGTGATTTTTAAGTCTCGGAACCCTTTGCATTATTTTTAAAAAAACACCGCCGAGAACACAAAAAAAAAAAAAAAAATATATATATATATATATGTAGTAGGCCTATGTGATTTTTAAGTCTCGGAACCCTTTGCATTATAAAATACTCCTTGGAAACTGTACTTCACTTCACTGAAACCTTAGCCTAGATGAGCGTTGGGGCATCAATAATGATCGCACAACCACTTTTCTCCACCATTCTCTGGTGGTTAAAAGTTGCAAGTGGTAGAGCGCACCCAAGATTGGACAAACTTATTTATTTGCTCGATATCGTCCCCTATTGGTTGGGTCGGTGTCAGTTTAATGAGACCGGCTTAAATATGAGTTCTCGTAATCCCGCTCTGTCTTTGTAGGGTAGTTCGTAAAATAGTCAGATGTCTGGCTTGGGACCCATCCAGGATAGCCTTGGCGCTGACGTTGGACGCTTACTGTAGCCAGCTTGAATCGAAGTCCTGGTAATCCCGCTCCGTTTCTGTGAGGCACCACGAAAAAGAATTGTCATATGTCTGGCTTGGGATCCGTCTCCAATAACCTTGATGCTGACAATGAATGTAAAAAAAACCACTCTTCGAACATAATATTGAATGTATACAAAAAAGACTGTCTTTGAAGTCGTGTTCACATTATATCATCGTGTGTTGACATTAAAAAGGTTATTACATGTATTAATTTTGCAGTTTTAATGCAATTAGAGATAACAAGTAGCATAAAAGGAATCACTAAAACAAAAACTGTAGAGATAGGGGAGCCCGGTTATGAAATAAAATAAACACTAGGACTAATGACCGAGTCATAAATCTGTTATGGTCCAAACTTTTGATTGCGTTTTTATCAAAAGCTCAAAAATGATTTTGTACTTATAGGTGTTTTTTTTTTAATGTCAACTTGCGATTAATTTTGGCATCGAAGATGTCAGAGCGCCAGGGAGGGGGGGGGGGGGGAGGCAGGTTTGCAGTTAAGAAAAATTGTTTACTCCAAAGTTTGCTGTTTAAAAAAAAAAGTTGGATCGTGACCACTGCGACCTAGATGATCGCATTAGTCCTGCCCCAGATAGATATCATTTTGAAAATTAATTTAGAAAATATAAAAGGATGTGGGCAAAGTTCACAGTCCTTTTTTGGGACAGAGAGAGAGAGAGAGAGAGAGAGAGAGAGAGACAGAGAGAGAGAGAGAGGGGTGAGATAAAAAAAACAAAAACAACGAAAAAACAAAATACATACCGTATTGTCTAATGGAAAAGAGGAGCCCACATTCGAGGTTCCAAAGTCAGATATTTACGTCGACAGGCCCCAATACTAACAACTGACATTTTTGTGCTACCACACATTGACAAAGCGGTGATACCAGTACCTCTGTATTAAGCGGTAAATAATTATTATACTGACAACGATATCGAATCCCAACACTTCTGATTTGAAGTCGCATGCCCTAACTCCTGGACCAACACGTTTTTAGTTGTTGTTTTTTTTTATTATTATTTTTTGTTATTTTCTTTAAAATTAAGAACTCTTTCGTTTAAATTGCAACGATACACGATGCGAAATTTTATATAACCAACCGGGGTTTTCCCAAGATGCACTGTGCAATGACGTCAAGAGTCTGTCTCATTAAGAGATATCATTCGTATCATTATAGATCTAGTTTAGAATGTCATCTCAGCCTAATCAACGTGAACCTTTCTGCTGTCATTTCAGTGTTGTGATTGTTGCTATGACTGATATTATAAACACTATAGTCTGTAAGCATAGTTGCGTTGTATTATGTATATAGAAAGCTGTATTTACAATGCGATGTATCGGTACTTGCATATGTATTATTATTTATTTATGACTCAACTGGGATTTTACAAAAAAAACAATTCCAATTGACTTGGTCAAATCTGATCAACCTGGAACGATCGGCACAAATTTTAACCCTTTTTATCAGTGTATTCGTGTGGTGTATATATATGGCGTTATGCTAACCCACGATCTGACAAACATTTTTTGTTGGATTTCGCCACATACTGGTTGGGTTAGTGTCAGTATAATGTGATCGGCTCAGACATGTTTTCAAATTTTCACGAATAATGTACACGTCAAATTAGGTTCCAGCTAGCTGAGAACTGAACCTCGAAGCTCCTGATCTTCGGTCCACGGCAGTGCCGAACAAACCACCTAGCCCCCTAGTCTCATACCCCCTACTCAAACTACATGTACCACTATAGCGATTGCTGATAGTATGCCTATTATGAGATGCAGTAGTGAGGCCATCAGTCCCCGTTATGGAGTTATCACAACCCAAGGTTCCCTCTTGCGTCAGCGCTGACCATCTTTGTCACAGCGCAAGGCCCGCGTTCCTAGTCTCTCACGTTGTTATGGTATCAATATTTTGATGATGTAACACAAGCAGTACAATTGCACCGGTTACATACCTGGAAATACAGAGTCCTTGTTTTCGTTGTTGTTGTAGTAGTAGTAGTAGTAGTAGTAGTAGTAGTAGTAGTAGTAGTAGTAGTAGTAGTAGTAGTAGTAGTAGTAGTAGTAGTAGTAGTAGTAGTAGTAGTAGTAGTAGTAGTAGTAGTAGTAGTAGTAGTAGTAGTAGTAGTAGTAGTAGTAGTAGTAGTAGTAGTAGTAGTAGTAGTAGTAGTAGTAGTAGTAGTAGTAGTAGTAGTAGTAGTAGTAGTAGTAGAAGTAGTAGTAGTAGTAGTAATAGTAGTAGTAGTAGGAGGGGGAGGGAGAGGAGGAGGGGGAGGAGGAGGAGGAGGAGGAGAAGGAGTATAATGGTACAATATTTTCGTGGGTTACAACAACACCTCCCATAAACTCAGTCTTAATTTATTAAAAATAACACAATTTTGTATAGTAATACTAATAGAAATATGGGTATTTCCACCTAAGAATTTGCTTAGTAAGGCTAGAAAGGAACTGTATTCATAAACACTTTCTAATTGTCCAATGAACCAACCCCCTCCAAAATAAAGACAATGATAGATCTGTGAAAATAACCACAGCGTTAAAATGCCTCTGTGAAGTGTGAAGTTTATAAAGGTAAGGAATGAAGGAATGTCAATTATGTCAATAACACTTTCATAGACACTCGGCTGAGAAGGAATGTCGTAAAATTCATATCTGTCTCTATTATGCCCCGGGCGTTATATTGACACACATGTACGGTTGGTCCTTGGAATCTCGTGATTATTGGGATAACAATAGCTAATTGGTATTGGCAATAGAGTGATAGTGAGTATTATGTTCACAGCGTTATTATCTTAATACTCAACATAACAAGTAACACTAATTATATATAATTATATGTAATAACAACCAATGCACGTAACAACACCGAACTTCACTTCTGACGCATACTGTATGCAAAAGCAAAAATAAAAACAAAGCAAACAAACAAAGGTGATGATAACAGAAAGAAAATGTATATACCAATCCTGCTTCTGTTGCTGCTGCTACTGGTGGTGGTGTTCATGATGATGATGATGATGATGATGATGATGATGATGATGATGATGATGATGATGATGATGATGATGATGATGACGATGATGGTATTGATAATGATTTTGATTATTGCTATTACCATGGTGACGATATTGTTGGTGAATCATGCTACCTATATCCCCCTGATTCTATCTGCCCTACCCAACACCCACTCCCTCGAGCCCTTCAAAATCGTTAATTTTATACTCTGTCATTCATTATCAACCTTTTCCCCACTAACTACATGTCCTATAGGCTATGCGTATTTAATACGATTGTCATTTTCTAAAATTTACAAACATTTCCAATGATTTGTGTTAATCCAACGTAAGCAGTGGCCAACTTTTATCTGCATCTCAGTTCTCACCCACGCATTATAACACCACGGATTGGATTTTATTAAAATAATAGAATCTAGATCTAGTATTATTATTATCATTTAGATAAACCCCAAATCTAACCCAAAGATTTAGAAGATTCCTTCTTGCACTTGTCAAACTTTGACCCAAAGAGCTGGGTACAGTCGGTGACCCTAAGACTAAAAGGTTTTCTCGTAAAGACCAAAACAATGAGTACTCGGTAACGCCTCCCCAAGCTTGCAAGTTTAGTTCCACTTGGGTTGTCAACATCCAGTGGAGCAGCAAAACTACCTGGGAAAACCCAACCGCAGACGGTGCATCAGTCGGTGACCCTAAGACTAAAAGGTTTTCTCGTAAAGACCAAAACAATGAGTACTCGGTAACGCCTCCCCAAGCTTGCAAGTTTAGTTCTACTTGAGTTGTCAACATCCAGTGGAGCAGCAAAACTACCGGGAAAACCCAACCGCAGACGGTGCAGAGCGCAAGCTGATGACATGCGCACCGGGTGGCACCAGTTTCGCACCAAAAGTAAACGCAAAGGATCACCACCGCACTAACGGAAAAGCATGATTGAAAACGACGAAAACGTTGAAAACATACACGCCTGAGTGTTGTTGTTGAGTTGGTTTGACATCCAAGATCAGCACTATATAGACTGTACTGACGTGTGACAATTGTATGTGCTGCCACACACGAGACAGGGCGGGGATACCATGATTCCTCTCTGAAGACTCTCTGTTATCTAGCTCCCTGATGAGTTTCTACACATTAATGTGACCGGCTGAGACACGAGTCCTTGTATCCCGGCACTGCCCATATGAAGTAGCACGTAAAATTATCAGACGTCAGTCTTAGGCCCCACCCATAATATAGCCTTGATGCTGACCCCAAACGTTAGGAAACTTAAATCAACTGGTTTAGAGTTCAACGCTCTGCTACTAGTGCTAGAGACACAAGAGTGGGTTTTTCTCGGATGAGTCAGGAACACAATGGTAGTACGGGTCAGTAGGCCACTTTCAAGTGGTAGTATCAAATATCATTCTCTCCTCCTTCTTAGAGAGTTATTTTTTCCACTCTTCAACTCTTACTCGCAAAAGATAACAAAAGGTAAGAATATCAGTACTGTTGTCCACTCAAAACCAGTATCCATCCTATAGAAGTAGGCCAATCTATTTATAGTGGTGACGTGATTATGATGTTTGGTCTATTTTCGGCGACCATGCACAACTTCCGGAGTGGTGTATACTTATGTAAAAGGTACAAGAACAGCAATTTTACTGTTGGATTATAATCTAGAACTAGATTAGATCTAGATATTTAGTAGAAGCATCAATAAGGGCAATACCTAAAATATAGTAATTTTTTTTTATAACTGTCATTTTCAATTCAAATCATCTCGATCCAGAGTTTATTGAGTCCGTTTTCTATGTTTGTTTACACCCATGGCCATCAAAATGTTTACACTTTAAATATTAATGTCATCATGTGATGCGTAGAAACTTGTCACCTCTGCACAAAGAAGATTCAGAAGTCCGCCATTATCGTTACCACAAATAGATTTTTGTCAGTGCAAATTTAGAGGCACGCGTTGTCCACTTTGGCTTCCATTCTCTTCTCTCTTTAAAGAGATTTCGGCATTGCCTACTGTAAGTGGTACTGTATCATGAAAATAGTTATGAAAGCCACCATGTTAATAGTCAATACTCTTGTGTATCAGTCACCAAGCTCCTGCTCTAAAATTAACTTTCAAATTTGAGACTAGTATTAGAAACAAAATGGCTAGACAGCTCGAAAACTTCCCATTAAGATTTGCTGGGATAGCAAGATAATTAATACACACACACAATTCTCAAGCTCATTATCCTTTTAAAGAGGGAACGACCTGTGCACAAATGGTAGAGCGCAGGTCGCCTGATTGGGAGTGCTTGACCAATTTGGTTCCGGTGGTGGAATTCGAACCGCGGACTTTCTGTTTTGGAGACCAACACCCTACAACTTGAGCCATTCCGTCCCCGTTTTTTTTTGTACTTTATCAGTACCGCTGGTGTAGAATTCGATGGCATAGACACAATTTCTATGTCTGTGTATTAGCGTCATTCAGGAGCACTATAACACAGCGCGTTGATAAATCCATAAGTACCTCTTCGTGCTTTTAAAAAAATGTTCAACAAAAACAAGGATATGAATAATTTTATAACAGCAACAACAAAGACAGAAACTGACAGAACAACAACAAAAACAACAAGAAAAGGAAGGTGCAACATGAACAGTAACAACAACAACAACAACAACAACAACAACAACAACAACAACAACGACAGCCAAAACAGCAACAACAGCAAAAGCTATTTTGGGTTCTCCATATCCTGAAAGCCTCCGGTAATATTCATATCAAATTCAGAAGTCCGCGTCTTGATAAATGTAACAGAAACCAAATAAATTGCTTCAAATATCCTCTAGCAGAGCTATTCTTGGAACAAAATTTTCTCTGGTATAGGAGAGATAAAGAAAATAAAGAAAGATAACAAATTGCCTCGTCATACTGTCCCTATTATTAGCTAAGTTACAGGTCTCAGCTGGTCATTTTAGCCTGACACCGACCCTACCAGTAGGGGGCAAAATTGGCAGGGTTCGAACCACGTACCTCCTGCGTCGGAAGCCGATGTTCTACCCCAAGTCTACCCCCCGCGGCGCATGGCCGGCAATGTTTGTAGAACACGGCGATAGTACATGTACTAGCTCAGCCTTTTACAGCCCCGGCTGTATAGAACTGCCAACCTTTACAACGCGGTATATAGAGTGTGTTGAGTTGGTTTAACGTCCAACATCAGCGCTATATAGGCTAAATTGTGGACGGGCCCCAAGACTTATGTCTGATAATTTTATGTGCAGGGCGGGGATACCATGACTCCTGTCTCAGCCGGTCACATTGAACTGACACCGACCCAACAAGTAGGGAGCGAAATCTCCATGGCTCGAACCTCAGACCTCCTGCGTCGGAAACCGATGTTCTACCCCAGGGCCACGTATACGCTTAGTTAGTCGGGGTCTAAATCTATCCTCTCTTTGTACTTAATGCATGTGGCTTCGAAGCATAGACAGTGGAAAGGGCAGGGGGGGGGGGGGGGATGGGAGCAAAAAGGGAGAGANNGGGTTCCCATTGAGATTTGCTGGGATAGCAAAATAATTATCAAAAAAACATATTTTTTTTAAAATTATCAAGCCCATTCTCCTTCTAAATAGGCAGCGAACTGGCGAAAACGGTAGAGCGCAGGTCGCATAATTGCGAAGTCCCCGGTTTCATTTGTTTTATACGTTTTGTATGGATGTTATGAAGGCAACTCAAACCAACTCCACTCAGCTGCTTGTACTTTCATAGTCATCAAAAATTGCATTGGCTACGAAGACACGTAATTTGTTCGTGTACCGGTTTTTAGAATCTACGAGTACTTTATAACATTATTGAAAACCGGAATCGCTTACCCTTGTTTGTTAATTTAACTTTCTCTATAAGCGTCGGTTGAGTTGAGTTGAGTTGGCTGCTTAATGTCCAACTTCAGTACTATGTAGGGTATTTTGTGAACCGGCTCCAAGACTAGTGTCTGACATTTTTATTTGATGCAACGCACTAGACAGGGTGGGGAGACCCTGATTCATGTCTCAGTTGGACACATTATAGTTTGTACCAGCACCGCTCTGACCAAAATCATACAAAAACATTTAACTGGTGGTGGGATTCGAACCGCACACCTTCTGTTTGGGAGACCAACGCCCCACCACTTGAGTCATTCCACCTCCCCCTCCCCCCTTCTCCCATTTTGTACGTTATCAGTATCGCCGTTGTATAATTCGATGGCATAGACACAATTTCTATGTCTGTGTATTACCCGTTCAGGAGCACTATATAACACAGCGCGTTGATAAATCCATAAGTACCTCTTCGTGCTTTTAAAAAAATGTTCAACAAAAACAAGGATATGAATAATTTTATAACAGCAACAACAAAGACAGAAACTGACAGAACAACAACAAAAACAACAAGAAAAGGAAGGTGCAACATGAACAGTAACAACAACAACAACAATAACAACAACAACGGCAGGAAAAACAGCAACAATAGCAAAAGCTATTTTGGGTTCTCCATATCCTGAAAGCCTCCGGTAATATTCATATCAAATTCAGAAGTCCGTGTCTAGATAAATGTACCAGAAATCAAATAAATTGCTTCAAATATCCTCTAGCAGAGCCATTCTTGGAACAAAATTTTCTCTGGTATAGGAGAGATAAAGAAAATAAAGAAAGATAACAATTTGCCTCGTCATACTGTCCCTATTATTAGCTAAGTTACCGGTCTCAGCTGGTCACTTTAGCCTGACACTGACCCTACCAGCAGGGGGCGAAATTGGCAGGGCTCGAACCACAGACCTTCTACGTCGGAAGCCCACGGTCTTC
>RQTK01000059.1:329233-354508 GCA_003991915.1 Elysia chlorotica | reverse complement strand
TCTATCTATCTATCTATCTATCTATCTATCTATCTATCTATCTATCTATCTATCTATCTATCTCTCTCTCTCACTCCCTCTATCTCTCTCTCACACACACACATTTCCCTTAACCTCTATCTCTTATTTCCTCTAAATCTTTACAGAATATCTATAGAATGGAATAAGATGCTTTTCTTGGGATTAACGTGTAAGCAGCGTATCGAGTTAGCTCCCCTTCATGTGGTTGAATCTGCATTGTAATTACCTCCCTGGTTTTATTTAACAATAGTGAAGACTTTAATACTTTTCAACATTTTGAAGGTGCCTAGTGTTTGGCCCAGAGACTTGGCTGTGTCTATTGTACATAGATCAGTGGGATTAGACAGCCAATCCTCTGTTAGGATTTTTTTTAATCCTGAATTTGATTAAGATCAAAGGGTGGAGGTGTTGATGATACTGACAATAGGGTGTGATTATTAAGATAGGGGAACAAGTACAGAGAGAAATAGAGAAAGACCTTGGGGGGAGGGAATAAAAATAAAGAGAGAGAGAGAGAGTAAGAGAGAGACAGACAGATAGTGAAAGAGAGAGAGAGAGAGAGAGAGAGAGAGAGAGAGAGAGAGAGAGCGAGAGAATCACACCAATTGACCCATGGAATGGCAACAATTTAAACCCGTCCTAAACAACTACAATTGGAATTTGTGTTTTAAATAGAGAAATAAATAAATTCAGATGAACAATCTGCGAAAAATACATGTAACAACAATAGAGTACATTGTTATCGACCCCTCCCATACTGGCCATTGGACCAATATAAAGTTGTATAGATTCCATTGTTCTAATTCTAGCCCCGAAAAGTTCTAGATAGCACGAACCTACGAGTGTCACCGAAGCAGTCAAAGCTATTCGACAATGCCGTTGGTTTAGAGATAATAATTGAGTTTATAAATAAATGCAATGTATATTTTGAATGTGTTGTTCTTTCTACGCCGCTTTCTTTTGTATAATCAATCTGTATTAGTGTTTTATTTGTGGGAGGTATTTTTGGAATGTAAGTGGAAATTTGGGATGACAAGAAAAAAAGAGGGAGGGAAGCAGAGAAGGGGAAAGAGAGAGAGAGAGAGAGAAAGAAAGAAATAGAGAGAGAGAGAGAGAGAGAGAGAGAGAGAGAGAGAGAGAGAGAGAGAGAGAGAGAGAGAGAGAGAGAGAGAGAGAGAGAGAGGGGGAGGACTGTGAGGAGGGGAAACAAAGAATAATCATGGCCAAGAGATAAAGCATCAAAGCCTTAAGTAGTTTAAGTCACCTTTCGTCTTACAACGAATGTGTGAGTAAATTGGTAACATAAATCAAAGAGTTGTGTTGAGTTGGTTAACGTCCAACATCAGCACTTTATAGATTACATTGTGAACGGGCCCCAAGACTGACGTCTGACAATTTTATGTGCTGCCACACACGAGACAGGGCGGGGATACCATGACTCCTGTCTCAGCCGGTCACATTAAACTGACACCGACCCAACCAGTAGGGAGCGAAATCGCCAGGGCTCGAACCACGGACCTTTTGCGTCGAAAGCCGATATTCTACCCCAAGACCACCGCGCTTTCCGCTTAACGTCAAACATCAGCAACAAGCAGCAATGCTAAGTCGTGGACGGTTGCCAACGCTGACGTCTGACAGTTTTACGTGCTGCCACTCAAAGACAGTGCGGGGGTACATGGACTCCTGTCTCAGCCAATAACATTACACTGGCACCACACCTAATGAGCAGGAGCCGAAATTGGACAAATACATTTTTTAAACCGATTATGAGTTTCGAACCGGGTTCAACCCGACTTGGATATCAAAGCTCTACCCACCTGAAAAAATATTGCTCCCTTGAAGTTTTTTGCTTATAATGGTTTATTAAATTTATTGATTCGACTGAAGAAATATTTCGTAAAAAGTCCCTGCCAAGATGTGAGATTATGGTTCACAAAATTGAAAAAGTATTGCATCTTCTTCGAAGACTAAAAAAAAAGAACCTTTAGGTAGGGGCCTCATATGGCTAAAAACTTCAAAATGCTTTCTGAACTCAGATAAGTTATGAAGAACTACAAATCACATTCCAGAGCTAAGTTTTAACGAAAGTTGTACATAATCTAGATATAGATCTAGATACTGAACCTCAGAAAATACGCGATAAAATGTTTTGACAAAGAATAGCTATTGTCATCGTGTGGGCAACATGTCAATAAATCACAATTCAATAAGATAAGGGGTGAGGCTATTTTTACTTCGATTGACATGGCAGTGATAACAGATTTCGCTTACATGCGCATTATAAAAGCACCTACTCAGTAGAGTGCAGTGGGCCTAAAGAGTGCATAATATGTTTTGCAGGTGACCCCAATACAACGCCCCCGAAAAAGAAAACAAATCGAGCAACAGGATCTACTTAATTCCATATTTGGGCATAACGTACGCTACGCCAAGGTCGTGACAGCTAAACATAAAGCGTAGGAATACATAAACCCCGCAAAACATGACGTCAGCTGCATGCTCATTGGACCGCGCTGTGCGCACCGTTGCGATGGGCGGAGTTTAATCAAGCGGTATCGTCTTTTACCGAGACAAGGACAAAACACACTGTTTGCTGGCAGTGTATTTTTAAGTTTTGAAGGGTGAAAAGTAAAACAATTGTTTTATTTTTATCGCTTTTGTTATTTTAGGCTAAGGTGAGTGACGATTATATAACAAAAGGTACTTTTACTATGAATTTGCGCAGTAATTACAACGTCACGGTAGCTACAAGTCCTCGTAAGAATATTGGAATTACACGTCTTACGAAAAGTCATAAGCTACTACGACGTTGTACTTACGGCCTAATTAGAAGAGAATGGGGAAATATTGAAATTCTTAGTTTAACTTGTTCAAGGGTCCCAAGAGGAAATGCATACGGAGACGGGTCCCAATATTTATATGCTTTAAGAATTCTTTTCATAATGCCACACAGAGACAAAGAAGTTTTGGACTTTTGTTTCAGCCGACCACTGAACCAAACGAACAGCGAATAAAAACGACCCCACCCCCCACTCTTACAACGCCACGCTAGCTACAATTCCTCGTAAGAATATTTGAATTACAAGTCTTGTACGTTGTACTTAAGGCCTAATGAGAAGAGAATGGGAGACGCTCCTAGTTAGTATAACTTCTTTAGGGGCCCCTGAGGAAATGCATACGGAGACGGGTCCCAATATTTATAGACTTTAGACTTAAGCAATTCTTTTCATACTGCCACACAGAGGCAAAGAAGATCTACCTGGGCTTTTGTTTCAGACGATCACTGCACCAAACCCGAGAGAAGAGAACGGACTTTTCCCCCCTTAAAAGTGGGACATACTTCGGGTCGTCTGATTTGAACCCGCGAGCTCTACCTCTAAGTCATCTCACCCTATGTATGGAAAATAAATGCATGATTATGGATATTTCAAACACATTGTTACAATCTCTCTCTCTCCCCCTCTCTCTCTCTCTCTCTCTCTCTCTCTCTCTCTCTCTGTCTCTCTTTGGAGAGCGAGATGGTCCTGGGGTAAAACATAGGCTCCCGACGCAAAAAGGTTCGTGGTTCGAGCCCTGGCGATTTATCTCTATCTCTCTTCTTTTCTCTCTCTTTTCTCTCCATATTTTTAAATGTCCATCCATGCATCTATCGTTCAAACTATACCTCAGTCTCTTTCTTTGCCTCTCGTTATATATCAAAATGTTGCTCTTTCTCTCTTTTTCTCTCCCCCCCTCTCTCTCTCTCTCTCTCTCTCTCTCTCTCTCTCTCTCTTTCTCTCTCCGCCCTCCGTGCTCTCTCTATATCTTTCCGCCTCTCTCCCTTTACCATTTTGCCTTCCTACGTCCATGATCCCTCTTTATAAATCCTATAAGGACATTTTGATATACATTTAATAATAATTATTTTAACAAAGCATGTTACAAAAGCGCTAGGTTCTAAGTAAAAGGGAAAAAAAAAACGAAAAAAAAACAACAACAACCCAACAGCAAACAAAACATTCTAATGACACGTTCTGAAATGACACCAAATAATAAACAGATTCAAACATTGCTTAGAAAAGCGATCTACTAATCTAGGCCAATAATAATATTACAGCAACTAGGATAGACCACGACTTGTCAAATTTAACACTTCACTTTCCCGCGCTTCCGCGTTCCACTCTTTTATGGCAGAGGAAGAAAGAGATAGCACCAGCTGACCACGGTAATGCACAGACGTCTATAAATTGCTATTAATAGACACATTTATGGGGTAATGAAAACAAAATAAAATAAACTTTTATGAACGTTCCTGTGGTCTCTTATTGTGACGTCATCTTGCACCTGAGTGCAGGAGTCCCTGAATATCGATCAGTGAATAACTTTTTCGGAGTTAATATAGAGACAGAGACAGAGACAGACACAGACAGACAGAGTGTAAGAGAGAAAGGGAGAGAGAAACAGAGACAGGGAGTGAACGAGAAAGAGAGAATCACACATATTGACCCATAGAATGGCAAGAATTTCAACCTTAAATGTGTTTTAGAGTTGATTGTTTTGGGTAAATTATTATTGTGATGGGATGGTTGATAGAACACGCAACCATACTTTTATAAGCTGAGCAGTCTAGCATTTAACCACTTCGTTCTATTCCACGGTGCCAGATTTCTATTATTTTAGTGACGTTTGTAGAGAATCAATTTTAAAATTCTGTGCATTATCTGTTTTGGTTAGTGCACCCAGAACGATATCAATGTCAGAATTAGTTGGTTTATTTTTAGAAATAAGGTAAACTCTGTCTACAATGCATAACAGGGTTATTTCCATGCTGTGGCTCAAACATGACGTCATTAAGAAAAGTGCATACACAAAGTAAGATGGCTCAGTAGTGAGATGACTCGCCTAACATTGTTGGAGGACGCCGATCACTTCCTGTTTAGATGTTTCGGTAGTCTACCTAGTATCCAGCCTGGAAATGGGGGGGGGGGTTGAGTTGGTTGAACGTCCAACATCAGCATTATATATGCTATATTGTTGACGGGTCCCAAGACTGACGTCTGACAATTTTATGTGCTGCCACATACATGGACTCCTGTCTCAGCCAATAACATTACACTGGCACCACACCTAATGAGCAGGAACCGAAACCGGACAAATACATTTTTTTTTAACGATCATGAGTTTCGAACCGGGTACACCCCAACTTGGATATCAACGGTCCACCACCAGAAAAAAATATTGTTCCCTTGAAGTTTTTTGCTTATAATGGTTTATTAAATTTATTGATTCGACTGAAGAAATATTTCGTAAAAAGTCCCTGCCAAGATGTGAGATTATGGTTCACAAAATTGAAAAAGTATTGCATCTTCTTCGAAGACTAAAAAAAAAGAACCTTTAGGTAGGGGCCTCATATGGCTAAAAACTTCAAAATGCTTTCTGAACTCAGATAAGTTATGAAGAACTACAAATCACATTCCAGAGCTAAGTTTTAACGAAAGTTGTACATAATCTAGATATAGATCTAGATACTGAACCTCAGAAAATACGCGATAAAATGTTTTGCTCTCTCTCTCTCTCTCTCTCTCTCTCTCTCTCTCTCTCTCTCTCTCTCTTTCTCTCTCTCTCTCTCTCTACCTACTTTTTGTGTCTCTGCCTCTATCTCTCTCTACTTTCTTTGTCTCTGCCTCTATCTCTCCCTATCTCTGTTTCTCTTTGTTTATGTATGTCTTAATATGCCTCTATCTCTCTGATTCTCTCTCCTTCTTATCATCACCCTGAACTATGCTCTTTGTATCTCTCTTTCTCTCTCTTTCTTTATCTCTCTTGTCTCTCTGCCTGTCTCTCCCTCTATCTCCCTCTCTCCTCTCTCTCCCTTTCTCTCCCTCTCTCTCCCTATACCATAGTCACGGACACTAATCATAATTATCAACCTTCGATTATCATCACCCTGAACTATGCGGACCTATCCGCATTGCCGCACGATCTCACGCGTACCGAAAATTCCAGGACATGTTATGATATTCCCGGTATGTCACGTCCAGGGATACACTACTCGGGTTTTCCCGATGTAAAGTCCGCCCAGAAAGGCCTGGAATTCAGAACCCGGTGAATTTGGTGCCGTTCATAACTCTGGAATGTGAAGTGCCGATTTAGCTGAGTTTGGTGATTAGATCTGTAGACAATGGAGACTAGCTTAGGAGACATAGTTTTATCAGAGACTCTGTGTCACACTCGCTGGTGTTATCATAAATTAAATGGAAATGCACTTTGAACGTTTTTATAATGTTAAAATGCCTAGTCATCGACTAGCACGACGGGCTTAGTGGACGAAGAATTTCTAGAATCGTTTCTGGTACATGTATTGTGGAACGCTCTTTTCGGCCTCTCTCTCCCATGACTTAGGCGACGATGGTAAAGTATCATGGCGTTGTTATGGCATGTCCAGATGTAACCTCTTTCAAACGCTTTCCAACGACTTAGGTGACGCTAAAGTAAAGACAATTTTCTACGACTTCGGCGTCATTAAGGTAAAAACAAAAATTATTATTATTATGGTATGTCCAGAATTGACCCCTTTCCAATGACTTAGGCAACGGTAAAATATAAGGGAAGTGCTATGGCATATCCAGATTTAAACTCTTTCCAACGACTTAAGTATATGCAATTTTTATTGTATGACCAGATTAAATTTTTGACCTTTTTCTAACGATTTCGGCGACATTAGAGTGAAGAAAATTATTATGGTATGTCCATATTTGACCTCTTTGCAATCACTTAGGCGACGGTAAAGTATACGGGCATTGTTATGGTAATTCCAGATTTGACCTCTTTCCAATGACTTAGGCAACGGTAAAATATAAAGGCATTGTTATTGTAAGTCCAAATATTATTTTGAAACGCTCTTCAACGACTTAGGGGACGATAAGGTGAGGACAATTAATATGGAATGTCCCGATTTGGCTGCGAACATTCTTCACACATCGAGAACAATACTCTCAAGTGCCTGGTCGTCTGATCGTCTGCTGCTGACGTCACAGCACAGTTTGAGGTGTTAGAGAAGCGGGATTTACCTGACCCGTTAGATACAACAATACGTGGTCGAGGCTAGAAAATGCTGCGGAGCTAATAATAGAGTTAGGACCCAGACAGAAGGTAGTTGATTACTGTCTAAAACTATTAGTGTAAGTTTGGAAAAAGGGGGGGGGGGGGGAACTGGATCAGGTGGTAGAGCGTTGTTCTCCCAATCAGGAGGTCTGCGGTTTACACCCCACGGTTAGTTAAAATCTATTAATTTCTCTGATTTTGTCCCCTACTAGTTGGGTCGGCGTCAGTAGTTTAAAACAATCGACTGAGAAACGAGCCCAGGTCTTCCCGCTTTGATGTTGTATTTTGCAGCATGTAAAATAGTCAGACGTCAGTTTTGAAGCCCGTCCACAATATAGCTTTTGGATGATAAGCCACCAACAAACAAATCATAGAAATACTCTTAGTCCGGGACCTATGTGTAGATCACTGTTGCACTTTTTAATGCTGATCTAGTAGCTTTATTCTTTTGTACTATGAAATACAGTTCCATGAATACACGTCTACTAGTGATATAAACATTTTGATTTGGATGAATATTTTGATCAATAATTTTCGTAAAATAAAAATATTTATGAGAAGTTAAAAATGAATACGAAAGCCAAAGTTCACAGTGACATTATTTTTTGAAACTAGAACCAGTTCTATTCAAGTTTTCAAACGTGGAAACACAGTCACCGAAATTGGTAAAAAATGCAGCAAAAATGCTCTCGCTCTCTCTCTCTCTCTCTCTCTCTCTCTCTCTCTCTCTCTCTCTCTCTCTCTCTCTCTCTCTCTCTCTGATATCCTTGAACAGCTCAGACAGTTAACATAATTGCTGAGCAGGATTAACAAAACCGCAACTCTGTATGTCTCGATCTAACTCTGCGAAAGATTTTGATGTTAAAAGAATTACATCAAAGTTACACTCAATCACGCACGAGAAGCGGGCGTCCAACAAAAATTAACCTTTTATTGTGGTTTAGCCCCCACCCCTGGTGATGGGGTAGAACATCGGCTTCCGACGCAAAAGGTCCGTGTTCGAGCCCTGGCGATTGCGCTCCCTACTGGTTGGGTCGGCGTCAGTATAATGTGACCGGCTGAGACAGGAGTCATGGCATCCCCGCCCTGTCTCGTGTGTGGCAACACATAAAAATTTTCAGACGCCAGTCTTGGGACGCGTTCACAAGATAACGTATATAGTGTTGATGTTGGACGGTAAACCAACTCAACAACAACAACAACAACAACAACAACAACAACAACAACAACAACAACAACAACAACAACAACAACAACAACAACAACAACAACAACAACAACAACAACAACAACAACAACAACAACAACAACAACAGCAACAACAACAACAACAGCAACAGACAGAGCCTAAAAATCATGATCACGAACCAAGTTAGTTCTACATCATAAGATTTTGATGTTAAAAGAATTACATCAAAGTTACACTCAATCACGCACGAGAAGCGGGCGTCCAACAAAAATTAACCTTTTATTGTGGTTTAGGCATGGTGATGGGGTAGAACATCAGCTTCCGACGCAAAAGGTCCGTGTTCGAGCCTTGGCGATTGAGCTCCAACAACAACAACAACAACAACAACAACAACAACAACAACAACAACAACAACAACAACAACAACAACAACAACAACAACAACAACAACAACAACAACAACAGCAACAGACAGAGCCTAAAAATCATGATCACGAACCAAGTAAGTTCTACATCACTAAACAAGTTACTCTAAATGACATAAAACAGATAATTGGTAAAATAATTATGCCGAATCTTGCTAAGAGTAAGTAAATAGGAATAACAGGAAGACAAACACATCAAATCCAGGATATTATACAGTCTTTACCACTCAGTTTGGAGCGCACACTGTAAAAACATACAGAACAAGCTGAAGTAGCAAAAAGCCTTGTAAGGACTCCATGGGTTAAGAGACGTTGAAAAAGAGAGAGGTTCTTTCACTTCCTGAACAATATGAATTGTATCAACAACATTACTGACCAAAAGAAAAAGCGGTAAAAAAACACTCACGGAGTAACAAGTACTAAAGTACTAACAACCACAACTAGCCTTTGATTCCAGAGCGTTATTATTGTTACCCTGCAGGACAGAAAGTGTAACAGTCGCAGAGATCTAGATTCTAGATCTAGAACTCTAGATCCAGCCTGCGTCAGACAAAGTAGTTCCAATGCCCAGAGTTCCGTGAATGGGTTCACCCAAGCGGAATGATTCGACAGAAGTAAGTTGTTCCAAATCTGTGCTGACCTATGTGTAGGCGGGGTTAAATTTGGAAAACAAGATACATGTATTTCTACTTTAGGTCAAGTGGGTTTTAAAACGTTTAAAAATAGACACCAGACGCAAAAACAAAACGGAATTCGTGATATTTGTGTCTATTATTTTCTATTCTTATCTGAAGCTTTTTTTGGAGTGCGTGTTTTGTTTTTTGTTTTGCTGATTTGTAAGACTAAAGAATGGACGGTATCCGCATTTTTACGTGATAGAAACACCATAAAATCAAGTCCTTAACATTCTAAAACAGGTTACCTTGATATACTTTTATTGATCGGAGCTAAAAAAGATTACTCTTGAAAGATTATGAAAGAATTTAGTCTAAAGAATGAATCACTTTCAGTGCAGTGTTGTTCAATTATTGGCGAGAATGTGATTCCACTAAACGTTATTCCACATTTCGCTATTATAGGCTATAGTGTGAACGGGCTGACAATTTTATGTCCTACCACACACGAGACAAGGCAGGGATTCCATGACTCCTGTCTCAGCTGGTCACATTAAACATGATCACCGACCCAACCAGTAGGGAGCGAAATCGCATGGGCTCGAACCACGGACCTTTTGCGCCGAAAGCTGATGTTCTACTCCAGGGATATCGCGTCCCCCAAGCATACGTACTGAAAACAGATGTTTCTTTTATCTTATCAATGGGATGCCAATCTATACAATTTTTTTTTTTTTTTTTTTTTTTTTTAGTATTTCCGTACAGATAGAAGCTTGTCATGCTGTCATCTCTATTTTTAACCAACGCTGAATATAGAAACTTTTTAATGTCAACTCAAGACAAGCATGTACATATGGGTCATATTGTTTTGTTGTTATTTTTTTGTTTTTAGTGAAAAGAAACTGTCCTTTTCGCGCTTTAGGCTCTCTCTTTAAAAAAAGAAACAACAACAATCTAAAATAAGAGCACCGTTCAACATAACTCACGCGTAAACGGCGTTTTTTGTTGGTGAGCAAACTAAAACCTGAAACAGGGCTTATGTCCTCTAAGCATGGTACACAATTCTTGCTGGAATGGCACTCCATTTGTTATGTTGAAATTTACAATTCCACTTTGTTGAAATTTAATAATATGAGAGACACGTTCAACAGACAAAATAGAAAAACTTGACTGAATTATGAGCTGAGATATTTTAAATTTTGAAAAAAAAAAAACACCCCAACAAATTAACAGAAAAAACGACAAACAACTAAATATAACCGGATAAATATTACACGCTCCATTCTCTGACAAACATCAAAAGATTCATGAACTAATAATATTACACGCTCCCTTCTCTGGCAAACACCAAAAGATTCATGAACTAATAATAACAAACATTGTTATCTTATGTGTTGAAGGCGCATGTAGCAATTGTACTGCATGGTCATGCTTCTTTTAAGCATGATTCTTTCAAGTAACACTTGAAACATCTGGCCATATCTCTGAGTATTTACATGTAGTCACGATCAACCGTATAAGTTCATATCAAAGATACAAATATTGCTGTTAGAGTCAGACCACACATCCTGAATTCCATAGAGTCGTATTTATATATAGCGTTTATTTTAAAGGGGGAGGGGTAGTTACTTTTTTCAACGTCCATCATCATCATCATCATCATCATCATCATCATCATCATCATCATCATCATCATCATCATCATCATCATCATCATCATCATCATCATCATCATCATCATCATCATTCGTTTCCCTCTGGTTTGGTCGCTGTCAGAATAATGTGACGGCTATCATCATCATCATCATCATCGTCATCATTTTCAATCATCATCATCATCATCATCATCATCGTCATCATTTTCATCATCATCATCCTCCTCCTCATCATCATCATCCTCATCATTATCATCATCATCATAACGCTACTTTAAAAATTCCCCACCCCTTTCCCGGAAAAAGGCCTATGAAGAAAGAAGAAAACAAACAACAACCACAAAGTATTAAAAAAAACAACAGCGAACGTTTTGGTTTTGATCGCACAGGAAGTTCTATGTCCTTATATAGAGGGACACCAATGGACCATACATTTTTACTCTCCATGCCAAATCGTTTTGCCAATGAACCAAAGTCCAAACGAAAGAAAAGCCAAGATTTCGTGTGCACCGTTGCACTTTATTCATGTAACCATGCCATAATACCTAGCAATGATCTCACAAGCCAAATTTTGTATTATAACTATCTGTAAGTTCCATACTGCACTCTATGTACTTTTGTTTGCCTTGCAAGCAGTACTAAAGATCCGCTTCCCAATGTTACGCTTCTGTTGGTTTAAGTTCGACTGACTTCTGGGCCACGTCTTTATTCCATATTACCAGAACGAAAAGGATTTGCAACCACCGACGCAGTCGAAAAGTCACCGGCAAAATCCCAAAATCGTGTCTAAAAGATTTCGTTTTTCTCTTTGTAAACCTTTACGGAGAGCAGTTTAACGCAAGGGCAGATAATCCAATATGAAGTCAAGTGGTACATAAGGTAATTAATATGATCCGCCAATTTGGAGCGTTTCTAGATCAAGCTAGCCCTTAATCCAGCATTATATATATATATGTATATGTACGGTAATAGGGAAAAATCAACACCTAAATGCCATTGATTGAGATTAAGATCAGCTGATTGGTTCTGCCAAAAAATACAAGCCCCTGGGCTATAATACTCTCCACTTAGTAACACATCGCTTAATTGGAAAAGAAACCTTGTGCAAAGGTTCTTCTTTGTTTGATCTAACAGTTAAGCCTCTTCTGCATTCAAACAATTTTTTCCTCCGATAAATAAAATATATGAACATATTTTTGTTGACATTTTAAATTAGGAAGAAGAGGGGAGGTAAATCTTTACAACCAAGATTAAGGCAAATATTGTACCCGGAATAGTTATAACAGAAGTTTCGAAGTGTAATAACATCGTTTTAATTACTAGTTGGGTCAATGTCAGTATTATATGATCAGTTGAGACAGAAGTCGTGATATACCTCCTTTGTGTGTTTTGGGACGTTCAGAAAGCCATGCTTAAGTTTTGGGACCCGTCGACTAATACCGTCTTCTTTGGTAACTTAACTTGTCTTTGACCAGGAGAAAACCTTTCTACACATCCAACAATGAAAGACTGTCTAGAAAGATCGAATCCAAAGTAGAAGTATTTACGAATTGAGAATACCCGAATACAGTGTAAACCGGATCAATCAATATGAACCCGGGAATCATCAAGAATCAACATTTGGCCCACACCTCATGGCACTCGGTTCCTAAGCTAAGGTGCCAACTCCAATGACGATATGCCAAATCAAATAGGTTTAAATCCTTGTTGCGTATACATGTATATAACACCAGCGATAGCGTATACAAAAGGATTTAGCGAACTCATGTGTGCATAAGGCTTACGTTTTAGAAGTGTTAGAAAAACAACAAAAATCAGCCAGGCGATCATAATTCGGCAATCACGGGTCGACCAAATTGTTAAACGTTGACTTTGGATTGTTCGTGAGTTTGGTAGTGAAAAAAGAAGTCAAACGTTTTATTGGCAAATTATTATGAATGGCGGAGTGATATAATGACGTCAATTATGTGTAACAACAGTGTTGTAGCTATTTTAATAGATATAAATTATTATTTTATATAGTCGCCACTGTGCTGACGTTCCGTAAATACACACTCTTACTCTTACTGAGTCCTTTTCTTGCCGAAAGGCAATAAGAAAATGCCGTAATTTGTATGCTGCCTAGTAACTAGTGTGTTATTGTGAATATGGTTACCTCTCCCCTAGGCTTGACTCTTTCACAACTTCTTGCAATTTTTTTTCACTAGTGTGCATTTTTTTGTGATTGGTTGTACTACATATATTATAACCACCATAATAAACCATGAAAGAACTTGTGTTCCAAATGGGAAATAATGAGACTTTTGACGGCACAGAAAAGAACGGGAAAACACCACTTGTGACCAAGTGCTCAAATGCTCCGTAACTTGACAGATTTTGACCGAATGACTTGTCAGTTGACGCTCAAGGACTTTTATAGTGCCATATGCAATTTTCCTTGTGACAGATTTATGAGTGCACACTAAGGCTTCCAAAAAATAAAAGGCCAAATCAACGAATTGAAAATACCCTTTAGATTTCGCAAAAAGTAATTCCACTTTGTTCAAAGATGTCAGAAATGTTTAGCGAACAGAAATGCCACAGAGCCATCTTGTAGTAGACCTGCATACCTTATTCCTATTCCGCTTGCCCACTTTCGCTCCCTTTTATTATAAAGACTTGAATAAGTTGCACAGTTTAGTACATGTATTAGTCAATTAGTACATTAAAGTTCACGTTTCCTAACTAGGGTCCGTTACTCTCAAAAGAGTTGTAGTTGTAGTTGAGTTGGTTTAACGTCAAACGTCATCATTATATAGGCTATTTTGTGGACGGGCCCCAACACTGACGTCTGACAATTTTATGTACTGCCACACACGAGACAGGGTGGGGATACCGTGTCTCGTCTCAGCCGGTTCTATCAAACTGACACCGACCAAACCAGTAGGGGGCGAAATCGAACCACGGACCTCCTGCATTGGCCAGAACCTGATAATCTACCCTAAGGCTACTGCGCCCCCCTACTCTCGATAACTCCAATTCCTAATTGAACGAAGTGCAAAGTGATTTATGCTTAAAGAATCTTTAACATAGATAGGGAACAATGGATACGTAGAGACCATTTTTCCTAGCCAACATAATCACCGTACACTGCAAAAAATGTGAACTGTCCCACCCGTTGGCCGATTATTTAGAGATTAAAAAGTGTACAGACTTAGACATTGTAGAAGTGCTGTGAATCTTATGAGGTTTGACGTTTTATAAATAAAGAAAAATAATTGGTCCAATTTTTTGTTATCTTTACCAGCTCAAAGTCTCCCCGAAAAAAGAAAGAATACGGCTCTAGAACTTAAGGAAAATAATATAAGTTTTTGTGGCAGCTACTAAATTTATATCTGTAACACATACAACGAAGGACAATTGAGGGAAACAGGGTGTGTGTGTGGGGGGGCTTACAAAACAAAAAGAGAAGAGAATGGGGGGGAAGGGGGGGGGGGTGGGGGGGGGGGGGGCGGGGGTTAAAAATTTAATATAAAACGTTATCCCAATGTAAAGACAAAAGTTAACATTTAAAAGGCAAGCAACGTACTGTGAATCTCATTGAATACATCTTTCTATCCTAAAAGAAATCGAGAATCAGAACAGAATGAAACAAAATCAGGTCTGAACAAACATATACAAAAAAAAATCTTAATGAAATTGAATATAAATAATAATAATACATTACACTGTTGAAAAAAGTCGATTTTTGTCACTAGCATTGAAATAGCTTAAGGTTATAATTTAAAGGGCAAAAGCTGGAGGGAAAATGAGGGAAGGGGGGGGGGACAAACAGACAGGAACAAAAACAGAGAGAGAGAGAGAGAGAGCAACAACAACAACAAACAACAACAACAACAGTAACAGCAACACCAACACCAACAATAACAATAACAAGAACAAAACTAATACCAAAACCCCAAACTGATTATCATACCTTACGTTCAAACAAAATCACTAATATCTACACGCAAATAAACAAAACAAAACAAAAATAAAAACAAACAAAAAAGTTAGGCGGCCAGTATTTGGCCATATTTGACCTCAACTATTTCATAAAGTGAGTTTAGGAACCAGATTTCTTGTACAGGACACTTCAACTCGAGAGCTACTTTTAAATATAACCGATACTGCTTGTTCTCGTTATTCCACAGCCCGCCTTATCCTGTACTAAAGCTTTTGACTATTTGAGGTAGGGGAGAGAGTTGGTTAGGCTTCGATTTGTTGGGATTCTTCACTCATCGTCAACAGTTTGGTGTATCGCGGAAGGATCTCAAACCCAAAGTCTGACAGTTTTGCGTGCTGTTGCATACAGACAATGCGTGGATATAATGGCGTCTGCGTTAGCCCATCACGTTGTACTGACACCGACCCAATTGGTAACGAACAAGGCAGCCGACTAGGGATTGTACCGGGGACATTTTGACAAGAAGCCGTGGGCTCTACCTTTTGGCCACCTTGATCTCCCGTCCCTTCACCAGGAGAGGGGGTTGAGTTAAGCTGAGTTGGTTGGTTAACGTCCAACGTCAGCACTTTATAGACTCTATTGCGACGGGTCTCAGAACTGACGTCTGACAATTTTATGTGCTGAAACACATGAGACAGGGCGGTGAGACCTCGACTTCTGTCTCAGCCGTTCACATTATACGGACACCGACTCAATTTGTAGGGATCAAAAATCGGACAAAACAAACTAATTTTTGACTGATTGTGGAATTCGAACCGCAGTCCTCCTTAGCATGAGACCAACGCACTGCAACCTGAGCTTGTTGATCCCCAGGAAAGGAGGTAGGGAGGAGAGTATTTCGTATTGTACCAGCGAAAAGTCAGAGAGACTCGCAGTTTAATCTAACCCAACTATCAAAATCCCGTGAAATCCCAACCATACAGCTGAAGCCACAGTGGTTCTTGTTCCAGACCACCAGACTAAATCCCTTCGGCTTTTCCTTAGGGTAGTAACTCCAAAGAAGAACTAAATTTAGGCAGCCGACTTTGGCTTATCTTAATACACAGTAAATCGGGCTTGTAAATCTACGTCCTCTGCGTAATCAAAACTCCTAGGGTAGTAAGTACAACATTGTTGTAAAGCTACGACTTGTGTCAAGATATTCAAATAAAAAGGCTTACGATAAGTTGTAAGCTAGCGCGACGTTGTACATGCGACCCCTAGGGTAAAATTCACAAACAAGACATTACTTACGTCTCGTCGTAAGCCTTCTTATTCTTATATTGTTATGACGAGGCGTAAGCTACGTCATGTTTATGCATTATACCACATACTGATTGTTTACCTTCGTAGTCCAGCACTGGTTTAATTCTCAGCAATCATGGCGATTCAGACTTCAAACTGAGAACGATAAAGAGATTTGGTGAATCGTACCTGGTACTGAAGAACTGGACATACGTATCTGTTGTTTAAAGCTAGGAACAGCTGTAATGTTTGTTCTATTTGAAAAAAAAAAAAAGAAAAAAAAAGACTACCGACTGCATTAGAGAATTGAAAAAAAGTGGAGATGTTTTGGTTGTTGAGTTGGTTTAACGTCCAACGTCAGCACTATATAGACTATATGTGGACGGGCCTCAAGACTGCCGTCTGACAATGTTATGTGCTGCCACACACGAGACAGGGCGGGGATGCCATGACTCCTGTCTCAGTCGGTCACATTATATTGGCACCGACCCAACCAGTAGGGAGCGCACTCGTCAGGTCTCGAACCCGAACCTTTTGCGTCAGAAGCCAATGTTCTACCCCAGGACCACCGCGCTCCCCCGGATAATGTTTTAGTACATGTACTCAGAAGCTTTTCCATAGTTGAATTGTCAGTTCTCAAAACACCCCGCTCTGTTTCTGTGTGGCGGTAGGTACATTTATCAGACGTTTGTCCTGGGACCTGATTGCGCGGTTCGAATCCCAGACTTCCTGCATTATAGGCCGACCCTTTAACCCAGTACAACCACGCCCGTCATTTTAAAAAGGGAAGTGCGACGTGTGTACCGGTAGGATGCACAAGCACGACGCAGTAATCTAGTCGTAAGCCTGCTTATTCGTATATTGTTACGACGAGACGTAAGCTGCGTCTTGTTAATGCATTTTACCCATGTTGTGCTCATTGATAGACTTTTGTGCGGGCACATTTATGTACTATTATCATTCTGTACAACTTTCATAAAATTAAAAAGAAAAATCAAAGCTTTACCCATTAATAATTTATTCTTGAAATCTCCTCAAAGTATTGCGCACACAAGGAATAATCCCTAAACCGTGCGATATGAAAAGTTTAAAGCGGTTTGAACCGACAACTGATAATAAATACCCGGAGATTACAACTTCCTGGACTGGACTGGTCAGTTTATCTGCGGTCAAGATTATTAATCGCGCGTGCGTCATGACCTCAGGACCACAAGCTGAACACGTAAGGTCATAGGGCGCCAAGGTCAAAAGGAGTTAAAGGTCAAGGTAGACTGGTTGATAAGTATTATTACGTCATCAATAATCATAATATTGGAAGGACTTGGAATTTTTCGGAGAAATCACGTGAAACTGTATAATCACGTGTTTGAAGTGCAAACCATAATAATTATTATTATTAAGCGTCGTAATATCTAGTTAGAACACATTATTACAACGGGAAAAGGGAACGGAAATAGAGCGAGAGGCAGACAGAGAGAAACGATATGGGACGTGCTAGGAAGATAGATCAGTGGAAACAAATGGATCCACCTGATTGTGAAATGCGATGACAGAGAGATGTGAAGGAACATGATCACCAACGCCAGTACAACGTCATGATGATAAACCTCTACCTAGTTTTACTCCCCTCAGGTTTGCAGAAGAATGCTACACGGAGACGGGCACCAGTTGGAGATTCAAACCACGGACCTCCTGTCTTTGAGGCGAGAGCGCTAACCGGTTTAGCTAATAACGTCAGTCATGAATTAAAGACCTTGCGATAACCAAGCACACACGAAAACGATGACCATCAGTAAGGGAATCTACCCCAACGTGGCGACGTCCAACCATAGCTCTATCCTAGACTTACGGAACCAATGAGCGATTGGAAATCCCCATACCAAAGCGGCTTGTTTAGGCAATCGGTTATCGTCGTGTATATCGCAAATACTCTATTATTAATTTACGATAGTACATACCATTACATACCATTACCATTACACGCACATTGCCACCCAGTGCTACTAACAATGCTGGTGGTCCCCACTATAATGACCATAAAATGCCTCTTCCGTATTAGTCGCTGGGGGTATACATAAGGGAATAACCGCAGGTTTGTGTAGGTAAACCAGACAGAGAGAATAGTTTATATATAGAGTCTCTTTGCTGGGGGTATATATAAATTACTCTAATGTTTAATCGCAGGTTTTTATTACCAGTAAATCAGACGGAGAGAAAATAAATTATGTCTCCCCGCTGGGGGTGTACTTTAGCGTTTAACGGCAAATTTGTGAAGGCAAACCATACAGAGCGGGAAACAAAAACAAATTCCGTGGTAATATTTATACGATGACTGGTTACTGTAGGGTTAAAAATAAAATTGATCCAGAAGAAAATGCTAAGCTAGTTTAACAAACAAGAAAAAAAAAATTAAAATATGTCCCCCTTTCCCCTTTCGCGAACAGAGTTGATTTACGCAGTTTAAAGTTTTAGAATACAAACTGTAATGCAAAGCAAATAACAAATACAAGAATTTTTTTTTTAATAAGCAATGTTTTGGTTATACAAAAACATCATAATTTTGCTTTAGATTATAATGTTACTAATTTATTATATTTGAAAACAACAACAAACACAACACAGACCACAAACTCAGCACTAACGGGAATCCCGCACTAATTAACCATAAAAATGCACCCTTCTTTACTTGTCACCCAGGCGTGAACTATTTAATCATTTAAGTGGTTACAAACTTCCATATTTCCGCCAAAACAAAAATAGAAAATGGTCCCATGGAAGATCCACGATAACAAACTATTTTCAAATGTAAAATAGGGTACAGAAACCTAGATCTATAGAAAACTAAAAGTTTATTGGCGGAGGAAAATACTTTAAACAAAACAAGACCCCCAATGGTTTCCCCTGTCCCCCTCCCAATGTTTCACTCTTTTCAAATTTGATAAATTACCGCACAAACCAGCTACTCGAAAACAGCTGATTTTGCTTTAGAAATTAGACCTAGATCTATGTAGTAAGGCAGTGGCGCGGAACTTGGTTTTCCCGCTCAAGTCACTGAGTGCGCACCGCGCGGTGCCGTTTGGTGCAGATACAGACAGGCGCAGTTAGAGATGCACTGATTGACTTCAGTTTGAGAATTTGACAGTTCGCAAGGTGTTAATTTGTAAAGTGGATTAATCTAATTTGTTTACATTGGGTGCTAATTACATCTAGTAGTCTTAGAGATATTCGCAACGAACTGGCCCAAGTGGTAGAGCATTGGTCTCCTGATTGGAAGGTCCGCGGTTCGAATCCCACGACCGGTCTAAAATGTATTAAATTTTTGTTCAACTTCGTCCCCTACTGGTTTGGTCAGTGTCAGTTTAATGTGACAAGCTGAGACAAAAGTTCAGGTCTCCATACCCTGTGTCCTGCGTGGCATTACGTAAATTTGTCAGACGTAAGTCTTGTGGGCTAGTCCACAATAAAGCCTATATAGTGCTAGCGTTGGCGTTGAGCAACAAAACAAACAAACAAGGTAGAGATATTAACTGGCGAAAAGGTGATTTGAGATTTGAACTATTCTAGGGGTCAATTTGTTTGAAAATTTCGGGAAACTTAATAGTTAACACATGAACTACAAAATGGGTACAATTGTTTGACAATTGGTTTTTCTTTTTTTCATAGATGGCACTATCGATGCAATTATAACGTACGTGTACTTTACTGTATCTTTTTGCTACATGGGTTGAAAGAATGAACGAAATGGGGTACAGGAGGCAAGATAAAGTGCAAAGAAAGAGAGGAGATGGAAAGAGAGAGAGAGAGAGAGAGAGAGAGAGAGAGAGAGAGAGAGAGATAGGGGAGAGGGGGAGAATACAGAGGTGGTACATAAATAGAGGTAAATATAACCGCTTCTAATATTATTTACTCAAAATAATAATTATCACGATCATGCCACACATCATCATACCTCATTAAGATAATTTATTACTGCCCCCTTAAGGTTCTTTGTGGTCGCCTACAAATATATAAAAAGAAGACCCCCTGCACCAAGTAACATTAGTGTTCACCCACTAAGAATCGGAAACATACTGCGCCGTAATCGAGAAAGTTATGATTAATGCTGTTTTTAAAACCTTTATACTGATAGAAGTTTTTTTTCTATAGATTTATTTTTTACTTTTCACTCCCCTTTTCTACCGCACCAAAAGTTTTGCCAAATTCAGTGTAAAATAAGGTGCACTGCTTGTTGAACGTAACCCGCGGCTTTTGTGTTTCGGAACTCTTGCGTGTAAAGAGTGTATCATCGGTATATTACCGGTAACAATATTAATAATTTGATGTCTTCTTTTCGCAGCTGTATACAGACTATGGAAAAGTAGATCTAGATCCAAGCAAGCTAGCATAATAATTATATACCACACGATCGTACATGTAACTGTAGGGCCTAGATAATTTTATCTATAGCGATTTTCAGCAGTGATCCGTGAAAATCCTACTTGTCTATGGGGGGTCGCAACGTTCGTCTCATGCTTGAGTGAGGAGATTAAACAAGCGTGAAACCAAACTCGTTTGTGAGGAATACGGAGTACAAAGTTCTTTCCTATGTTGCTTTACGGCGACGGGACCCCGGAACAGGACACGTAGGACTGGGTCATGGATACGTACACCTCTGACCTCTTAGCTAAGACACAGTGACAAATATACAGTACCATGATTTATGTCACAGGCATTCACATAATCAGTCCAGGACAAAACCTGATACCATAATAAAAAAAACCCAATAAATAACAACAAACCAAAACAAAAATGATTTTAAAAAAAAAGAAAAAGAAAAACTAAATGAATACATACATTTAAAAAAAAAAGGATACTCCGATCGTGGGTTTAAACGAGGAACTTTCCGAATAGAATCCCAACGCTCCACCACTTAACCCATATCGGCCTGAACAGATCTGGGGCCGTGACACTTCCTTGAAGCAAAAGCTCCATGACAGCCTGAGGGAGGCAGCTTTCTTGAGGGTGCAGAGTTGTTGCAATGTCAGCACTTTACAGACTATTTCGTGGACGAGCCCCAAGACTAACGTCTGGCAAGTTTACGCGCTACCTATAAGAGACAAAGCGGGATTGTCATGACTGTCTCAGCCGGTCACATTATACTGACACCGACCCAACCAGTAGGTGATTAAGTGGCCAGAGCGAGGCTCAAACCACGGACCTCCTGAGTCGAAAGCCAATGTTCTATCCCGGGGCTACCGCGTCCCACTAGAGTGAACAACAAGAAGAAGGATAAATTGACATAGACTCTTCTAGTCAAGAACCAGGGAGCCGTTTTTGGAGTCGAACTTGGGCCTTACTGGCTAAAAGCCGAACGTTCTAATTACTGAGCTATACCCTAAACAATTCCAAAAACAAATTTTTAAAAAGACACCAATCCACAACCTCCTCCCTCCCCCAAATCGCTTTTTCTCACCCCTCCCACACACACTCACAAAAGCAAACAAAACAAAACAAAAAAAAAGCAAAACCCTACATTCTAGATCCGCATTTAGCAGCGGCAGAAACGCGATGACACACTGATGTGGCTGGCGACTGGCGTGCGTTTCGGGGTCACTGACTTAAGTAAACACTACACACAGTCATGCTGTCACAAACAAGGAACCGGCTTGTAAATTTCACGGCACCTCGCGTGTCACTTGGGGGCAACCGGTGCGTTCTAGCACCGCCGTCAGCTCGACAGTTTCACCTACGCTATACAGCTACGTTTAAACACTCTACACCTTCTAGCGCATGAAATTGATATCCCCACCCCGAACCTGATTTTCGTTTTGTCCAAACTTCACCTACATATGCTACGAAATACGCCTACGCTGGTGCCACATTTTCACCTACGCCAACAGATTCTACGCTTTGTGGTGACAATCGTGAACTCGTTCTTCCCTAAAAGTACCCTTCCCCATCTCCCCACCCCACCTCCTTTAAATCTCCCACATTTAGAAACTTCACCTACATAAGCTTATAAATACACCCACGTTTTTTCGGCTCGTCGTTTCTGCCTTTTAGGAGATCAAGAATCTCTACGACCTTTTCTACAACTTGATTTATGAGGGTTTTTTTTTATTTTGCAGATTGAGCCTCTAATTTACGCATTAAGCTTTGGGAAAACCCTCATGGAATTAGCTTTGCGCACCGTGCGTTTAAGCGCAGCAAATTTTTGCACTCTAACGCAGGAATATAAAATTGATATAATTTGATTATAATATTGCAATAACCTGTGTTTTTTTTCTACCTTTCCTTTTGACATTTTTTTTTCAACTGGTGGATTGAAAGCCTTCAATTTTACAAACTTCTTTTAAAAAAAAAAGGAGAACAGAAATGAGGAATTATAGCAGGAACTGAAGGCTCCGACAGTGTTTTCGTCACTTGCACGAAATAACCTTTTCGAAACATTGTGCAAAGAGCATCTATTTCTTAAACATGGAAAAGAAATGACATCCAGATTTTCGCGGAAAAAGTACTCAATGCGCTTTAGACCTACATTTTGAAACTTGTTTTTAGGTAACTTTCCAAATTATATACGTTTTTTTTAATTATCGGGGGATAACTTCCATTTGTTTTGTTCGATTTGTTGATTTTATAACATTCCTAATCAGAAACAAGGCTAAAATCCGACGGATTCCAAAACTAATGTCTGACAATTTTGCGTGCTGCCACATACAATAATGGTACGCTTGTCACCATTCAGTGACATTATACTGACACTCAACCAGATCGGAAAGAGTCGGAGATTTCCGGAATAGAACCAATGCGCTATTCTCCTGAGCCAATTCAACAACAACAACAACAACAACAACAACAACAACAACAACAACAACAACAACAACAACAACAATAAAATAAAATAAAATAAAAACCAACATATGTGTCCATGATTATGATAGCACAGAATACAAAGTCTATACATACAATAATTAGAAATATGATTTCATGAACAGTTACAAAACCTAATTAGAAAACATGAACTCGTGAACTTATCAAACAAGAGGGTTGAAATTTGTTAATGCATACTCACTAAAAAAAAAAAAAATCTACTACAATAACTGTTTGTTGTTACTTAGCCTCCAACGTCAGGACCATAGGCTATATAGAAGACGGGTTCCAAGACTAACGTACTTGCTGTCATAATCTGCACCAGGGTTTTTATTTTTATTATGCACATCCTGACGTTGTGTTTGCAGAATGTGAGGCCTAGCCAGCGGATAGATTCGGCGTTATATGCATTAGAATCTAGTTTTATGGATTTTAATGAGTGATTGCTGTACAATGAGTGTTTTACAAGTCTATTGAATCGAATTTTTGTTTCGTTTTAATGTTGCATTTTTATGTGTTTTTGGGTGGTGGTTAGTTTATTTCTGTCCCTTAATTTTTTTTTAGATTTTGTTTTTGATTCCTTTTTAATGAAAAAAAAACATAGCCCAAAACAGATTTTTCCATGCTATGACTCAAGCTATATATTAATCAATTAGTTTCAGAGAAATTTAAACAACCTCGGATGGACATTAAATTCAACACACTTCTATCCCATTATACTATGCCCTGTAACTATCACGTTTAAAGCTTTCAATTTCAGAGAAATTTTAAATAACCACTGATAAACATTTAGTTTAATACAAGTCTATCACTTTAACCACTGCTAAGCAGCTGACCACCTGGCAACTTAGATAATGGCTACCATGCTAGCATTTAAAGGGTTAAACTATGTCCTGGAGCTATATCACGTTTCAAGCTTGCAAGATGCAATATCAAGACTAACAAAGAGATACAATCATGTTTACTTAGTAAATAGGTGATTGCTTTTGAAGACAAAGAATAAGATGTTGTAAGACATAGGCGACGTTAAAATATAGAAACAAACTGGTGACACCGACTCTATCAACAGCGTCGCTATTTCACAACCTAGTCACTGCGGTAGAGCGTTTTTATCCCAATCGCTGAGTCCGCGATTCGAAACCCACGAGGGGTAAATGATTGATTTGTCCAATTTCATCCCCCACTGGTTAGGACGGTGTCCATAAAATGTGACCGACTGAGAGAGGAGTCAAGATCTCCCCGCTCGGTCTCGTGTTGGAAGCACGTACAATTCTCAGATTTAAGTCTTGGGACCCTTCCACAAATTAGCGTTGCTGCTGACCTTGAACCTTGAGAAACCAACTGAACTCAACTTAACTTTTACACTCGACTAACTTGCCAGCTGCCTCAGTACACTAGACCTACCAATCTCAAGCGAAAGGGGGGCGGTGTCAGTTTAATGTGACCAGCTGAGACAGGAGTCATGGTATCCCCGGCCGGCCTCGCGTGTGGCAGCACACAAAATCGTCAGACGGCAGTCTTGGGGCCCGTCCACAATAAGTCTATATAGTGCTGATGTTGAACGTTAAACCAACTCAACAATAACATCAGTACACTATACCTACCAATCTCACACGAAAGAAAAGCATTTTTTATTATGTTTTGTTACATTTAAGTGTATCTAACAAAGTTCGTAAAAATGACATAAAGTATGTTGTTCTGGCAGCTCTGTATTGGTGTTACACGTTATCTATGTAGATTCTCCACACCTCTACACTCCACACTCCACACTCCACACTGCACAGTCCACATCCCACACTGCATAATCCACACCTCCACACTCCACACTCCACACTCCAAAATCCACACCCCACACTCCACACTCTACACTCCACAGCCCACACTCCACACTCCACATTTCACACCCCACACCCCAAACTCCACTCCACACTCCAAACTCCACATTGCACAGTCCACACTCCATATTGCACAGTCCACACTCCATATTGCACAGTCCACACTCCTCACTCCACACTCCACACTGCACAGTCCACACTCCACACCCACCACTCCACACTCCACACTCCACGCTCCACACTCCACATTCCACACCCGACACCCCACACTCCACACCCCACACTGCACACCCCACACTCCACACCCCACACCCCACACCCCACATTCCACACTGCGCAGTCTACACTCCACAGCCCACAGTCCACACTCCACACTTCACACTCCACACTCACCC
>RQTK01000059.1:315503-329220 GCA_003991915.1 Elysia chlorotica | reverse complement strand
CGGGCCTGTGATACGGGAGGCTGTCATCACTCCACACTCCACACTCCACACTCTGCACTCAACACCCCACCCTCTACATCCCACACTCCACACCCCACACCCCACATCCCACACCCCACACTCTACACTCCACACTCCACACTGCACAGTCCCCAGGTGTTTTGACTATCTTGACAAGGTCGGGCCTGTGATACGGGAGGCTGTCATCACTCCACACTCCACACTCTGCACTCCACACCTCTACACTCCACACTCCACACTCCACACTCCACACTCTGCACTCCACACCCCACCCTCTACATCCCACACTCCACACCTCTACACTGCACACCCCACACTCTACACTCCACACTGCACAGTCCCCATGTGTTTTCAGTGTCTTGACAAGGTCAGAGCTGTGATACGGGAGGCTGAGTAACCACTGCACACTCTACACTCCACAGCCCACACCTCCACACTCTACACTCCACAGTCCACGTCCCCCACACCCCACACCCCACACGCCACACCCCACACGACACCCCCACACTCCACACTGCACAGTCCCCAGGTGTTTTCACTACCTTGACAAGGTCAGGCCTGTGATACGGGAGGCTGAGTCATCAGAGCTGGGACATCGATGACGCACAACTAACAGACTCGGAGTCGTAAGTACAAGGTGACGGTAGCTTGCGACTCGTCTTAAGACTTCTTCAGATTTCGTTTATAAAGTCATGTACAACAAAACTTAACATTCGAATGGTGTTGCAGTATTCATGTTTCAGCTCCATTAAATGCTAAACAGAATTCAGAAGAATAGATTTCGTCTTTAAAATAATTATATATTGTTTTGAGTTGCAAGCTTATCGCAGCGTCATAAGTACAATGTCGAGGTAGTTGCGACTGTTCTTAAGACTATTTAAGATTTTGTGTATAAAGTATTATATTATATTGTTATGAGTTGCAAGTTTACTGCAACGTCATAAGTACAACGTCGCGGTAGCTTACGCCGCGTCTTAAGACTATTTAAGATTTTGTCTATAAAGTATTATATTATTATGAGTTGTAAGGTTACCAAAACGTCGTAAATACAAAGTCGCGGTAGCTTACGAAATGTCTTAAGACTTTTCGTATATTTAATAACGTAAGTACCTTGCCGGTGAAGCTTACAGTGTCTTGAATACCTTAAACGAGTCGTAATCTTACAGCAAGGTTGTACTTTCGACTCTAGAAGACTACAAACTACCTACCAACTCTCGACCAAAATGCATATTTTGTATTCAACTTTCTAACATTTTTGGGTTGAACTTGTACACTTACATATATCTCCTAAGGTTGACTGCACTGGCAAGTTAGAATAGATAAACCTACAGCACTAGCACTTAGCTTATTATCTAGGTCATTGGCAGTAGGGCTGTGGCAGATTCGGTTATAACAACATGGGAGGGGTTATTTTGTGATATCTAAAACTGGGTTCTGTTTATCACGAAACTTTAATGTTAAGTGGCTTGAGTGGGTGGAGAAAGGGAGGAGTGGAAAAGAAAACAAAAATGTGTGTGTGTGTGCTTTTTTTTCCTTTATTTTTGTTTGCAGTAGGGGACATGAGGGAAAAAAAACAACTAACAATATAATCTATAGGAAGGAAAAAGGATTGATCGTAGGCCCTCAAACCGATAACTAGACAAAGACAATTCACTGCTGCTGCTGCTGCTGATGTTGCTACTACTACTACTACTACTACTACTACTACTACTACTACTACTACTACTACTACTACTACTACTACTACTACTACATTGCATCACCTTTTATCTAACATCAACCGCACCCTTTGAAATAAACCACTATATTTTTACTAAATGTACTATAACTTTGATACCATATTAACTGCCCCCCCCTTCCCCCCCAATACACACACAATTATGTATCCATGTTCTACGACCACGTACACAAACCATTGATACGAAGATATCACTCACCACAAGTGGCACTACAACTGACACACTGCCAGCGAATGCATCATCGACGTTGACTGATAAACCTGCCCACCTGGGCATAATCATGATAATGATGATAATGATGATGATATGAGTGGCACTACAACTGACACAGTGACAGCGAATGCATCATGACGTTGAATGATAAACTTGCCCACCTGGGCATAATGATGATAATGATGATAATGATGATGATGATGATGATGATGATGATGATGATGATGATGATGATGATGATGATGATGATGATGATGATGATGATGATGATGATGATGATGATGATGATGATGATGATGATGATGATGATAATGATGATTAATGATGACGAATATGATGATAATGATGATGATGATGATAATGATTTGGTGATGATGATGATTATGATAATGATAATAATGATATTCCGGTCACGTTTTGCGGGGGCTGATGTAGCTGCAGCATTGTCAACTCAAGTAGTGGTTGTTAGTGGTAGTGGTGATATGGATAATAATGCATGTAATGATAATAGTAATAACTTTCTTGAGACAAGGACAGTGCGATGTGAGACAAGCGACCTATTGCGTCGTACAATGCTGATAATTATTTTGTTTCTTATCCTATCTTTCTCCTCTTTATTTTTTCTTGTGTGTGTGTGTGTGTGTGTGTGTTTCTCTCTCTGTGTGTGTATGTAATGTCTTAAACAGTATTGGGTTTTAAAACGCCTACGTTTGCTTGTTGGATACCACTGCTGATAAAACGTATACCTTATGCGTAATTTGTCAGGGCGCGAGAAAGTGGCGCAGTTGGTAGTTCTCTTAGCTGATGGTGATTGGGATTGAATCTCAGATGGTGCCCCAATAAGCCCGAATAATTCTTTCCCTTATACATATTACATCAAGGATAAATATTAGAAGATTCGAGAAAGATCATTCCGTTGAAAGATAAGTGGGACATAAATGTATTGTGTCGATGTATGTGTAGGCCTAACTAACACAAGACAGGCCAAGACTAGTGTTATTTGTGTTGTTAATCGGCTTAAAAGCACCATAAAATTTGAGGGTGGAGGAGGAGAGAGAGAGAGAGAGAGAGAGAGAGAGAGAGAGAGAGAGAGAGAGAGAGAGAGAGAGAGAGAGAGAGAGAGAGAGAGAGAGAGAGTGAGAGAGAGAGAGAGAGAGAGAGAGAGAGAGAGAGAGAGACAGAGAGAGACAGGGGGGGCCCGGTGCTCTTGAAGTGTGGAGAGCAGACAGACAGTCAGACAGATAGACTAAAGAAAGGGGGGGGGAGGTCTGCACTATTATTAAATTTCTACTCCATTTCCTCCCATCACCTACAGCTAGTCTAGTGTACGGATTGGAGTTTGAACCCTCAATCAGTTCACACCGTACAAGCTCGTTATGCACTGGTTGTTTCAGAGATTCCTTCAGCACCCCGCTAGCTGGTGCCAAAATTTACTGTCAACTTCACTCTCAACTCTTGTGCGGTTGTTTTGAGGCACAAGTGAGCTAACTCCGTTTATGATTAAAACGGGTTAGTACACTGTCTTGTTCTTACATGCGACTATAATTTATAATTATTGGTTTACTAGTTATCTCGTTTAACCTCGGGGATTTTGCTCTGAGCAAACGTAGTCTGGAATCCTGGTATTATGATGCTTGTAGACAAACATTAAGATACTAGAGATGGTAAATATCAAGCAAATACAGCTCCTCAAAGCAGTGATAGAGAGAAAAATTCAATATTACGGAAGGCACAGTTCATTGCAGAAGAAGATCCTAGAGGGTATGGTGGAAGGCACGAGAGGTACAGGAAGAAGGCGAATACGTTGGGTCAACAGCGTGTTTTTGTCTTGACGCGCTTACACGATAATGCCATGTTTTGGTTGATTTCCGAGAAACAGCATCTCCTATAAACGGGCTATTCTTGGAAATACAGAATTTGCCTAGTTTGCGATCCAATGTTTTAAGTAACATCCTATGCGGCGACGTAACGCAAAACCGGGCGGGTTTAGTCGAGTTGGTTGAACGTCCAACATCAGCACTATATAGACTATATTATGGACGGGCCTCAAGACTGACGTCTGACAAATTTACATGATGCCACACACGAGGCAAGGCGGGGAAATCTGGGCCCCTCTCTTGGCCGGTCACATTAAACTGACACCGACCCAACCGGTAAGGGACGAAATCGGGATTCGAACCGTGGACATTTGGATCTGGAGACCATCACTCTGCCACTTGAGCCACGTCGTACCCCGCTGCAGAGAGGGCGAGATATTCGGTAGGTACATGGCTAGTCATATTATACTATGCATCTGCACCCCAACATGTGGGAAAGGAACGGGGCGGTATAAGAGGACATCAAACTCGCAGCCTGTTCATTTTAAACCGTGAGCTCTAGCCTTACTAGCTAGCTATTTAACAAACACAACTGATAATTTTAATTTTTACATACGCCCTCTTAAATTTTGAAACCTTGGGTTGTTGTTGTAGAGTAGGTTTAACGTCCGGCGTCAGTACTATATAGCCTTTATAAGGACGGGTCCCAAGACTGACGGCTTACAATTTTATGTGCTGCACATGACACACGGCGGGGATACCATGACTCCTGTCTCAACCGGTTAAAACCTTGATACATGTATTTAAGTCCTGTCAAATTTTCTTTACACGACATAAAGGCACCACAAAGGAAGAAAATAAAACGGGGGTGATGTGCAGAAAGTTAGTAGAGAGCTCGGCGCTAAACCAGAAAGATCCGGGTTTAAATTGCGATTTTTTCCAATATCAACATTTTGTACAGGCTGCAACAAAAATACCAGAGACTCCCCACTCTGTCTCATTAGAAACAGCATCTCCTATAAAAGGCCTATTCTTCGAAATACAGACTTTACCTCGTTTGTGATCCACACTTTGATAACGGTTGACATAATCCCGCCCGTTGAGCATAGAGTTTTCTCATGTCTTACTGGCCCATAGTATTACATTGCTCAGAAATCTAGTATTTAACAGTGATTTTGGGAAGAAAAACAACAACAACAACAACAACAACAACAACAACAACAACAACAACAACAAATCAAAAAACCAAATTAAAACGCGCAACTCTACAGACTAAGATATCTCGATCCGAACACAATACAGCTCGGTTCGAAACCCTATATCACGCACAATCTTTATTTTTGCTGATTTCGTTCCCAGCTAGTTGGGTAGGTGTTAGTAGAATGTGATCCGACTGAGACAGAAGTCTTGGTAACTCTGAACTGTCTCTGTGCGGCAGCACGTAAATTTATCAGAGGTTTATATTTAGACCCATCTACGATATAACATTTCAGTGACGTTGGACGTAAAGACAATTTCCTCGCTGACGTCTGACCATTTTACGTGACAGAGTCGGGGAATCTGGACTCCTGTCCCAGCCTGTCACATTTAACTGACATCGACCAAGCCAGAAGGGGACACAATCGGGATTAAAACCGCGGACGATCCGATCTGGAGACTAACGCTCTGCCACTTGAGCCACATCACTATGTCGCTAGTCACATCATACAATGCACTTGCACCGACCCAACCGGTGGGAAAGGAACTCGCAGCCTGTTCATTTTAAAACGTGAGCTCTAGTCTTATTAGCTAGATATTTAACAAGCACAACAATTATTAATTTTAAGTTTTTATACCGGTCCTCTTTAAAACGGACACCTTGCGTTGTTGTTTTTGTTGTTGTTGAGTTGGTTTAACGTCTAGCGTCAGCATATTATTATTATTATTATTATTATTACTATTATTATTATTATTATTATTATTATTATTATTAAACACTATATTATGATAACCAATAATACACTAAAAACCTCAACACGACATTATCTTATCAGTGCTAAAGCATGTCTGAACCCTATATCCTTCTATCACTGTATCTAAGCTACCTACACCACAACCATAATTATCTTCGTATAACGCATGCGCAGTCCACACTGAGTCTGCTTTTATCTTCAGGTACTTCTCCTGACGTCATTGTTTCTAAGACATAATCTTTGTAAAGCTGTCAACCCAACGCAACGCTTAGTTTTAGATTGGGTTTGTACCTTAGCGTCCCATACTGCTCTTTATATGCTATATTGTGGACGGGTCCCAAGACTAACGTATGAATATTTTACGTGCTGTTACCTAGAGACAGTACTAACTACTTCTACTACTACTACTACTACTGCCTGCTGCTGCTGCTACTACTACTACTACTACTACTACTACTACTACTACTACTACTACTACTACTACTACTTCTCTACTTATTATATCGCTTTATTATTGGTAGACCACTAAAATACTTTTTTAAAGTTCATAATCTTTGTAGAGCTGTCAACCCAACGCAACGGTTAGTTTTAGATTGGGTTTGTAGGTTACCGTCCCATGCTAGGACTTTATTAGCAATATTGTGGACGGATCCCAAGACTAAAGTATGAATATTTTACGTGTACTACTACTACTATACTACTAATACTACTACTACTACTACTACTACTACTACTACTACTACTACTTTTTAACAGTGGTCAAAAGCAGATTTATGTATAGAATAAAAATGGACGAATAATGATAGCGCTTCGAGGGATTGGAACCCTAAGCTTTTACATGGATCATTACGGAGTAGACTTAATACTCAAAAAAGAACATATATCTCATTATTTTGTACCACTAGAATACTGCACTACCTTGAAAGAAGATATTGGCGAGCATATTTTTACTGTCTCTCCGATTGACTCGTAATCTTGATTGGGAAAATAAAAGTCGCATCAAAGAAAACACAAGAAGAAACAAATCAAATTGCAGTTATCACTGACACAACATCTAAGAATGACGCAAAAGGGTTAAGGTGATTATTTCAACCATGGTTTTTTTTTTTGGTTGATGTTTCTTTATTTATTTATTATTTCGTTATGATAGATAACAAGCTGTGGCCAAAGGCCTTCGCACAACAATACAGGTTTTGCGGTAAAGTAACCCGTGGAGAAAATGACGACACTAGATAACGGAATATGCACTTGCGTCCAATCAAGGGGGGGGGGGGGGGCGACTGTCGTGGGTTAGAACATCGGCTTCCGACGCAAAAGGTCCAAGGTTTGAATCCAGGCTATTTCGCTCCCTACTGGTTGGGTCGGTGTCAGTTTAATGTGACTGACTGAGACAGGAGTCATGGTATCCCCGCCCTGTCTCGTGAGTAGCATCACATAAAATTGCCAGACGTCAGCCTTGGGATCCGTCCACAGTATACCATATATAGTGCTGATGTTGGACGCTAAACCAACTCAACTACTCAACTATTTGCCACCAGTATCCCAATGCCTGACGGCGTGAATATGTCATCCGCTATCTTCGTACGAAACGTAAAGCCTATAATTTCACTCAGGTTGCGTGGACTAATACATGTACATGTATTATTTAGTCATACCCTAGTAGAAGAACAGACAGTTATGTAAACATACATTATAGATCTTATTATCTAAAGCTTAATATAACTGCCAATGGAATGGTTCAATTTGTTTTCCAGCTATCTAATTCAAATTTTTTAGTACTATTTCTCTTGTTCTTTCTCTTTGTTGGATATACTCATCCTGCATATATATGTTTAGTATTCTGTCGGTCGGTTAATAATAATAATAATAATAATAATAATATTTATTTATAGAGCGCTTTCCCTATAAAAAGCTCAAAGCGCTTTACAGCAATTTTAAACATACTCACAAAAGTGTTAAAAAGAAACATTTACACACACAATTCCCTAAAGTGACTTTTTTTTTTTTTAAAGCAAAAGATTGCATAGAAATATAATAAAAGGCTCTTAAGATTATACACAAATAGTTGTTATAAATACATGTTATTAAAACTTAGAAAAACAATGATATTTAAAACACATTGATATTATTAAACATTTCTATAAATATATCACAGAGTCAGAAATTGATTTTAAAAAATCGAGTACTGATCCTCGGATAAGAAAGAGAGTGGAGAAAAAAGGATGATGAGCGTACGAGATAAAACCAAATAGTCAATTCGAGGAATTTTAGTATTAAAATGAGACTTTTATATATTATATGCTTTATTGTGTAGGGGCCCCAAGACTAACATCTGACATAAAAATTCCTGTTCTGGCAATAGTGTCGGGGATTGGTGGCTCAGAAGTTGGATCTGAGTCTAGTCGAAAGGGGGGGGGGGGGGGGGGTGGTTTGTTTTAACGTCCAACATCAGCACTATAAAGGCTACATTGTGGACGAGTCCCTAGACTGACGTCTGACAATTTTGTGCTGCCACACACGAGACAGGGCAGGGGTAGAGTCTTGTCAGCCTACTATCTACACCAATCTTGATCAGCTGCGTGGGCTGATACACGTATTAGTCATACCCTGGGAGAAGGATATCAAATTATCTTAACATAATATTAATGCTTATTGAGAGTATAAGATGATAAGACAGCTGTTACTTGCAGTAGTATCGCTTAGTGTCTAAACCGAAGTATAGAACATTCAGTCTCAGCTGTAAAAATAATGGTAAAAGAAGTACATGTAGACAAAGAATGAGTATTTAGAGTTTTTAGTCCAAAAGAGATAGGCATCCAATGAAGACTGGAGCAGTTTAGAGTTTTTAAAGTTGTCTGAATAAAGAAATGAGTGACGTGTCATGATCACCTATGTCTGCTCTAGACCCAGTAGGCCTACTAATAGCTAGTTTATTACTCTCTTTCCGATTCACATAATTTTGTCAACTGTTTTTTTTACAAGTCACTGCAAAAATTAAACACCCCTAGTCTAGAACAGCTGTCGTCATCTATCGTATTAGTATACAATATAGCCTGTATAGTGCAGCTATTGGACGTTAAACCAACCCAACCAACCAACCAACCATCGTATAAGTATTCATTGGCTACAAGGATAACAAGACAACCTGCACAATTCTACCTTTTCTTTAACAGTATTTACGACCTAGGAATAAATATTTACTTTGGCTTAATAATGATGCACCCATAATATCTAGGATTCAGCTTTTACTTCGTTGTGTACATTTTCAATCTACTGCACTTATTGACCTTCTAGATAATCGTAGTTAAGAGAAGGAAACCTGTACAGAAAAGCAACGTAGAATGTCCACGTATAGATTTAACAACAAAACAAAACAAAAACAGAAAAGTTCATGTTAGACAAGCCTCCAAACGTAGCATAAAAAATGTGTGGTGTTGAAAAAGCATTAAGTAAAAGAAGGAATTGAAATGGCTTGACAAAATATAACATAACAGCTTGATTTAAAACACGCATTAATTTTGGACGGTAAAAGACAGGTTTACCTAATGACCCTGTGAAAAAAACAAAACAAATGAATAAAGACATAAAATAATTATGCTAAACCCCACGGAGCTTTTGTGTTTATTTAGTAGTGGGATGATTATAATTATTACGTGATGATTTTACAAACTTAGGTCACCAAGTGCGAGCATTGATTTATCTCATACGTGGGCTGAAGTTAATCTAATTTCAAAACGCAATAGTTATTTAAAAAGATAAAATACAACACCGAAGTTTATATGACAGAAACTCTAGATCTAGAATCTAGACCTTGGTTCTAGACCGTACATGCAGGGGCGCAATAATTAATAGGATATTGTGGGCAAGTAAGAAGGATTCGTCATTCTCCGCTCCGCGCTCGGTAAACATCGGAGGTCGAAATCGTGTCGAGGGGCGGTGACGCAGACAAAAACAACCACTGGAAAATTACTATCGTCTACGCGTCTTCCCACGAAAACACTACGTTCATTCATAAACGGCTCAGCTGAAGGCCAAACTCGGCTAAAAGTAGTCCGCACCAATGCCTTGCTCGGCGGTTCTAATCTTGTCGCAACCGATTTGTTGGGGTAACCTTGGAAGGTAAGAAGAGAGAGAGAGAGAGAGAGAGAGAGAGAGAGAGAGAGAGAGAGAGAGAGAGAGAGAGAGAGAGAGAGAGAGAGAGACAGAGACAGAGACAGACAGACAGACAGACAGACAGACAGACAGACAGACAGACAGACAGAAGACAGACAGAAGATAGACGAGACAGAGAGAGAGAGAGAGAGAGAGAGAGAGAGAGAGAGAGAGAGAGAGAGAGAGAGAGAGATAGTCAGCAGAAATACTAAGTTGCTCAAATTAAATTTATTTTGCTTTTACCGTTATTAGTAAAGTAATACAAAATGTGTTATGAAATATTCATTTGATTTTGTCAACCTCTTCCTTCCGCCTCCCACTCCCCCTTTCCTTTACTTTCTCTCTCTCTCTCTCTCAATCTCTCTCTCTCTCTCTCTCTCATTCACACTCTCACCTCAGCTTGTGGGCCTGTATCTTTCTCTATCTCTGCCCCTATACCTTTTCTTCTCTCCCTCTCCCCCACCCCCCTCTTTGCTCTCTCTCTCTCTCTCTCTCTCTCTCTCTTCTCTCTCTCTTTCTCCTTTTCTCTCTCTCTCTCTCTCTCTCTCTCTCTCTCTCTCTCTCTTTCATATTATCATTTTTCTTCCTCTCTTTATATTATTTTTTCTTCTCCCTTTTCAATTTTATGCTAAAACTGAATGCTATCCCAGAAAGACACTCATTTCTGTGTTTCTACATATCGTTTTATCTCACTTCGAATATCTCATTAAATTTGGTCCGATTCCACTTCCTACTGACTTGGTAAGTATATGTATGATGTGATCAGTTGAGAGTTGAGACAGAATTTATGGTAGGCCTATACCAGCATGTCTCTGTGTGGCAAAACATATAAATCTCAGGCGTTAGTCTTGGAACCCGTCCACGAAATAGCCTTGCTGATATCGTTGGACTTTAAAGAAACCAACTCAACCCACTCTTCTCTCATTTTTTCATTTTCTATCTCTTTGCGAAACTTAATACAGTTTGTCTGCAACTCTTTCCCCTTAAACCGGACCTTAGTTCACCTCTAAACCTACACACCCACCCACACACACACACACACACACACCTATCTACCCAGCCATAAAACAAGCTTATCTCACCACCGCCAGTTAATCCCTAACCTAAGGACAGCCTCAATCACCGAATCATTCCGCGGCTCAAAAGTAGATCTAAAACCAACAGAGCAAGATAGGCTCTGTGACAGTTGACGCACTTCCATGGCAGCCCGCGCGCAGGCGCAAGATTCAAGCCGCCAAGGATTGGAGGCGCGACAGGCGATCAGGCGGTGAGACAAGCAAAAGGTGTTTTGTTTTGGCAAGTGCAGTGACAATCAGTGATTCTCAAACGGTTTCTAACTGGGACAATTATTTGCGTGGCCAAAACAGTAATTTTCGCACAAGCTTCGTATTTGGAGAGAATGACAAGAGGAAACGGAGGGGGTGTGGGAAATATAATTGAAATTTTGTGGATAAATTATATTTCTATATATGGTCCGATATGTTCGTTGATAAATTAAAAGAAAAAAATACTTACACGTAGATATGATTGAACTAGTATATCAACTTTTCCATAATTATTTACCGCACTGAGTACATATAAACTGATCTTCGCACCTTATTGGAAATACAAAGGATTTTTGTGACCAGAATTGAAAGAAACAAATTGTTGTTAAGCTAACAATCACTTTAATTATATGTCATCTGATTTATTAGGTAAATGCCTGCTTTTATCACTCACTCTAGTATAAATTAATACAGGTTTTAAAAATAACGCGCTTCTCTAAATGCATTCGACCTAACACCTATCATTAGGAACTTCTTTTCCATACATCTACCTTTACACAATCCAATCCCATGCTGGATATAACAATAATAGTGCCTACTAAAAATTAAATAGTTTAAAAAAAAATAATGATTAGAAAAAAAAATTGTTTGTATGATAATTACTACCGCAGGTTTGTGAAGAATCCTATAAGGAAACGGAGTCTAAAGCTTTTAACCACGGACTTCCCACAATAAATCCAAGAGAGCTAACCACTGAACCTATGGCGCAACCAGCATGTTGAAACTTATATATTAATTATTATTTGTGGGAGAGAATCTCACTCCAAGGTTGACATCTCCTAGTTCCATATCAAGATTATATACTACGGCGGGTTCCAAGGGACACGTCTGACAATTGTACGTGTTGAAACACATTAGACGGTGCTTTGATATTAGGGGTCATAAGAACAACAAAACGGTAGCTTCCGACTCGTCGTAAGAATAATTATGCGCTAAAGAAGGCTTATGACTAGTGGTAGGTTTCTACGGCGTTGTACTTACACTCCTAGAACTTGTTTTTACAGTCAGACACATTCTACTGACACCGACTTGACCAGTAAAGCCGTAAAGGGAAAGGGGGGATCGATGGTCGAAATTCGACACACACATGGTCAGACCGTGGATTTACTACCATTAATAACCGCGGACACGAAATGTATCATTTGAGAACCGATTGTTTTTGTCAGCGGTGGGCCCAACTTGGAACCTCTGGGGACTATATTTTGTGAGCTTGGTGACAGTCGCATGCGACAGGAGACAAGGTGGCAAGGTGCACGCAGGCCGTTTGTTACGGGTTGTCGACTTTACAAATCCGCGGGTCACGTAAGCCGGCGATATCTGCAAGCGAGGCCTTTGATTGGCTGCCGAGATATGTATAAATAACTGGCACCGGGTACGAAATACGTAATCATCGAGTCTAGATAAGCACTAGCAGACAAGAACCTGTTTTAGTTCGACTGCGTCTAGATCTAGTAACTGTTACAGTAGGTCTAGATTTCTTGGAATATTCATTTCAATACGTTAACATTTAGTCGGTGTTAGATGAAATCTAGATAGAAATCATACTTCAAAAATATTTTTTTTTTACGCGGAACATTGCTGAGCAGTCAAAACTTGTCTAAGACGGTGATTGAAACTATAGATCTTGATAAGAAAGTAGGCCTAAATGACAGACAAGTGCTAAAGAGTTTAATGGATAAATCAGCCATCCCTTGATGTTTTCACTCCGAACTACTGTTGGATATTGATTATGTAAGTACAAAACTTGATAGTTTATTTCATAGTCTAGTCTTTTAAAGATACTTTTTTATTTTGTTGCTTTATTATGATTTGTTTTTGCTATTCCTCTTGTTGTCACTGTTGTCGTTGTTGTTGTTGTTGTTGTTGTTGTTGTTGTTGTTGTTGTTGTTGTTGTTGTTGTTTTTGTTGTTGTTGTTGCTGTTGTTGAAATTGTTGTCACTGATGTTGCTGTTTTCGTTTTTCCTTATGCTCTTTTTCTATTCCAGCTGCTACTACTTTGTATTTGCTGTTCTTGCTATTGTTGATGATGTTTTTGTTGGTATAGCACTGCTGTTTTGTAAAACAATAAAAATCTGGGTCTAGATCTAGATCTAGATCTCGCCAGCAAAAGATATTTAGCGCATTTCTATTATTTTTCACATTAAAACCTCCGTCTGTATTTACATTGCCAAAGCTGAGGGAACTTGAATTTAGAACTATACCCATAACATTAAGCTTGTTAAAATGAAAAGTACCAAAATGAAAAGCATACATTGTTTTCAAATTACATGTATTACAAAAAATATCAATAAATAAAAAAACAACAATAACAACAACAACAACAACAACAACAACAACAACAACAACAACAAAACTAAAAAAAACACCCATAAAGATTTGAATATTACAGCTTTTCATTATTAGATTAGTATGCGCGTATGCAGATCTTATCTCTCTCTCTCTCTCTCTCTCTCTCTCTCTCTCTCTCTCTCTCTCTCTCTCTCTCTCTCTCTCTCTCT
>RQTK01000059.1:280352-315462 GCA_003991915.1 Elysia chlorotica | reverse complement strand
TATATATATATATATCTCACTTACTATATCACTGCCTATCTATTTCTATCTATCTATCTATTCATTCTTCCATCCACGCATCTATCTATATACAATGTAATTCAATCTACCTACCTGCCTACTTATATACGTACCTACCTGCCTACACCCTTCTCTCTCTCTCTCTCTCTCTCTCTCTCTCTCTCTCTCTTTCTCTCTCCCTCCCTCTCTCTCTCCCTCGCTCGCTGTTTCTCTCCCCTTGTATCATGGTTTTTGCGTTCCGCGAATTAACGGGACGATGCATATTGTCATGCAATTTATTTTGCTTGGATTCGAACCATAATCTATCTACACCTAAGCTAAATGACCGACTGACTGAGATCTGCTATTTGTATCTCTTTCATCCTTTCCACCGTACCTCCTAGATACTGACACATTTATTACTGCATCTCCTAGATATAATTATTGTTTGCAATTTTATGGAAACAGTCTTGCTGATGTTTGATACATAATTATTTTCTTACTTTCTTCAAGACTGAGTAGTGTGATTCTTTTTTAAATAGAAACATTTTTGTTGATGTTTTATTTATTTGTTTTCTTACTTTCGTTAAGTCTGATTAGTGTGAATTCCTATTTTTTTTTTAGATGCAGTTTTGTTTATGTTTGATAAATACGTTTCCTTACTTTCTTCTAGACTGAGTAGTGTGGGTTTTTTTTCTTTTCTTTTTTTTTCTTTTTTCATTTAAAAAAAAAAAAAATTATAACCAACTTTGTTGATGTTTGATAAACAGCCTATGTTTTCTTTCTTTCTTGTAGACTGAGTAGCGTAAACATGTTTCTCTTTTTCTTTTCTTTTCTTTTTTTTCTTCAATATAACCTAACTTTGTTGATGTTTGATTTATATGTTGTCTGATTAGTGTGAATTCCTATTTTTTTTTTAAAAATTTTTATTAGATGCAGTTTTGTTTATGTTTGATAAATACGTTTCCTTACTTTCTTCTAGACTGAGTAGTGTGAAATTTTTTCTTTTTTTTTTCTAATTTTTTTTTTTTAAATACAACCAACTTTGTTGATGTTTGATTTATATGTTACTTTCTCCAGACTGAGTAGCGTGAAGCTGGCCCGACTCGCGGCGCCATCCATCCCTCGCCCTTCCCTCGGCACCAGATCATGTCGACAGAGGCCATCTTCCACCTCGAGTTTGATCAGACCGTCCCATCCTCCCTCAGTGAAGAGTTCATCGCCATGCTAGACCAAGACTTCGCCGGCGACGTCGGCGACTGTTCGGACGACTACCACCACCAGCACCAATACCATCACCACCAACATAATATGGTTGTTTCCGGGAATTCCCAGTGTAGGGGAATCCCCATGCGACAGCAGGCTGGCTATCCGTGCAACGGGGATTTCCGAAAGTTCGCATCGTCGGAGATGTTGAGGGGAAGTTACTCTAACCTCAACAGCGCGAGTTTGAGCTCTAGTGCGACCGCGTCCCCCACCCTCTCAGCTCCGTCCTCGGCCGGTCTGAACGGCTCGCGCGATTTTTTTAATGGCGGAAACTGTGACACGTCATTCGAGAGGGAGAGAACCGTTGAGGCGGCCATGATGGAAGCAGACGTGAATGGTTTGGACGTTTTTTCTGGTGATGAAAAACTTCAAGAGCTTGCCAATCTTCCGAATCTCCCCTTGTCGATTCTGGAGTCTAGCATCAATTTTGCCGATTCTTTTGAAAATGACATTTTAGGGAGAATAGAGAGGGAGGAGTCGAATTCACCTGATGGAGGAATAGGAGATAGAAGAGGAGAAGGCAGAGAAAGCGTTACAAAGTCTTCCCCTGCCCATAGTCAAACAGGTGAGGCAATTCCACATAGGTTGCCTTCAACAGAAGCTGCTGAGACAGAAGCATCATACCTAACCCCGCCCATCCCGACTTCCAGACCCAAGAGTTACAGCATGGACGATATCGGTTCGATTGCCAGCATCGAAAACTTTCTATTGGGTGTAACCGATTCTCCTGTAGTTCCGGACCAAACGAACACTTTGTACCCGAATACCCATGACTCAAAGAGATCGAGCGGGATTTCTGAGATCCCAACAATGCGTTTAGATCTTCCAAACAGCAACGAAAGCAACACTGCTAGCGTCCTTAGCAACAAAATGGAAGATTCCAAGAAGAAACGAGAGATGCTCAGCCCAACCATAACCGTGTCTCTGCCGTTCCCGGAAGAACCGGTGGAGTCGGTACCGAATAAGGATCGATCCGGATCGCTCGACTACATAGGAACCTCGCCTCTGGGCGATTCCTTCAAACAACCGCCCAGTTACGAAGAGTACATCAAAGCCCACAACAGCAATACGACAGTCATCCTGCCCTCTCCTACCCTGGGTTGTACCGATACCACCAGCCAATGCAGCGATACCAATACCGGTACCGAGAACGAGGCCGGTGCGTGCGTTGCCATGGAAACCACTGTTGACAGTTTGGTCAAGAGCGGTGCAGATGAGCACGTTCCCTCCAACCTCTTGGATGACATCATGGAGTGCATCCAGTTGGAGGCGGGAGCAGACGACAAGAGTGACGATAGCCAGCTAGGTGAGTTAGGTAGCTGTCTCTATAAATAGAGCTAGGTCAAACCAAGACACGTCTCAAATAAATGGGGTATTTCTAAATGATATGTATAGACCAAAATTAGACCCAAAAAGAGCAGATAAATGACGCCAGATATTACGATTATTTTAGAGAGCAAGAGAGAGAGAGAGAGAGAGAGAGAGAGAGAGAGAGAGAGAGAGAGAGAGAAAGAGGGCGGTAGTGGCGAGGGAGAAAAATAATTTTATTGTCATTACAAATCCATTATAGCCCATTAGGATGAATATAAAGAAATGAAACAAAAAAATGGAGGAAAAAACAAACAATAACAGAAACAACACGCCAATCACACAAGTACAAACACCACATACACGCCTAAATTAAGATGGAGTTGTGATTTTTGGAAATAAAGAATTTATTTTAATCTATTTTTCCCATCTCAGATTCCATCAACGGAGACTCCAACATGCCAGGCTCTGGCGAGGCAACGCCCGCCAAACAGGAAGTGACGTCAGGGAACACCTCTCCGACCTTGCCTAAAACGGAGGACAATGACAAAATGAGAGAGATAGCGGCTGCGGTCCTAGCGGGTGAGTTGAGCAACGTCCCCAGGTTTTTATAAGAAAAAGGTTCAATTCCTTTTCGACTCCACTTAAACCGATCCTCAGCAGGACATATGAGATAATTTCGGCTTATTTGGAATTCGGTGTGTGTTTCGTTTTTTTAAAGACTGAATTAGGGTTTTAATACTTTAGGGTAAGGAAACCAAACAAACCAATAAAACACAAAATGTGGACTATTATTAATTATCTAACATATTAATATGTTAAAACATTAATAACTTTCCTTCTTATCATATCCCCAAGCGTGATAACTCATCTGAAAAGAGTTGGAACCATCGAACGGATATACTTGCAAATTGATTTAAATGAAAACGAGATTTACTCTTCTTCCCCTCTTTTTTGTCGATGAATTTATTCCATTTTGTTATGTTTTGCGACTATCTTTTTTATTATTATTATTCTTGTACAAACAGCTTATAGATGTATTGTTGGACAATATTCAAGCAGACTAGATGAATACATTTCTTTTTTTTTTTTTAGCTATCCCATTATTGTTATTATTAATAATATATTATCATATTATTATTATTATTAATATTTTTTTTATTATTATTGCTATTGTTATTGTAATTAGTATTATTGTTGTTGTTGTTGTTTTTTATTACTTTTTTATTGTAATCTTCTTCCCCTCTTTTTTGTCGATGAATTTATTCCATTTTGTTATGTTTTGCGACTATCTTTTTTATTATTATTATTCTTGTACAAACAGCTTATAGATGTATTGTTGGACAATATTCAAGCAGACTAGATGAATACATTTCTTTTTTTTTTTTTTGCTATCCCATCAGGCAGCGGACAAGTTCAACTGTGGCAGTTCCTGCTGGAACTTCTCACTGACCCCGGAAACGAATCGTGCATCCGGTGGCTGGGCAAGGGGGGAGAATTCAGGATGGTCGACCCGGAAGAGGTTGCCAGACGCTGGGGCAGGAGGAAGAACAAGGTGAGAGGACTTGGAGATTTAAGGTGAAGGGTGGAAGAGAGGGAGAGGGAGGGAAGGACAGACAAATAGAAAGATAGAGAGGGAGGGAGAGTGAGATAGCGAGATAGATAGAGAGAGAGAGTTTTAATTTTGACTTTGCGTATTTATTTAGCAAAGAATAATGCTTAAAACTTTACAAATCTTACAATGATTCCTCAAACAATATCCAATTACTTGTATTTTTTTCTCTCAAGTTTCCCGCCCTTCCACATGATTTCTATCAATTCCATTTATCAATATGGTTATTCATCTACAAGGTTGTTTCCAACCACTGCAGGGTGTAGCCTTCTGATTTGTCTTTCTGTCTCTCTCTCTCTCTCTCTCTCTCTCTCTCTCTCTCTCTCTCTCTCTCTCTCTCTCTGTCTTTCTCTCTCTCTGTCTCTCTCTCTCTCTCTCTCTCTCTCTCTCTCTCTCTCTCTCTCTCTCTCTCTCTCTCTCTCTGTAATGTGCGTCTTATTGCCAAAGACGTAATATTTACGTACATGTATCTAACCAAACTGTCTCGCACTCATTTTTCAATCAACTGATTTCCTCCCCATTTCTCCCTTCAGCCCAACATGAACTACGACAAAGTGAGCCGAGCCATGCGCTACTACTACGACAAAATGATCCTCTCTAAAGTGCACGGGAAACGCTACACCTACCGGTTCAACTTCGGCGTCATCATGCGCGCGCAGCGTCCTGCGCAGACTCCGACAGACCCGGCGGAATTGGCCGAACTTCTCAACATCATCAGCTCGTCCTCGTCCGTAGCCACGACTTCGGGCAGCTCTGCGCATGCCCAAGCGCATGTGCCTACGCCTGCGTCAGCTACAGTGGCGGGAAACCCGAGATCCGGCGAGTCCCACTCTCCGTCTCACTACGCGCCCACATCGGGAAATCCCGGTGTTGTTTCTCGCGCAGGCGGGAATGGGATTGGGAACTCTTCGGTCTCGATGGATGATAGCGCTTTCGGGTTTTCCCGAAACTCAAGTTCAGCTGGGCTCGCCACTGGGAATTTCCAGACGAAACTGTCCGCAGCCGCACCCGGTGGGTATCGCTCTAGAAGTTTTCAAGACCTTCGTGGAGGGTCGTACAGCCCGATGCATTGTGGGTCTCCATTGTCCAACACCAAAAACTTTTCACAAATGAATGCGAACACAGTCGGAAACATGCAGCATCAAGTGACCAGTAACGGCCTCAGTCCTGAGTTGGTCCGGCGACAGGTTGCAATGCAAAATGGACAAAACTCTCCCAATGGATTCCCTGTCGACCCGATGACTGGTTTCTCTAATGCAGAACAAATGGGAAGGGTCAACACTGACTATGCTGCCAATATGGCTGGCAGTCGGCATTTTCCAGGAAAGACGAGGCGGGTTCTAGGAATCAACACGCATCTCTCCCGCTCCTGTCGCCCAGCAACTTTCAAGGTCTGTTGCATTCTGCATAGGTCAGAGGTTGGAAGGGTTAGCTAAACTTCTGCAAAGGTCAGAGGTTGGAAGGGTTAGCTAAACTTCTGCAAAGGTCAGAGGTTGGAAGGTTTGGCAAAGCTTCGGAAAAGGTCAGAGGTTGGAAAGGTTAGCAAAAATTTCTAAAAAGGCCAAAGGCTGAAAGTGTTACCAAAGTTCCTACGAGGGTCAGAGGTTGAAAAGGTTAGCAAAGCTGGGAAAGGTCTTCGGTGTCTTAAAGAACTAAACCGTTTTCATGAAACTAAATATGGGAGCAAGCTAGATAACTTTCACAAGACTCGTTTTTATATCGTCACTGCGCTAGTAATTTTCTTATGGTGAAGTTAAAGTAAAAAACGATCGGATGAAATAAAAAAAAGACCACGCATTTACTAAAATGACGAGAGTTCCGATGTAGATCATTGAATTCTATCTGTGTTTTTTTTTTCATTTATTTTTTATTTTATGTTTTTTTATCTGTTTTTTATGTAAAAAAATTGCGGCTAGAAAGGCTTCTAGGATGTGATTTAAACTAAAAATATTCAACATATTAAGTAAGTTTAAAAACAGCTATTATATAAAAAATAAAAAAAAAAACTGTTCCGGTAAATAAGATAAGCTTAATTTTACAACTAGTAATTTGAGACTAGCTAGATCTAGATCTCTAGCAGCTCCTAGCAGTTTTCTGGCCCTGTCTGGCTCACCATGGTGAGAGAGAATATCACGTCAAGGGTCAGGACTCCTTCAGCGCGGCGGACAACAGATGCGAACTGACCAGAGGGGTCAAGCCTTTTATACTCCAGCCAGATCTAACCTGGAGAGGAGAGTGGGACGTGTGCTCATGGTCTCTCTTTGTTCGATGTATCATAAGCCTTTAAAAGGTTCCTATAATTGTAGCTAAAATGCAGTAAAGGAAGGCTCGAGTCGAGAATTTGAATCCAGGTTTATAGGACCAGTCGCCACACAGGATCCCCCAGCGGAACCTGGGAGATGTTAAACCTAGAGAGAAAGAGAGGGAGAGAGAGAGAGAGACAGAGAAAGAGAGAGAGAGAGAGAGAGAGAGAGAGAGAGCAAGAGTGACAGAAAGATAGAAAGAGGTTGAGATATAGAGGGGACAGAACTGTTGGAGAAGAGTTTTATGGGCCCACAAAGCCTGGCCTGTCCCTGAACACTTACAGAGAGCTTAGACCCTCACAGACCTGCACCGCGGGGGACCCTGTGATGGCGATTGGGGCGACTGTCCATAAACTGACCCGCTCGCTCGCCGGACGCCCCAGTTCTTAGCCTGAGGCTCGGACATCAGTAGCCAGGCCTCGCTGGAGCCAGGGGGGTCCAGAAACAAGCAGCAGGTCTAGACCCGTGCCTCGACATTCCAAGTCGCCCTTCTCATCGGCTTTCGACGCAAAAGGTCCGTGGTTCGAGTCCTGACGATTTCGCTCCCTACTGGTTGGGTCGGTGTCAGTTAAATGTGACGGCTGAGACAGGAGTCATGGTATCCCCGCCCTGTCTCGTGTGTGGCAGCACATAAAATTGTCAGATGTCAGTCTTGGGGTCCGTCCACAATATAGCCTATATAGGGCTGATGTTGGACGTTAAACCAATTCAAATACTACTCATCTGCACCCCCCCCCCTTCCCCGCCCCTCAATCCTGCCCATAAACATTGCAAGGCCTTGTTCATGTTTTTTAAAGCTTAAATCCAAGATGACTTATACATTAAAAAAAACCCAACTTGTTCGGATAAAGCAAAGCTGTCTGCTAGTTTTAACGTCTCACAAGTCTGAAGAAAGAACCTTTACGGTGACGGGACCTGAGAGCAGGTGTCTGGCGCTTGGCCGGTTACATTCACACCGACCCTAAAAACGTGAAGAGGGAAATAACGCATCGGTCAAAGCTGGACTCGAGCCCGGACTTGTAACATCGAAGACGGACGTTTTGCCACGCTACATCCCCTAAACCTTGCGGGGCCCTGTATGGGTTTTGTAGCTTGAATCCAGCTTGGATAACTGGTGAAGCTTTCCCTATGAAACCCCACACGCGCCCCTTAAGTCTCCAAGAGTTCACGGCAGAGTTTGGAAGTCGGTCGAGTCGACTGTAACGTTAGAGCTAGAGGAAAACAAGTCGCCTAGGTTCAATGTCAAGTCTATATACCCTGAGGAATATTGAACGCTTTAAAATCTCTGGCTCCATGTATACAACAAAAAATAGTGGTCAGTTTTATGATTAGCACCGCTGGATTTATGTAATAACCGTATCCAACACTGCATGCTCCCTGCGCTTTCAAATTCTTTCTACGAACTGAAAAAGCCAAATCAATATATGCGGTAATGTGGCCTCCAGGTATATTTAACAGCCGCCAGAACTGAGTGAAAATGAAAGACTTTGTCACTGGAAGCCCACGAAAATATTCTTGGCAAATGGCGATGTAAGCTTCCATTACTTTCCCACTTTCCCCACCGCACTTTACTTTCGCCATGACTTAAGAGCGTCTGCTTCATGCAGTGTTGGGTGGACACATGGAACCCAGTACAAAATGTCTACACCGGGGACTAAACCCACCATCTTCTCCGCGGAGAGCCATCGCCATCACCCTTGCGCTTACAGCACCCCAAAATATAATAAGACCATGAATTTAAAATCCAAAAGACTTGGAGACCAACCACAATCTGTTTTAAAGCAAAACATTCCGGACTCGGACTCTGGGCGACATTAAAATCGCCAGGCCTGCGCGAGTCCTTCCAAACCAGACTCAGTCTCTCCCTAGGCGTTTTATTTTGGGAGGGCAGTGTTTATAGCCAGGATTTTTCGGTTTTAGAGACCGAGATCATTTTTATAGAAAACCATAACAGGCTGGCAGGATGGGGATCTTTTCAAGGGAGCATTCCCCTACATCCCGCGCTTGGATGTTTTTAAATGGTTTTCTTCCTTTTGTTTTGCTTTGTTTCATGGCTTCTGGTTTTTTGTATTCTATATTGTTGTTTTGTTTTTGTTTGTGTTTTTGCTTTTGTTTGTTTTGTTTTTTTGTTTTCGTTTTTTTTTTTTTTTTTTTTTTGGGGGGGGTGGGGTTTTTTTTCTTTTGGGGTGGGGGGGTTGAGGGGGTTGTATTGTAATATTTAAAGTTTTCTTGTAGATAACGAAAATGAAATCGCAGCAGTTTGAAAGTCGGGTTGAGGTTAAAGAAACAAGCAGAGTTTTGATAAAATTAAATTATAACAAACAAAAAAATGGTAAAAATAACTCTTTAAAAAGCTAAAAAACAATAACAACAACAACAACAACAACAACAACAACAACAACAACAACAACAACAACAACAACAACAACAACAACAACAACAACAACAACAACAACAACAACAACAACAACAACAACAACAACAACAACAAGAATAAGGGATTTAACTTTTTGACAGGACATTCACAACTTTGTACGTTGTACCGGCATCGGAATCTAAATGACGATGTGCTTATATGTCTTTTTTTTATGTGTTTAGCACTAAATGCAACTAACACCCTATGTAATGCTATCTTTTTCATGTGCACATAAGTGGACAGAAATGCGGATCTGCGATCTTTTCCATAGAATAAAATCACACAGTAGTACAATACCTTTTCCCATCACAATAGACACAATAAAGACAATGTCAGCAGTTGCACTCTATACGTGTATTTATTACATTTTCTTGAAGTTCGTCTTACGATATATCCAATTTGTGTGTTCAAGAGATTTTGTTACGCCAGTTTGAAAAAAAATATAAAACCTTATTTGTTAAAATCAAGATAAGTTTATATATGCTTCTCAAACGTCATTGTCATGTAGATTTAAATAAAAAGAATTCACCAATTCTAGAAAATACATTGCATCCTTTTTTCAATTTGTACAAAACATTCTACAGGGAGAAACTTTTCTTTTTAAAAAAGAAGTTCGAAATATTCTGCAATTTTTACCTTTCCAAGATAAAATGATAAAAAAAAAAAAAAATAACTACCGTTTTCGATTGAGAAAAAGAAAAAAAAAAGAAATATCTAGAGAAAAAAGCGAAGCTATCGTTTTATGCAGAATTTGTCTTTTCCAACTAATTTGTATACTCAAAAACACAAAAAAAACTAATTGTGTACGCACACAAAATGATAATTTCAAAAAAAAACAAAAAACAAACAAAACAAAACAAAAAAAAGCTGTAAATCTGTTAGTAAGACAAGGGACGTAACCTCCCAAACCCTCATTATGAACTCTTTAGTATAAGCACACAAAAAAGACTGCTCTCATGTGTTAGGAGTCAAAACTGGTCTGAGTTCGTTGCCTGGAGACCGACTGGTGACGCTGTGTTCTTTACTGCACCAGGCGCGCCATTAAAGAAAAGGAAACGATTAATGTGCCAAACTTGGCCTGACTCCATGTTCCTCCGTGCCTAAAATGGCTGGTTCATTTGTGTAAGTTATCTCTCATATCTATCGGATTATCTTCTCTCCCTCCCTCTCTCCCTCCCCCTCTCCCCCTCTCTCTCTCTCTATCTCTCTCTCTCTCTGTCTTTGTCTGTCTCTGTCTTTGTCTTTGTTTGTTAATCTGTCTGTCTCTCTGTCTGTGTGTGTGTGTCTGTCTGCCTGACTGTCTTGTCTGTTTCTTTCTCTGTCTCTGTTGCTCTCTGTCTGTCTGTCTGTTTCTCTGTCTGCCTGTCTCTATCTCTGTCTCTGTTTGTCTGTCTCTGTCTCTCTGTCTGTTTGTCTGTCTCTGTCTCTCTGCCTGTCTCTGTCTCTGTCTGTTTCAGTCTGTGTGCCTGTCTGTGTGTCTGTCTGTCTGTCTATGTTTCTGTATCTGTCTGTCTGTCTCTGTTTCTGTATCCGTCTGTTTCTGTTTGTGTGTCTGTCTGTCTGTGTGTCTGTCTGTCTCTGTCTGTCTCTCTCTCTGTCTGTGTCTCTCTCTCTCTCTCTTCCTCTCTCTTTCTCTCTCTTCTTCTTCTCTCTGTCTCTCTCTCTCTCTGTCTCTCACCTTTCTCTCTCTCTCTCTCTCTCTCTCTCTCTCTCTCTCTCTCTCTCTCTCTCTCTCTCTCCATATTTCTCTCTCTCTTTCTGTGTCTGGGTTTCACACCTCCTGGTTTTCTTTGTGCGATCCTGTATGGCGATTATGGTTTACATATTTCAAAGTGTTTCTATGTGTTGCCCACTTTGAACTGTAAAAACCTGCTCTATCACGTGCAGGGTACAAATACTAAGAATACTGCTAGTTCAAACACCATGTTTGTTTGTAGATCTGTATTAAGAATAGTTCTCTTTCACAAATAGAACAATTAGATAGTGATGGGAGAATGTAAAGCAACCGCACACCTTTAGCTTGCTTTCAACAAATAGGACAGAACGCGAAAATACAAGAAAAACTTACATAGACAGTGGTCGAACCTGCATCATCTAGAGAAAGATAGTAACCACCAATGAAGAAATAAACTTGTCCTATTCAAAGGAACTGAGCCTCAGCAACACAGTACAAACGGAGAGATTAAGAAAGTCGTTCCGAGAGCCATCAGGATACTTTGTTTAAATTGAATAATATTTTCTCTGAAATTATGTCGTTTTTCTGTCGTTTTGCTGAGAGTTCCTGTATATTTTAGAGTTTCAAAAGAAAACTAGTCTTCTTGAAATGTCTAAAAATGTCAGTCAATACCAAGTAACCAAGTAATAACGTTTGTCGTTAATACTATCCTGGTGCATGGAACACCGAAAGACAACTGGAATCATTGAAGAGAAATGTTTTCACTGTATCTGAGCAGGTGTCATCACTAGGGCCACAAGCCCTTGTGCAACGACAATCTATTGCAAGAGACACGGACAAACAAAATGCGATATACATAAATGGCAACTGGGGAATCACCCACATGTACACGATATAATGGAAGTCCTGAGACAACTGACAATTTAATTCTTCACTGCTCTATAACGCTACTTAATAAAGGGTATGACGCAGTACATGCTGCTAATGACATGCATGCTGGCCTCTTGGGTTGACGGGCTAAATGTCAGAACTAGAAGCATCTTTCTACCTTGCTGCCTTGAGTCTTTCGTTCTCGCTTTCTTTGTGTGTATTTATCATATCGGTGCGTGAATCGAACGTCAGATGTGGGGGTAAGACGCATGTTGGTCAACCAGATAGCTTAGTTGGTAGCGCTTTGCTTTGACCATCAGAATGTGCGAGGTTCGAATTCAGCGCGTATTCGCCGTCTCCGTGTAAAGTTTCCCGATAGCACTTGGGGCTCTAGAAATAGATCAGTGATTCAATTTTGGCTAAAGATTCCCTGGGCCCAGTTTTATGTAATGGCCTATCTCACTTAAACAAGAAAGAGTTAATGAGAGCTTTAGCACGTAATTATTACAACTGAGGGATAGATCTAGCCTAGGCCCTACTGCTCTACTCCTCGGTCAGCCCTTGGATAAATCTGGAGAAATTAAACCAGTTTCATTTTTTCGAATATAATAACAAGTAGTTTCCAATTTTCTTGATAACCTTATATATCTCTAATAGTTAGACCCGGATAATTGTCTTGTAAGTCATTCCCAAATGATTCCATTGTCCGACCAAAACAAGAGTTATTTGGAGTGACTGAATTTTCAAACATTTACTAAGCACTAATATAATTTTGTTATTGTTGTTGATATTATTATTATTATTATTATTATTATTATTATTATTATTATTATTATTATTATTATTATTATTATTATTATTATTATTATTATTATTGTTATTATTATTATTATTATTATTATTATTATAGCGAAATGGATAAAATTAGGATATTATTTCTATGTACAATACAAATATGCGAAGCCAATGGTTGTAGAGGTAAAGAACGTATTCTTCTGATTTTTTTTCCTACAGCTAGAGAGGGGAGAGAAAAGAGAAAGAGAGGAAGAGAGAGAGAGAAAGAGAGAATAGAGAGAATGAGAGAGATATAGAGAGTAAGAGAAATACATAAATATAGATGAGAGAAAGAGAGAGAGTGAGAAAGAGAGAGAGAGAGGGAGAGAGAAAGAGAGAGATAGAGAGGGAGGGGGAGGGAAAGTTGATCTCTTATTTTCTGTCTTGGGCTGAAGATCTTCTGTAATTCTTCCTCGGAAGGTCTGTGCTGGTGTTGTGAATTCCGTTTTCTTCAACGCACTACAAACGTTGTTATCGTTATGCCTTACCCATTTGTTTATTTGCATTATATTTTATATCTGTTTAATGTAAACATGAAGGGGGACCAAAGTAAAGCAAACAGCAGGTGTACATTTAAAAGACAATCCTTTCTTTATTCCATGAGAACTCTTTAACTTAACAACTGTTATCAGGTGAAAACTACACCCAGGCTGACAGGGGGTGCTGCGGGGCGGGACGTTTAGTGCTTGTATCCGAAGAATCCTGTGGACGAGGCCAGAACAGAAAAACAAACACATTAGGAACTTTACTAAAAACAACTTTGTGTACATGTGCATGCGTCTATATAAATTTATAAATAAAAGGATAAGGATAATAAGGATAAGTGTAAGCTTCTCCAAAGGCCGAAGTCAGATGCTGCAAAGGGTTAATAATTATAGTTCTCTCCTTAGAGCTGATGCTGAGCAGATAAGAATAGTTGTAGCATGGCAAGTTTATGTCGAATTTTAGCTAATTATTTGGTTTACCCCCCTTAGCGATCTTAACCTCCTTGCCTTTTCCAAACTTTTCTAGAGGACTGCAACAAGTCTTAAATACTTAGTGACCACTATCGCTATATCTCCACGTTTTAGTTCTAAGAATACGTGTAGGCCTACAGGATAAATAACTCATAAATCCCACAGAGTATCTCCTGCAGCTGCTTCTTCTGAGTTAAGATCAAGTGCCAGACCTGTCCCAACCAGTTGCCTTAAAATGGGCGCCGACACTTCAACGTCTGAGTCTTATTAAATGTGTTACTGCAAATTCAGTACGACTACAAAGCCCAATTATCCACTGAGGATTAATCAAGCAAACATGATATTGATAAGATTAATGTGTATTTGGCTATGCAAGGATATCGATCTGAAAAACTACCAGGGGTTTATAGCTACCAGTGTTTTATGAGGTTAGAACAAAGTTTTTGTCCACGTACCTCTGCCGAAAGCGTTTCCGAGTCCATAGCCGCCGAAAACACCCTGAAACGAAGAGAACAGAAATAGTATACGGTCTAGGTAACATCAGGGTGAATACTACATATCTGGGCAAGTTTGAGACAAGATACTGGAGTTGTGGTCGCATCACTTTGCTCCTCGGCATTTGTGTTTTTGGCATGTCCGAAGAAAATTCGAAATGTGAATTTCTTCGGGTTGTTATCTCTATGTCATATTAATCATATGATAATTATCATACAAATGATATTTCCAACCTACCCCGTGAATAACTTTTCACTAAAAACTAAAATCAATAGCAACATTTAAAAATCTCATAGATTTAGCATCCCGCCAGTTTTCAGTGATCGTCAGTAAATAACTGAAACATGAAGCTCGTTTCATAAACAAAAAATGTGTTTTCTCTCAATCTCTTCTCTAGCCACAGCAATAAAATAACGTTTGTTAAACCAATATCTTTATTCATGGAGTAAATTGATTTGTTCCCCTCACATCGTAGTTCTTTCCGTATCCGTAGTCCTTGCCGTATCCGTAGTTCTTTCCGTAGCCGTAGTCCTTGCCGTAGCCGTAGCCAGGTCCGTAGTTGCCACGGTAGCCGCCATAGTAGGGACCGCCGTAGCCTGAGGAGAAGCGAAACGAAACATGTCAGTCAGGTGCACTGTATTATGTGCAATGTTCTGGTGTTGAGAGACGATGGTTATTATGCACAGCGTTAATACATTTATCATAGCAGTGTAAACTGGTTAATAACTTGGTGTAAAATAAAGCACCTCTATCACACAGCACTCCTCGGTGTCAGTAGAACTATTGCAATAAACCTATGTAAACAATTGCTATTACATCTTCATCATATTTTCCTCATAATAATATAATAATAATACTAATAATAATAATAATAATATATCAGCTGATAGACTAATGTCACCAGCTCAATAACCTTAATATGTAAAGCACCACTTTCTTCGTTGTTCACGACCTGGTCTAGATAGTGTTTTTCATGAAAGTTCAGCGATAAAATAGCAACTTGTCTTTACTTCCGACCTTGTCTCTCTAACCTTGCCTGTCTGTCTATCGCCCTTTCTGTCTTCAATTCTTAGATTTTCTTAACCCATGACCACCGTCTACTTTTTTTTTTGCCAAAGTCTTCTTAGTATAATGATTTGCATGTTAAACTACAACACGCCTAACTGTATTCTCTCTTCGTCTCTGTCTAGTAATCAGTAGTAGCAAAACCCAACCCTGGTCTTAAATCGCTATGTATTTTGCGCGAGTAAAGAAAAACATACCCTTTCCTCCGTAAGGAGCAGCATAGCCCTGGGGAAGAGACGAAATGATCAAGCTTAAAAATAATTCATCCTTATTTTAAGCACAAAAAAGCAACGACATTTTTATTACTACAACGAAAAAGGCCCACCGAAAAATTTATTTGTGCAGAAATACCTTCTTTTTACTGTGGCATTCTACTAAGTATTTAACGAAGTAATAGTCTGTGTGACCAGAAATACCACAAGAAAGAAGTGTGGGTTACCTAGCTGATCCCAAAAGTTTAAATTAGTATTTAGATTAACGTGTCTGGTTGGTCGGTGTCAGTAAAATGTGACCGATTGGGAAATATTATCCAGGTTCCCCCGTGCTGTCACGTGGCAGCACCTTAAATTGTCAGACATTATTGTTAGTGCCCATCCACAATATAACTCTGCTCAACCTGGATTGGCATAAACAGATAAACAGATAAACAGATAAACAGATAAACACATAAACAGATAAACAGATAAACACATAAACAGATAAACACATAAACAGATAAACACATAAACAGATAAACAGATAAACAGATAAACACATAAACAGATAAACAGATAAACAGATAAACAGATAAACAGATAAACAGATAAACAGATAAACAGATAAACAGATAAACAGATAAACACATAAACAGATAAACAGATAAACACATAAACAGATAAACAGATAAACAGATAAACAGATAAACAGATAAACAGATAAACAGATAAACAGATAAACAGATAAACAGATAAACAGATAAACAGATAAACACATAAACAGATAAACACATAAACAGATAAACAGATAAACACATAAACAGATAAACAGATAAACACACATGAAAAACAGGATGGTCTTTACGAATTGAAGTGATTATTAAACAATTAGAGAGGAGATTATACAACTGAGATGACGAGCATATTATGTTTTGTTGTTTTTTTTTTTGCTGTTTTCTTCTTCTTCTCCCTAATACTGTGCAATAAAGAAGGTTAAATTTCATTTTTGTATTTTAAAACAGAGTGTTAGAAGTCAATGGTGTCTTGAAAAATTAATGTTTATATAAAAAATGGTCTCTTTATTGATGAGCTTAGAAATAAATTGACAATGATAACGAAAATGTTTTCGATCTGGTAATCTAACAAGTAGGGGTCGCCATAAAAGCTCCATACTGTTTCCCACTTATTGAAGTGTACAAAAACAAATTTAAGGTTAAAAAAAAATTCAAATAAATCATACTAGAATAAAGCCGCGAATTTTGTGTCATTCACTGATGTGAGCAGCCAGCCGTCTTTTTGTTGTTGTTTTTTCAATTAAATTTTAAATTCATTTGTAACTTTTTCATAATTCCTATGGTGAATGTTATGTGTCATGTGGCGAATTCTCAATGTCATGTGTCAAATTGTGAGTGTCATATGACGAATATTTAGTGCCATGAGGTGAATATTAAGTGTCATTAGAGATTATTGAGAAGTGTCATTAGCGAATATTGTCATTAAGGAATGGTGAATGTCATCAGGCGAATATTGAGTGTCACGTGCCGAAAACCAAATGAACTGTGCCATGTTGCTTGTGTATAACATGCCGTGTGTCATGCCATGTGCCATACAGCTTGTGTGTCATGTGTCATACCATGTGCCATACCGCTTGTGTGTCATATGCCGTGTGCCATGCCATGTGCCATACAGCATTTGTGTCATATGCCATACAGTGTTTGTGTCATGTGTCGTGTGTCATGCCATGTGTCATACAGCTAGTGTGTCATGTGCCGTGTGTCATGCCATGTGCCATACAGCTTGTGTGTCATGTGCCGTGTGTCATGCCATGTGCTATACAGCTTGTGTGTCATGTGCCGTGTGTCATGCCATGTGTCATACAGCTAGTCTGTCATGTGCCGTGTGTCATGCCATGTGTTGGAGCTTACCCCAGGGCCCGTAACCTCCGTAACCTCCGTAGACGTCTCCGGCCAGGGCTCCGGCGGCGAGGGCACAGACCAGGAGGATGACAGCGGACTGCTGCAGGGGGAGACAACACACACGCACTGGATTAATGATAGGTCTAGGGCTTGGTGGCAGGGAGGGGCAGGGAGGGAGTGTTTCAGATGACATGGGAGTTTGGCTATATCCATGCATAGAGGTAGGGAAAAATTCAAAACTAAAAAAAGAGACGAAAGGAGAGACGAAAGGTAAATATTGGAGATAAAATAGAGTACAGAGAGCTAAAGTGCGAGAGCGAGAGAGAGCGAGAGAGAGAGAGAGAGAGAGAGAGAGAGAGAGAGAGAGAAAGATGGTAACAAATGAGTGATTTATTAAGCAAAATGACCACAATTTTGATATCTTTACTTGCAGCTAGACCAAGAACCTTAGATAAATATTGGTTATTCGACAACCCACATCGACTAAGAAATAACACTACAGAGATGATTTTATATTATCTTTTTATTCTTTTCTAGATTGAACTGTAAGCTCAGAATGGCAAATCATGGAAAGACACTAAATGAACACAATACACTATCCACTTATAGAAAAGCAAACTATGCAATTGAGGGGACAGTTGTTTGAGAGCTAGGTTAATAGAGAATAACTTATATTTTGTACCTTAAATATTTTTTCTTGAACTGTTAGGTTAAAATTAATTAAATTAGGAGAAAGGAAAAACGGAAGAAAAGAGATAGGAGAGAGAACGAATGAGAGAGGTGGGGAGAGAGGCAAAGAGCGACACACATAAACATACACGTTTTTCCTAGTCTGGCGTTAAACTTCTTCTAGCTTTCCAGCGAAGGTTTAAAGCAACAAGAGCACAGAGAGAGAGAAAGAGAGAGAAAGAGAGAGAGAGAGAGAGAGAGAGAGAGAGAGAGAGAGAGAGAGAGAGAGAGAGAGAGAGAGGGAGAGAGAGGGAGAGAGAGAGGGAGAGAGATAGATAGAGAGAGAGAGATTGAGAGAGAGAGAGATTGCAAACGAAATGTTGCCGCCGCTAACGCTGTTCTAGAGCGGGCTCAGTAGTATCAGTCCCCTAGCTTGCAAACGAAATGTTGCCGCCGCTAACGCTGTTCTAGAGCTGGCTCAGCTTATACTATAGAGAAGTGAGTGTATGAGAGATGGGGTCAGTACTCACCATGATATTGGTGGTGTCGGACGACTGGGTGCTGCTGCAGAGAGAACGTGCGGGACGACTGGACCTCGGGGAGATGCTGACTCTCCGCTGACCGCTGGGCCCTTATATACACCCCGGACCCTGCTCGGACAGTGCTGGGACAGGCCGGCAGCGGACAACTAGGTGACCATAACGTTTTACAGCCCAACAAACCCTGGGGAGCGTCATGAGGGGGGGTAACTCTGGCTAGCAGCGCCCCCTCGGCCCTCGGCCTTGGTCCAGAGGTCTCGTCTTCTCGGGAGGTAATCACAACGCGAGTCTAAACTTACACTCCAGACAAAAGCTAGTTTTATACCATCAGTGACTTCATTTAGTCCCGGGTGTAGATTTATAGTACCGCTCTCCGTCCATTCTCTTGCCGGTCCGGACGCCGACAGTTAAGAGACTCCTTTCGGGTTTATGGCCGGTGGAAGCCAGTTCAGCCAGCAGCCAACCGAGCATGCTTTCATTGTTTTCATCCGTCCCGCCCGCCTCACACAAAATCCTCGCGTCTCTGTACCGTCTCCCGGCGTCTGCGCATCTGCATTTTTTGTATTTTTGTAAACGTTGAGCGGGGGACAGCTAAAGCGACGGCGAGGACCCAACTGAACTGAAAATACCTTGGTTTATTTCTCATTATTTAATAGTCGGCTGGGACTGCGGAGCCGAGTCGGATTCGAATAACTCAATAAGCCTGAGTGTGGGGATGCGGTTTTGTGGGATGTGAGTTGTGTGTTGTAGATTTGGAGGCCAAGTCAGGACTGTAAAAGCGGTTGCTGGGTTGTTGACGTTGTGGTGTTGGTGGATCAGGTGCTGGGGTCTCGCCTCGGCTTCAGAGCCGGACCATAACAGCATCTCAGCTCAATCCCGATAATATTATGCCCGAATATATATGCGCTTTTACGGCCGTTGTTGGTGCCGGGGACTCGGTGCATTCTTTTTATGATGTCTGCATAAAGAGGCTCAGAAGGTTTTCCTTTACTGGTTATTTCTAGAGCGTAAGCATATAGAATAATAGCGTTCTTTTATAGCAGAACAAAACAAACCTACAAAAACAGCTAGTAGGATGCAGCAGTAGGGGCCTATCTAAAGGTTGTGTGTCACCTTATTTTCTTAGACACCAACTGGAAATACATTGATAGATTTAAAATATGTTATTTTCAGAAGAGGAGCTTCTTTCTATTTTGACGCCTCCTATGTTCCCATGTAGAATCATTTATCATAACGGGTCCCAAAGCTAACGTCTGTAAATTGTACGTGCCACCAAACACGCAGAGACAGCGCGGAGATGCCAGGACTTCTGTCCCAGGCGGTCACATCATATTGACTCCTAGCCGACCAGTATGGGACAAACTACGACAAATACAATTTGTTGCATCGTGGGATCGAACTAGGCACCTCCGGAATAGAAGGCCAACGCTCTAATATTGAAGCTAGAAGAGCCCTATAGAGACTTTGGAAAGATGAAGTAACAATGCTTTGAGTTTGAGTCCTGTGTTGTGCTCGTAAATTTAAAAAAAACAACGATTTGATATACACCAGAATAATAAACATTTACACATAATTATGGGTGTTATAATTTTATTCCCATGGATATGATCAATATTTATTCCCATGGATATGATCAATATTTATACACATGGGTGTTACCAACATTTATACACATGGGTATGATCAGCATTTATACATATGGATATAATCAACATTTATACAAATGGATATGATCAACATTTATACAAATGGATATGATCAACATTTATACACATGGATATGATCAACATTTATACAAATGGATATGATCAACATTTATACAAATGGAAATGATCAACATTTATACAAATGGATATGATCAACATTTATACAAATGGATATGATCAACATTTATACAAATGGATATGATCAACATTTATACTATATCTATATCTATCTATCTATCTATCTATCTATCTATCTATCTATCTATCTATCTATCTATCTATCTATCTATCTATCTATCTATCTATCTATCTATCTATCTATCTATCTATCTATCTATGGATATGATCAACATTTACACAAATGGATATGATCAACATTTACACAAATGGATATGATCAACATTTACACAAATGGATATGATCAACATTTACACAAATGGATATGATCAACATTTACACAAATGGATATGATCAACATGTATACACATAGGTGTTATCACATGAGTATGGTCAATTATCTATCTATCTATCTATATCTATCTATTTACCTATCTATATCTATCTATCTATCTATCTGTCTATCTATCTATCTAATTATCTAATATGTCTATATGTCTATTTATCTATTATATATCCCTCGTCCCTTGTCTCTCCTTAAGTATGTCTCTTTTTCTCTTTTCGTGTGTTTCACTCCCTCCAATCTCCCTCTCTCTCTCCGTTCTTTTCTCTCCCTCTCAGCCTTTTATTTATCTCTCCCACACTCGCGAAATTTCTCCTCTTTTCTATCACCCTCAATATCTCCCCTTTCTTCTCTTTCTTCTTTAATCTGCATGTACTTCTTTTCCTCTTTCATTCCTTTATATCGCTCCCTCTCTACCTTCTCTCTCCCCCCCTCTCTATCTCTCTCTCCCTCTCTCTCTCTTTCTTAATAAATTTTAATTTATCTACGGAATCTCTCATTTATTTGAAATAAATACATTTATTGATAAAGCCATAGCTCATAACGAGTTAGAAACGAATCACAGACAAATTGTTTTCCCGCCGGTGCTTTTAGGTGCAGCAGACTTTTGAACGGATGGAGGAACGCCGACTCAGCCTCGTTGTAAAACAGCCACGGTCGTTTCCTGACGGCGCCCCAGAGGCTCTTTCCAGGTATATACGTCACTTCCTCTCTGGGCACAAGACCAAGGTGAATTATGGGTAAAGCTAGCTCTATAACAACTTGGTTGTCTCTGAAAATTTTCGATATGGCGATGAACTCTGTTTTCAATACATCGGGGATGTAGAAAATATCCATGGCACGTTTTATGACATACCTATCATTCTACCAGCCTGTGAAAATCGTTTTAACTCATTCATAAATTTTGAGCAGACTTAACTTAGAGCTAAAAGTTTTATGCGGTGCTCATCAGTTGCTAGGATCAGGCTACAAGTTTATTGATCACGTTAATTTTGAGCTTGTCTCTATTACTTTTCCCTCTACATGTATTCGCTAGTAATTATGCCATGATTTGTTTGTTGCTTTTTTTTTCCTTTACAATCGAGTGAGACATCTACTCACAGACAGCCCTGGACGGGCCTGATCTTGTCCGTGAGAATGACCCCTGTCAAGCCAGCCTGGCTTGTGTAGCCCTGGACGTCCATGCAGGGTGAGTGTCTGGCGTCCAGTATCACCCACCGGGCTGACCGCTGCAGCAAGCTGTGAGTTGACCACCACAACAGGGCAAAGTTAGACAAGAAGCTTGGTCAGTCGGTGGTCAAGGGGCAAAGTTAGACAAGAAGCTTGGTCAGTCGGTGTTCTAGTGTAGGTGTTAGTGATAAAAAACACAAGAGGAAAGGAAGAAGGTCAATTGCGATTGCACGTCATACATGTATAATATTATTCGTTGGCCCTCCACACCTTTTCTTCTTCCTTTCTCCCTATCTCTCTCTCTCTCTCTCTCTCTCTCTCTCTCTCTCTCTCTCTCTCTCTCTCTCTCCCTCTCTCCCTCCCTCCCTCCCTCCCTGCCAATGATTCTTGCAGTCTATCCTGTACCTGATGTTATTGGTCCCAGTGCCACACGCACGTCACAATGTCCAAGCCTGGAGCGTCTGGTGTCCCTCATAGATCACTTTGATATCCAGCAAGAGACCACAAGAGATCAGTGTTGCCATGGCGACCGCTAGACCAAAGCACACGCGTATGACTCCTAGCCTGTGCTTGACTGAGGAGGTTTGTGGTAGATAAAGAACTTACAATCTTTTCAGTCGTATCTAAGTAATTATTTGTGTAGCTAACTATCTATGTATGTATGTATCTATCTGTGTAACAACCTAGTTATGTATTTACCTTCTATCTATCTATCTATCTATCTATCTATCTATCTATCTATCTATCTATCTATCTGTCTATATCTATATTTTACCTGAATGTATAAATCTTCTATCTATCTATCTATCTATCTATCTATCTATCTATCTATCTATCTATCTATCTATCTATCTAGCTGTGGATATCAATATTGCACAGAAGATGAGTGGAGGAAGATTTTGACAAGGGAAGTAATCGTTCAAATATTTGTTTTGCTGTTTGGTTACTTGGATTGTTGCTCCTGGTGTTAAGATAGACCGAACCCAGCACTTTTTCAAGGCAGCATAGCTGTCTGTTTTATCACAGTACTGTTTGTTGATAGTACCTTAGTAGTCCTCCCGACTTCGGAGTATACGACTCAATGTTTCGATCCCATGTAATAATCCCGCCTATTCATGATAAAGCCAGTGATATTCTATTTATAGACTAGAGAGGCTAAGAAACGCGTCGGCCATGAGACAGGAAGCTACTGGCAGTGGAGATAAGACCCCCACTCTCAGCCCTGCGCTCGCTGTGAACCTTAATTTGGCATTTCTTTTTTTTTTAATGGCATAATTCTGCGAGGACAGTTCTATTTCTCTATCGGAAGCCCAGCCATCTGGTACGTGAGGGTCTTGCAGCTAGCACACAGATATCGCGTAGATTTAGACTCAGACACTTAAGCCGGCCATAGACGTTGCAATAATTGCTGTAAATCGTCGCTTTGCGATCATTTTTGCAATATGCTTGGTGTATGGGGATATTGCAGAAATTTATCGACATCGAAAGCTGATTGCTCATCGACTGGTACTACCTGCAAATAAATTGCCCGCGCTGCGCGACCTTGTCAATCTGCGGGAGGCCCTTTGTTTTTTTAAGGCCAGACAAGCCGACGCCGGTGCAGTAGGCTATTTTTTGCTTGTCAAATGTTCATTTATGAGCCATCGGGTTTTGAATCTGAAAACAGATTCGGTTTTCTCGACCCAAAATTAGCAGTCTATGCGTAGAGATGTTTTTTAGAACGCGTTTTGGAGAATTAAATTTTATTCCGTTATTTGTCTCTATAATAATAATAATAAATTACATTTATTTAGCGCTTTCCATTCTCAAAATATTTTTTAAAATCTCAAAGCGCTATAAAATTAATATTCTTGTCTACCCACTCCCGCTCATGTTTATTTTTTTTTTGTCTCTCTACCAAATTATCTATCAGCATAATTATATGATATAGCTTTACATCACTTCACAAATCTCGTTATATAGATCTTTTAATTATGTAAAAAATCCAAACACAATTTTATTTGAACTGAATGAGAGACAATTAACAAACTTTACAAAGCTGAACATGTTTACTCGTTGGTGTCACTTAAAATCATGTTTCTTTCTTCTCTTCCTGATGATTTTTCTTTTGCAGCCCGTCTTGAAATAAGCTGATGTAATTTTCGCTCATAGCCGAGCGCATGACAGTGTCTCGCCTTTTAATCAAAGGGGTAACCCTTTCCAATAAGTCAAGATATGATTCTTTATTCAAGCTCAAGTAGTTTTTCCAGTCTTCGAGGATATCTTGTAATTCCCTTATTAAATTAACATTGGATAACTTTGGTGTTTTTTTAGTAGCCATGACTTCACCCATACTCTACGTGAGCGTCTTTTCTAGCTCTTCTGCAAATCTTAATATTTGTAGCCACAGAGAGCACCGTTACTGCTGCTGCCGCTTGATGTTTGATGCTGCATTTAACACAATTGAACAAGTTCAGCTTGTGGATCGAATGATTTTGTCGTCGCGTGTGGGCACATGGAAGACAAGTATTGCTTGGGATGTTATTAGCAATATTACCAGTCAATTGGTGGCTGCAATTTATCGACACGTCTATGGCCGGCTTAACATCTAACAATTTAATTGTACTTGCTGCCACAGTGTAAGAGAGCCTGCATACCACACAACTTACATACTGACGCCTACATTCAGTAAGATTTGTGTTGTGAAGCTCTTGCTTACTTCTAATTATACTTGTCAACATTTCTACAAGTGTAAATATTTACATTTTTCCTTTATCGTTTTTTGTGTCTTAACTAGTTAGACCAACAGCTTACGTGCTTTGTGTTTTTTAACTTTAGAGCTGCGCTTTACTTTTAACTTGTGTGTGTGTCTGAAACTCTTACTTCTCAATTAAATAGTGAAATGGTAGTATTTTCTTGGCAGACCCTCTATTAGGCTATCACAGTGGACAATTTACGATTAAAAAAAAAATTGACAAAAACCAAAGACATTAAAAAAGCACAATAAACAACATTTTAATCTTGATCCTCAAGTGTTGGTTTGTCACTCTGAGAAAGTTTTATTTGAAAATCATTACAAATAGACGTTAATAGTAAATACTTAATAGGCCAAAATTTTTACATTAAATCCGAAAGCTACATTTTATTTTGATGACACATGTATAACAAATATACATTTGGTTCAACATCATCAACATGGAATACAGTTTTTTAATTCCTACTTTGACAACTGTACATTGTACTTAATAATGGTAAACCTGAGATGCCTCTGGAATGAAACAATGGTTTCGTATTACACAATATGATGTACAGGACTCGTTGGGTGGCACACCTACAGTTTTTACTCATGTTACATACGGCTTCTTAATGGCCAACACCAGCGATCAGACTACAGATGTGTAATGCAGACGATCCCGAAGACTTAAAACTATATTTTTGCCACACAGAGGTGAAGGTTATGGGCACCTCTGTCTCAGTCGGTCACATAATGGTTAGAACAAGATGAACATTACTAGCAGGGGAGAAAATTAGATCAATAAATCTGCAGAATCAGGACACTCCCAAATGATGGGTCCACAGTAACCACACAGAAATTATCCCAAATGATGCGTACATAGTACAGTGTTACCACAGAGATTATTCCAAATGATGGGTCCATAGTAACCACGCAGAGATTAACAACAACCTCTGAGTAGAGTAATAAATATACAATTCTAATAATTGGTTTTTGCTTTTACAAGTCTCTTGTGTGACTGAAATAAAACAAAGAAAGTATATTATGTTATGTTAAAAAAGACTTTAAGCAATTTGTAATTTAAGTTTACTTTTAGGAACATACATGTAATAAAAAGTCAAATTCATTAATTTATAACTAAGGAAAAATGTATAGCAATGTGTAATAAAATGACAAGTTTAGTCATTTGTTATTAAATGACAAAACGAATAAATAATGTATTGTAGTAAAATGACATTCTTTTAGGCACTATATCATTATCATTATTATTATTATTATTATTATCAGAATGGACCTTTTTGACAGTTATAGGCAGGGAGCAACTTAAAAACATTCCTAAATTAATAAAGTCGCAGCCCTTAAAACATGTACACATGCATATATAATGAGCCCCCTACCAATTAGATCTTGGATTTAATGGTGTCTATAAGAATGATTGGGTCCAACTCTGTAAGTTGTTCAAAAAAAACAAAACAAAAAATCTAATTTAAATGTTTTACTATCAAATTAAGAAATACCAGAAAGCAAGATGTGGTAAAAATGTGCACCTTATAATCAAGGCTTATTCCAAGAATTCTTCTTTTTCATTATATCTGCAACCTTTTATCCAATGAAGGTATATGTACATTGACTACAGACTAAAGCATTTAGTTTCATCTCGAGTTCACAGCAATTTTAGTTCTTTCATCCCCATGCCAAATAAAATGTGCTATGTCCATAAAAACCAATAATGTATTTAATTAAAAAAAAAAAAAAAACTTACAAAGAATTACATACACATTAATACACTTTGTAACAGTCCGTGATGTAATTGATCATATTATTGTACAGAAATGTGAGAATTCATATGAAAATGTGCATTTAAAAACATGGCATCATATTTAAAATGTATAAAAATTTATTTCTATTAAAGTTACATATGCTTGAACATCTGACACTGGCTGGGGTGAACTAGTTTTTTAAACAGTGAAACAGTACTTTTTTAAGTCACGTAAAATTATAGGAAGTTTTGGTACCCTAGCAAAGCTGTCACCCTAGCCATGTACATTGAATGCACAAAAAAATGTCAGCCATTCACTCAGAGATTGAAGGTTTCAAACAAACTGCCAAAATGTATTTTTACAGTAAATAGATTCTCTATAATTTCTTAAGCGATTTACTCCTTGTAAGTACAGAATATTTTCATAAGATTCCAAACATCCGCAAACTTATACAGTTCTTCCCATTTTTAACGACACCTCGAATAACGAGAACTGTTGGAATAACTAGGTTGGAAAATTCCTGTTTTTCTCTCTATTTGCCCCCTATAACTTATTTTAGAAATAACGAGAATCTAAACCAGGTAACCCTGCAGATAACGAGAAGTTTGAAAATAGATCTGCTCGCTGACACAAGTGACATTAGTGAAAACGCCACCTTCCCCTACAGGCATCGAACTATTGTTCTATTTCCTGTGTAAACAAATCTGTATAGTGCAACGCTAGACAGTGGACAGCCAAGCCCATCCTGGTATTGTTATATAACAGCTCGTTCTATGCAGATCTGGTTCTCTACCATTGAATAAGTATTAAACACCCTTGCAGCACTATTTCAAGAAACTTATGAATTCTACTCAAAATAGTATGTATATAACTTACTATTCTGGATAATGGTAAAACAAACAGAAACAAGAAGAAACATGGTACGTCTAAAAAATAGATTTAGATCTCGATGGCGTCTTAGACATTGTTTAAAAAAAATAGAGGTAAAATGATTAAGGGTACAACTTCCCTCTTTCAATAAAATCCTCCCTGAGTCTTATTCTGGGAATAACAAGAACCCTTGGTACAATGAAAGTCATACAGAAGAACAAGAAATCTCGTTATTACAGAGTTTTGCTGTATCTTTCACAACACATTATTTAAGGCCTATTCCTGGTGCGCTCACTACTTTGGGGGATTTTCACAAATTTATGAATGTAAAAGCTTTGACTTTTTTTTATTTTAACCTGGGAGGAGTGCAGAACATACAAGAGCATATCTGATTATCAACATGCACAAGATGTAATGATGTATGCGGCATGATGGGAAAGGGTTAAAAATATCACTAAACATTACTCATGAGAGTCGACTGACACCACCCATTTGACAACAAAAAAAAAAGAAAGAACAAAATTGACAGAGTAGCTCGGCCATCATGAACTAAAAAATTGCGTACATGTAGTGTATTTTTAGGCAAACTTTTATTACAACATGAAGATGCCACCTGCGATCCGAGTGATGCAACTAGACAGAACCTCTGCCATCTGTACTATCATCTGTTCCCTAAAAAAAGTAAAAAAGAAAAAAAAATCATTGGAGACATTAGAGTGGTCTGGTAGCAATAATGTACAAGAGACTGATTAGTTGTGCCAAAAAAGAAAAAAAGAGAGAGAGAGGGAAAAATTAAATGTTCAAAAGGCTTCAAATAAAACATACATTAAAAAAATCTGAATGAAATTGTGCTGTTTAGAGTGTGAGATGGAATGACACAATTGATAACATTACTAAATGCACCACAGAAGCTCACTTAGACTTTTCTAAGTTGAAAATTGTCCCAAAGGGTTAAAACCGACATTTCCAGAACCCATTGAAATTTGGAGAGTAGGTGAAAATGCATGTCTTGGATCGCAATAAAAAGCTTTCCATATGAAAAGCTTGCTAAAGCTATGTCGCTGGGGGGGTAAGGATGGGGGAAGCTGGCTAATTATTATGTGATCCATTATATCCAGAACATCTTTGATAAGGAGTATCACAGAGTGTTACAGTGTTATTCTAAGGCTTCTATTTAAGAATAAGGAATTAATCCTTGAATTGTAAATATAAATATCCTTTAGAATTCCAAAGCTTTCCAAAGAAAGAGGGGTAAAATTAAGAGAAACAGCTCTATCCCACCTTCCTCTTCATTTGATTTCAATTATTATTATTCTGTGTGCCACCTGGAAACAGTTTATTCGATGTGCATTTCAGTACTTTTTTTTTTCACCTTATTCAAAGAAATGTATTGAAAAAAATACACATGTATAAATAAGCAAATATGAAAAGCACACAGCCTGAGTGTGCTGCCCCACAGAAAACAGAAAAGCTTGGTTGGTTGGTTGGGTTGGTTTGACGTCCAACAGCAGCACTATATAGGCTATATTGTGGACGGGCCCCAAGACGGACGTCTGACAATTTTATGTGCTGCCACACACAAGACAGGGCGGGGATACCATGACTCAGCCGGTCACAACAGAAAAACTTAACTAAACCAACTACCTCGCTTGTACAATTTCATCATTGAGTGACCACGGATAGACTTCCAAACAGAAAAGCTTAACTAAACCAACTACCTCGCTTATACAATTTCATCATTGAGTGGCCAGGGATAGACTTCCAAACAGAAAAGCTTAACTAAACCAACTACCTCGTTTATACAATTTCATGATTGAGTGGCCACGGATAGATTCCCAGCCAAGCTCCCACCCTACCTTCTTTCAGAGGAACCTTGACGACTGACCTCGGCCTGACCTCTTTCTGTGAAGCACATTTACCCCCCTCTAGCGCGTCCAGCCTCTGCTTGTATTTCCGCAGCTGGGCCGTCTGCCTGAACAGTTCTTGTTGAGACTCCTTGAATTGCTGTGCTCAACGAGAAGATTTTGTTTTTCAACATTCTAACAAGTCTTGGCTCACATTAGGAAAAAAATTGCATACTAAATTGTTTTTTTAAATTTTATTTAACTTTTATAATCACAAAGAAGGGTAAGGGGAGAAAAAAAGGAAGAAAAATTGCCAGAGACTTTATGATTTTTTTAAAATATTCCTTACATTTAGCAGATAATATTTTTCTATTCAAACATGAACCACATACCAAGTTTCACAAGTAAGAAACTCAATTTTAGAATAGCTCCATATCGAAGACTATTTTGAATGATACATTTGCAAATTTTTACAAAAAGAAAACATAGGTTATTCTATTTAGGGTTTCCAGATCTTGCCAGGAAGAAAATTCAGTACTCTTTGAGGAGTTTCCTGCTTTTTTTAAAAAAAAAAAATACCAGAATTCTCTACACCATTTTTTCCCCACCCTTCTCTGCCAACTTGAATTTTGTCTCAGAGTAATAAGAGGACCAGTGAGAGCAGTACGCACCTGGTGCAGGGCGACGTTTTCCTGCTTGAGCGCATTCACGTACTTGACCTTCTGCTTGTGGTTCTGGTGGCCCATGTTCCGGATGGCTTCCTGCTGCAGCTTCTCAATCTGCTCCGCCGTGAACTTGTCTCGGTCTGCGGAGGAGCATGACACTAACTGATGGCAGATCGGAGCTGAATAATCACATTGGGTTAGCGCAGTGCTATATCTCCTTTTTTTTTTTAGATCATTAAAAACTTTTTAAAACGTTTTCCATTTAAATCTTTCAATCGTTGCCTCTAAACTTTCCGTAGGATATCTTTACAAAAAGGGACGTCATTGTTGATGTTGATCTTGTTACAATTTCTCTTCTTTCATAACAGCATTGTAAACCATTCTCCAAGCAATAAATTTTACTCAAGTCAACGCTAGAAACACAAAGCCTCAAGCGATGAAGAAACTTTGAGGGAAAAACAAATTTATTAATGTCTTTCTGATACACAGGATCAGGTAGGACTGACCTTCAATGAGCTTTCTCTCCACCTCGTATGACTCGATGACTTCCCTGAAAGGTTCCATCCGCCTCTCGAGATCTTCATATCTCTCTCTCCAGCTGTGATGGGTAAACAAACAAATAAAAAAACAAAAAAAAACCAAGAACATTAATGCAAGCCAAAAATATTAAAAGATCATGATATAAATAAACTGTGCCTTCATAATAATTATTTTATATCAAAATTTTATGTGAAACAGTGAAAGAAACTATAGTCTATGTGAAATACTTTTTTTTGGTTATTAGAAGAGAAGAAAACAACAAACACGGCTACCTTTCCTCCTCCTCTCCATCATGCGACTCCTGTGAGAGGTTGGCCGCCCCCTCCAGCTGCTGTATTTTCTCCGACATCTCGTTGACCATCGACCTGTACTGGCTCTCCTGGTAGTCCCGCTCCTCCGTCAACTCCTTCACCTTCGCCTTGTGTTCCTCGTGCTCAGCGGAGAGCTGGCTTGTCAAGCTGGTGAAGCAAATGTACAGTGGGGTTACGGAGGAATACACTTGCTGACGGTGAAAGCACAGAGAAAAATATCAGCAACAGGCTTTATACAGCACGCAAAAATAAAGTTACTTGAAAGGAAGGATAAAAGAAATTCACTACCAAGCATTGGTATATGAATCATCAGAAACCTTTAACCGGCATTAAAAAAAAAGCGTTCCAGACAAAAAAAAATTTAATGTTCTAGATAGCCCTATTGTATTGCCGTAACGCAAATAATGTGCTAACTTTAGTATGCACTTGACATGTGTACAGCCATAAAAAAAAACCCACAAAACAAAACAAGCCTCACTTATTCCATAGCTATTCACTTGAAGCTTGTAAAGTGAATAGCTAGGAAATGAGTGACAATCCACAACGGTACAGAACAGTGGCATCAGTGGTCCCCGCGCAGCCCCTAGCCCGTACATTTGTAGAAGTTGGGGTGAAACTCACAGAATTAATAGTAGCATTAATCCTTACTTAGAGTGGTTTTTACAGAGCCAATGGACCAGCGATTGAATTTTTACGAAATTACCATCAGGCAACTAGATACATAGACTTTGAACATTTCATTTAATGAAATAAAAAAAGGAGTTATTTAAAAACTGTTTATCATGCTGGGGGAAAAAGAGAATTACTTTTGGAAAAAGAAATGTCTTATCAAATAAATAAAAAAAGTAAAAAAGGGGGGTGAGAAGATAAAACAGAGCGGGTGAAGACTCATATGCGGCATCAAAGGTTAAAGTATCTACAGTAGAGTAATACTCTCAAAACTCGTTGGACCGTACTGGCATTGCGTATACTTAAGATATAAAAGCATATTACAAAGCAGTAGCTACAGTCAATACAATTTTATTAAACATAAGACACTATTTAAAAAAAAACAAAAGAAAGAAACAAGCCAAAGTGAATACACAAAAAAAGAAAAGGAAAAAAAACAACATCAACAACAACAATGACAAACTCAAATGAAAGAAAAACATTCTTGCGAAAAACAATAAATGATTTGAGAAAAACATCCGCACTGCTAAAATATTGTTTCCTGTGTGAATAAAAGGATTAAAAAAAATCGTTTTTTTTCTATGCACTAAAAACGACAGCACTGAGTACTAGATCTATAAGTAGGTTTAGTATCAAAATATTAGTCTTAAGACTGTTAAAAAATCAAATAAAGTACCGTACGTTTGAAATGCCTCTCCCCCTTTTTTGCCATCTTCATTTCGGTTTTCGATCGAGGTCACGAACTTTTAACTTTTGATTTTGGTTTTCGATTCTAGGTCTAGCAGCTTTTTTGATTACCCTTGAAACTTGGCTATAACTAAAATTTGAAGATCTAAAATCTAAATCTAGATCTAGAGTGTCGATTAAACAGCGCCTGTTTAGACTCTAGATCTAAAAATCTAGGGAGGGGGGATCTAAATCTATATCAGGGATCTAAATTAATATCAGTATAATGTAGATCATGATTTATAAGATTAAGTAGCAGGGTGGCTTAAAATAAATCAAGCAATTATATAGGATGTAGATATAGATCTAGCCTTAAATAATTCGTGGTCCATTGAAAAAATTCTTGCATCCGCGGTCATTGTTTTTCTTTGGATTGACATTCTGTAAAAGTTAAAAAAAATTCTTGACATATTTAGCCTTAGAAAAATTGTGGTAATTGTGATCAATTTTAAATTTGTTGATATTTTGTTGTTAAATGTTTTGAACATCCTTACATAACTTATACCAAGTAATTCAGGACTTTAGTTTAGACCCAGACATATTTCATTTATCACCTGAATTTTTACTATAACCATAATTATTTTGAAGAACTAGATCTAAACTTAGAGTGTCGACCAAACAGCGCATACCTATACTCTAGATCTAAAAATCTAGAGAAGGAAGAAAAAAAGGGGGGGGGGGTCTAAATCTATCTCAGAGATCTAAATCAATGCCAGTATTCAGTAGACAATGTTTTTTAAGACAAAGTACCGGGGTGTCTCAATAAAAAATCTTAAGAGGTCCTTGGAAAATTGTTTACATCGGCGGTCAATGTTTTTCTTTGGGTTGACATGTTTTTGCAATTACCAGATTATCGATGTAATTTTATTTTTACGCATTTAAAAATGCCAGTCTCTAACCTAACCTCTAGATATTCTTAAAATATACATTTTTAAGACCACCACTAATAACAAGGACAGAAAGTTTTCATTGCCGTTGGTATAAACAGTTATGAAGGAGCCTTAATCCTACAGATTATCCAAAGAACTAAATTGATATATTCAAAAACAACTAAAATGCCTGCATTTCTTTCTTTCTTCTATTTCTAATTTATATCTTCCATGTGTAATCCAAAGAAGAAGTCATTCTGAAGTCATATAAATCAGCACAGAAGCAGATTAGAGTGGAAGAGCAATGTTCGATCAAACATCAACATGTTTATTGTATTCCGACATAAGCTTAATTATTTTCTTGAATGCATTTGTGGATGAACCACATTATGGACAAAGCTTTTACTATGTTCTGCTCCACACAGAAGAGTTCCAAAAACAACAACAACAACAACAACAACAACAACAACAACAACAACAACAACAACAAACAAACCATAATTCTCTTGAATGTGTCTGTGGATGGACAACTTTATAAACAATTCTACTATGTTCTACTCCATACTGAAGAGTTGCAAAAAGCACAAACCATAATTCCCTTGAATGTTTCTGTGGATGAACCACTTTAAGAAAAATAGTCTACAATGATCTTCTCCACACTGAAGACTTCCAAATAGATCGAAACATATTCTCTTGAAAGTGCCTGTGGATGAACCCTTTATAGAAAAGTATCCTACTACGTTTTGCTCCACACAGAAGAGTTAAAAAAAACACAACAGCAAACAAACCATAATTCTCTTGAATGTGTCTATGTATGAATCACTTTATGGACAAAGCTTTTACTATGTTCTGCTCCACACAAAAGAGTTCCAAACAGAACCAAACATAATTATTTATAGACAAGTCTTCTACTATGCTCTGTTCCACACATAAGAGTTCCAAATAGAACGAAACATATTCTCTTGAATGTGTCTGTGGATGAACCACTTTAAGAAAAGTACTCTACAATGGTCTTCTCCAAACAGAAGAGTTCCAAATAGAACGAAAGATAATGCTCTAGAATGTGTATGTGGATGAACCCTTTATTGAAAAGTCTCCTACTACGTTTTGCTCCAAACAGAAGAGTTAAAAAAAAACACAACAACAAAGAAACCATAATTCTCTTGAATGTGTCTCTGGATGAATTGCGTTATGGATAAGGTTTTTACCATGCTCTACTCCACACAGAAGAGCTCCAAATAGAACGAAACATAATTCCCTTGAATGTGTCTCTTGATAAACTCTTTGCAGAAAAGTCTCCTACTATGTTCTACTACACACTGAAGAGTTCCAAAAAGCACAAACCTAATTCTCTTGAATGTGTCCTTATGATCAACAACTCACTATGTCCAGCTTGGATGAACTTCTCATGGCTAAAGGAAGAAAGTATTCGACATCTAATTTTCCAATTGCTGTACAGTAAAATCCTTTCTAAGTCATTCCCTCTGAACAACTTCGATGTATTAAAAAATATTTATTTATAGGCTTACCATAATTATTACCTAAAAAAAGGCAACATCGGGTCTTTTAAATTTAAACAATATTGGGCTGACTGAAATCAAATAAATTATTTCTTTTTGAAAAAGAGTTGGCTTACAGACTATCCCACTGTATTTAACGTGTTCTTATGAACGGGTACCCAAGCTTGCATTACTATACAACAGATGGATTAAAAAAAAACAAGACTTGCCGCATCGCGCATGTCAAAGATTGCGCAGTAACGTGTTGAAATTTTGCAACCAGTGATATTAGGCCATCCTACTCTCCACTATACTCCTCGTCTCATAAGTTCACAGATCTACCACTGCCTATCTGTGTATACTTTTCGTCTTTAACGCTTTATACGTACTTTTTTTTTTCTAGCGAAGTTTTTCCCGTTGGTCTCACAATCAGTAGGTCCCTGGTTCGAAACCCACGATCAGTAAAAGTGCATTTTGTCAAATTTTGATCTCTACAAGTTAAATACGTGTCTGTATAATTAAACTGACTAAAAACGATTCCAAGTCTCGTTGCATTGTCTCGGGTGTGACAGCAAATAAAATTGTCCGACGCTAGTCTTAGGTCCCGTCCACAGTATAACGTTAAATGCTGATGCTAGCCATTGAAAATTCTACTAAACTCAATCCTCAAACAAACCTTGTCTCTTTACTATAAAGAAATATAGAGTCAGTACAAGCTGTGCCATCGACGATTTAAGAATGCAAAGATCAAGTAATCTTAGATTTATAATGACAGGCTTTACTTCCTTAATACAAAGATATTGTCGGCTGGTTATTGATTTTTGTGTATATTAAACAAACAAGCAAATAGAGATTTGTTAGATTACCAATGGCGATATAACACTAAGTCTTGATTATCCTGATAGCACGTCCCTATGGTTATTTCCAATTAAACTGATCTAATAAGAAGCACGATCTGTCTGTTAGCTTCAGATACAAATAGCATAATTATACTAGTACAAATGTACTGCTACTACTACTGCTACTACTACTACTACTACTACTACTACTACTACTACTACTACTACTACTACTACTACTACTACTACTACTACTACTACTACTCAAATCTACTACAATCTACTACTACTACTACTACTACTACTACTACTACTACTACTACTACTACTACTACTACTACTACTACTACT
>RQTK01000059.1:247906-259619 GCA_003991915.1 Elysia chlorotica | reverse complement strand
AAGAAGAGGAGAGGGAGAAGAGGGAAGAGAGAGAGAGAGAGAGAGAGAGAGAGGGGTGGACAGAGACAGAAAGAGATAGTTTAAGTATACAGTAAGAGAGAGAGCGAGAGAGTGGAAGAGAGAGAATGAAAGACAGAAAAACAGAGCCTGACAGTGAGACAGAGTAAGATAGCAAGAGAGGTGCAAATACATAGAGAGCAAAAACAGACATATTGGTGCTATGATATAAGAAAGACAGGGCGACATAGAAGGAGAGAGATGGAGACAGAGACGGAGAGAGAAATAATTACATAGAGAGGAAGACAGAGAGAGAGATACAAAGAAAGAGAGAGACAGACAGAGAGAAAGAGATACAATGAGAGACAGACTCTGTTTCTCTCTCTTTCTCTCTTTCTGTCTCCGTATCTTTATGTTTTTCCGGTTCTGTTTTTCTTTCCGTCTAACTTTACTATCCCGATAGTTTCTACTGCCTAACGTAGTAGATGTCAATGTTCCGAAGCACGACAACAGGCAAATTTTCATGATGTCTCTTTCGTCCTGGCCTGGTTAGTTCGGTATTATATGTCTTGCGTTAAAAGCTCACAAAGCAAGAATGAAGACTATAGGAAACGTAATAATCGGTTATTCTATTATACCTTCACTGATGGTTGTAAACTTGTAATACTTAGTTTGAAGTTTTGAGTTCTTCCAAAAGCGGGGAAGTTATAATTTATGGTTTTTTTATTGTTGCAGTTTGTCATAGTTTTTCAAGGAAGACTTTAATATCTTGATGCAGCTATGTCAATTATAGTTGTTTTTTTTCAAAAGAGCCTCACTGCTTGAGAATAGTTGTTTTCGTGTGACATTGATATTTCAGTTATGATATTTCAGGAAAACCTTATGACTGTGATGTAACGCACTTATTATTTTAAAGGAAAGATTTTATCAGCTATAATATGTTGGCTATGAAACTTTAGAATACATATTTAATGATGCAGTGATGTAAGGTATTTTTTAGGAGAAATATAATCTGCGTACTTGAAGAATAAACAATTTAATCCGGTATATTGATTTCACTTATAAATTTTTAGGCGACACTGAACCGAAATAACAATGTAGGATACCGTGTATAGTATTTTTTACAGGATATATTTATGTGAAGTAGCAAAGTTTATTATGACATTTCTATGGGAAAAAAGTTTATGGTATAAATACAGTATACTGGTTATAATAAGTACAGAGGTACAGTATCTGATTCAGCTATTTCACTTACCTAGTTACATAGTCCACAACGTTCCTTGGGTTGTTAGTGCATCTGAAATACAAGACGATAGATCAGATTGGGGAACAAAATAGTGTATTACTTAACATTTGGAAAATGAATCATAGTTTGGGAGAAGTGCCAATTTTGGTATTAATTGATAGAGTGTTGGATTAGTAACACTTTGTGTTAAAATTCTGGTTTGAGTCCAAATTAATTGTACATTCTGAATCATCGTATAGAGGATATTAGCGATGATCCAAGAGCATTAAAACTAATGTTAGAGCAAAGATACAGAATCAGACGGATTTTGAACACTCTAGTTTAGCAATATTCAAGGACACATTTAACAAAATTATTAATAGGCGCAATTCTCATAAACAGAAATATATAATTAGTAACGAAACTAACGGTTCTAAAAACATATGTTTGATCAACCCTTTGTATGGTTGTGAAAGTTGGACTACGTATAGCAGATGATGTTAGAAAAATACTTGAGGCAACAGAAATATACTTCTTCAGAAGAAAACTAAGAATGTCATGGAAAGATAAGATATTAAACGAAGATGTTCTATACGAGGCTAAAAGATGTAGATATTTCATAATAACTGTAAGAAATAAACCAAGGAAATTTGTAGATCATCTAAATCGACACAAAAGTAAAAAAAACAACATTCAGCCTTAACTGTTAAAGAAGATGGTAAAAGAAGTTGAGCTATACAAAGAATAACCTACTAGAACGACAGCCTGATCGCATAGACAATCACTAAAGACAAGAAAATTTTATACTTTTTTTAAGTTGTCAGAACAAAAAGAGATGAGTGGCATGCCATGGTCACCTATGCTTGCCCGGTGCTCTTTCGGTTATAGTCACTACGGATCTAAAGCTATAGGTAAAGGTTTGTTTCTGACCATCCAACGTTATCAAGTAAGCTATATTGTGGACGGATCCCAAGTTGATACACGAGTTTTAGAATTATGATGTACGAGTCATACGGGCCTTAAGGTAAAGGACTTGGTTCGTTTCTTACCATCCAACGCGAACAAGAAGGCTATAGTGTGGATGGGTCTCAAGTTGATGGACGAGTTTTAAGATTATGATGTACGAGTCACTATGGACCTATAAGTAAAGACATTTGTTCGTTTTTTTTTTACCAAATCAACGCCATGAATGAGACTATACTGTGGATGGGTCGCAAGTCGATATACGGGTTTTTCTGTCCCTGCCGGCCACATTATAGTGACACCGACTGAACCAGTTATAGGACAGTTTAATGTGATATTGGGGCATTCGACCAATAAGCTAACAGATGGCTAAGTTAAAGAAATGAGAAAATTGAAATGATTAACAATGTATCCACGTATATACATTTGGAAGTACAGGCGCTTTTATGTTTACTGTAGTTTATAAACAACAGGATGAACCAGGCAAAAGTCGAAAACTAGAGATACATGTATTTACATTTTTTGAAAACTAAAAAGGCCAATATAATTATAGTACTTCTTTAATGTTTAGAAGGCTATTGCTCAAAACCTATAATGACGACTTGTGACTAATTCACCCTGGTTTTCTTAATTACTCCTTACTTCACCATGAGAAGAATCTCGATCGTAAAAAAATAATTTACTATAATTATGCTAAATATAAAAATAGCATATCTCTGGTATACGCCATTCTCCTAGTCTAGTGGTTTTGTAAAATACTGAACTAACCTTTTGTCCAGATCATACGTTTCGTTTGTTGTTGTTTTTTTTATTTGTATTTCTCTTTTTTTTTAAATATAATAATAACAACAGGATACATAGACTAGCTACAAACAACTGTTATATATATAAAATAGCCATTAAAAATACCAACAAAATTGTTGATAACAGTACTTCTAAAAAGCCGATGATAATGAAGGTAGAATTGGAAGATATACGGAAAGTAGGCCAGACAAGGCAAACAAAAAAACGACCATACATTGAGAATCAGGAACAACTATGTACCTCCCTATATGAGATTTGGATGGCTCTTTGTTAGTTACTTTTATAAGGTCGATAGTTATCACTCAGGCTATATCGAGGATTGGTTTAAACTGAAAACAATCTTACAAACTTCCACACAATGGCAGGCATAAATCGCTCTTGGAGAAGCAGGCCTTATGTCTCAATATCTCACATTGTTCTGAGACATGTAACGACTTAGAGCGTATTACATCCCATTGTAATGTTTCGTGGTACATGGAGATTAGACAAACATAATTTGAATATCTTGTATTGCAAACGGAGAAACGTCATAATTATGTCGGTTATGATTTTTATATGTTATTGTTGGTTTTTTTTTTCAAGTTAAAGAGACATAACTAAGTCTATGTAAATTGCTTTTGTTTGTCTTGCTCTTTTTCTATCTATCTCATCTCCCTCTGTTGCACTCTCTCTTCCTCTCTCTCCCTCTGTCTCTGTTTCTCTCTCTCTCTCTCTTCCTCTCTCTCCATAACCTTCTCTATCCCTCGCTCTCTTCCCCTCTCTCCCTATACCTCTCTTTCTTTCTCTCTCTCTGTCTACTGCAACACCCCATCCACTCTCTCAGCCTATCCCACTCTCTCTCTTTTTTCTCCCTCTGTCTGTCTCTCTCTCTCTCTCTCTCTCTCTCTCTCTCCTCAAACACCCCATCTCTCCCAGCCTTGACCAGACATGTCTTGACCTGTCTTGACCATCGATGTCCACCACTAAACTAACACGACACCCAGGCTCGTGCCGGTTATATCCTCATACAGTGATCAAATATTGCCTTATATCTGTCTTAATTTCTGTCTATCTGTCTGTCTGTCTGGATATTTGTTTGTATGGATGCCTGTCTATCTGTGTCTATCTATTTAAATCTATGTCTACATCTCGTTCTTTACATACATCTATCTCTTACTCTTATCCTCTTTCTCCCTCTTTTTCTCTATCTTTCGTTGCCTGTGTCTGCTTCTTCACCCCTCTCTCTTTCCGCCCCTCTCTTTTTGTCTTTCTCCATACCCTTTCTCGCTGCTTCTCTTTCTTTATCCCCCCTCTCTACGTATGTCTTTTTCTGTCTCCCTCGTCTCTCTATTACCTCTCTCTTTCTCTCTCTCTTTCTCTCTCTCTCACTTTCTCTCTCTCTCTTTTCTTTCTTTCTCTTACTCCCCCCCCCCTTTCTCTCTACCCCTCTCTCTGTCCATTTATCTAGGTCGAACGTCTCACAGTTCTTACGAAACACCCAATCTCTCTCTCAATGTCTCTCTCTCTCTCGATAACTAACACGACACTCCGGCTTTTGCACAGCATATCCCCATCCAACGACCATATAGACCTGTAATCCCCTTAGAGTGACCATTGTCACGCCCAGGTCAGAACCACTGAGTGCTCAGATGACCAGTGGTCAAGCAACAAGACAAGTGATACCGACAAGGGCTTGGGGTCAAGGATTAGTTCAGGTTGCGACAACCCAGAAGAGGATCTGGTCTAGGAGAAAGGAAGCCTGGGGTCTTTAGTGAGCAGTCAGGTAGTATTATTATTATAGGATAATGCAGGGCCCATTATGTACATGGGATACGGGGGGCCTGGATGAGAGAGATCGAGAGACAGAGAGAGAGAGAGAGGAAGAGACTTTCGACCTAGATGAATGGACAGAGAGAGGGATCGAGAGAAATAGGCGGTGAGGATGAGTAAGAGAGAGAAAGAAAGCTGGGGTCTTTAGCGAGCAGTCAGGTAGTATTATTATTATAGGATAATGCAGGGGCCATTATGTACATGGGATATGGGGAGGGGGGTGGTCTTGGTATTATATGATATATATATATATATATGACAATGGTCACTCTAAGGGGATTACAGGTCTATATGGTCGTTGGATGGGGATATACCGAGCAAAAGCCGGAGTGTCGTGTTAGTTTAGTGGTGGACATCGATGGTCAAGACAAGACAGGACGTGTCTGTTCTAGAAGAGAGAGAGAGAGAGAGAGAGAGAGAGAGAGAGAGAGAGAGAGGAAAAGAGAGAGAGAGAGAGAGAGAGAGAGAGAGAGAGAGAAAGAGAGAGAGAGAGAGAGAGAGAGAGAGAGAGAGAGAGAGAGAGAGAGAGAGAAAGAGAGAAAAGAGAGAAAGAAAAAGAGAGAGATAGAAAAAGAAAGAGAGACAGAGAGGGGGGAGAGCATTTGCTGCCAATGTAACATTTAAAAGATAACATGGGAGCGCCAGAATTCAGTTGGAAAGGTGGATAGTGTGTTATCAGAAAGTCGTTTTTTTGGAACGCCATTACAATACACTAAAATAAAACTGCCAACGCAACCAATCATCAAACATTTGAAATATTTACCCAAAAAAGTATACACTATACGTACAGGAACATTGTTTTTAGTTTGAAATGGTCAGGCCTTCCAGTTTGAGAGATATAACCAGAGCGCCAAAGTTAGTTCTTTAGGAGAGATAATCATCAGTAGCTGGATTGTTGAACTTTCGGAACGTCACTACAATACAAAGATGTCACCCCAACAGGCCATGAAAAGCATTTAACTTTATTCAATACATTATACCAAAAATGTCTACATATACTCTTTTGGCATGAGTTTATATGATATCATATCAAAGCGCTACAGTTTAGATAAAGAGCTGATGGCCCATCTAGAATACCAATGGTTGGACTCAAGGGACGTTACTCCAAAACTCCAATGCAAAACTGATCGATCTTCCATGCATGAAGGTAAACTTACAACTCTGTCTTTACATATGCAAATAACAAAGCTTACGGCCGGTTGTAAGCATCCACGATGTTGTACTTACAAAACAATGGGCCTTTAGTACAGCACCGCGTTAGTTTACGACTAGTCGTAAAACTGAGGCCACGATATAGGCGATAGAGCAGGATCGCGCAAGAACGAGACTTAACATTGCAGAGGAATACACTCACAGTTACACTATATAAGGCCAGTTGTTGTTGTTGAGTTGGTCTACCGCCCAAAATCAGCACTAAATAGGCTATATTGTAGACGGGCCCCAAGAATAACGTCTGACAATTGTATGTGACCCACACACGAGACAGGGCGGGGATGCCATGACTCCTGACTCAGCCGATCACAGTATACTGACACCGACCCAACCGGTAGGGAGCGCAATCGCCAGGGATATAAGACCAGAGCCAGACTGACGCTGGTGGCTGGGGTGGGGCTGTGGCTTCCGTATGAAACCCTCTTGTATTTTTTAGCCTCGGTCACTCTGACTGCGAAAATAAATACAAGAGGGCTTCATAAAGAACTCCCAGTCCAGCCACAGTCCCACCCCAGCCACCAGCGGCCGTCTGATTCTGGATTGTGGACGGGCCCCAGACTAATGTCTCACAATTGGTATGTACCGGTCACATTAAACTGACACCGACCCAACCATTAGGGAACAAAATCGGATAAAGAAATTTTTGACCGACCGTAGGATTCGAAACCCGGACCTTCCCATCTAAACACCAAGGCTCTACCACTGTAACCAGTTCGCCTTTTGCTTCACCGAGTAAATTTGGCAAGTATGCGAATATGTTTTGTGAGACAATACGCGAAGTGACATGAATAGCGACTCTATCGAATTGGGAAAACCCAGCTCTGATCATTCCAGGCCCTGCACAGTCTGTTACGTGTATAGACTGAACCTTAGTCTTGAACTTCGCTCAGCGCTGCGTGTCACACCTATGACCTACATTAACCTCCCGGCACACCCCTCTGTCTATCCTCCTCCTCGCCGCTTTACTCACTGCACAACCATTGTACTCACACATGCACTGTATAACTGTTGTCCCACCTGTGTCATCGCTCAGTCTTGTTCAGTCCTTCGACTTGTAAGTTTCGTTAATAAAGTTATCTTTAATCTATGCATCGTGTTCTGTTCGTTCAATTTAGAGTTAGTAATAAACCTCGAACCCTAATCTAACCGCAACAATATTGTGGCGGTACGTAACATGGTGGCAGCTGGTTTATTCTCTCTATGAACGGATTTTTCTCTTGGCCTCGGTTGGGTGGGTGTGAGTTTAATGTGACCGGTACATACCAATTGTGAGACATTAGTCTGGGGCCCGTCCACAATCCAGAATCAGACGGCCGCTGGTGGCTGGGGTGGGACTGTGGCTGGACTGGGAGTTCTTTATGAAGCCCTCTTGTATTTATTTTCGCAGTCAGAGTGACCGAGGCTAAAAAACACAAGAGGGTTTCATACGGAAGCCACAGCCCCACCCCAGCCACCAGCGTCAGTCTGGCTCTGGTCTTATATCCCTGGCGATTGAACTCCCTACTGGTTGGGTCGGTGTCAGTATAATGTGATCGGCTGAGTCAGGAGTCATGGCATCCCCGCCCTGTCTCGTGTGTGGGTCACATACAATTGTCAGACGTTATTCTTGGGGCCCGTCTACAATATAGCCTATTTAGTGCTGATTTTGGGCGGTAGACCAACTCAACAACAACAACAACAATTGGCCTTATATAGTGTAACCATGTGAGTGTATTGCTCTGTAATGTTAAGTCTCATTCTTGACCAATCCTGCTCTATCGCCTATATCGTGGCCTCAGTTTTACGACTAGTCGTAAACTAACGCGGTGCTGTACTAAAGGCCCATTGTTTTGTAAGTACAACGTCGCGGATGCTTACAACTGGCCGTAAGCTTTCTTATTTGCATACGTTAAGACAGAGTTATAAGCTTACGTTTATGCATGGAAGATCCACCAGTTTTGCATTGGAGTATTAGAGTAGCGTCTCTTGAGTCCAACCATTGGAATACTAGAATGGCCATCAGCTCTTTAGATAAACTATCGCCCTTTGACATAAAATCATAAAAACCTACACCAAAAGAGTAAATAGCGTTCCTGTACGCATATTTTATACTTTTGGGGTCAAAACTGCAAGTATTTAATGACTGGTTGGGTTGGCAGTTCTATTTTTGTGTATTGTAATAGCGTTCTAGCAAACATCAGCACTCCAGCTGAATTATGGCGCTCCCATGTTATCTCTTAAATGTTACATTGGCAGCATATTATCTTTCTTTCCTCTCTCTCTGCCTGTCTCTGTCTCTCTGTCTCTGTCTCTCTCTGTCTCTGTCTCTCTGTCCCTTTCTCTCTCTCTCTATCTCTCTTTTTTTCTCTCTTTCTCTCTCTCTCTCTCTCCCCCCTCTCCCTCTTTCTCTCTTATGGAACAGACAAGTATTGTTTTGACCATCGATGTCCACCACTAAACTAACACGACACGCAGGCTTCTACGTGGTACATACCCATCAATTGGTCATATTTTTTCATTTCTCTGTCTTTCTCTCTGTCTATCTATTTGTTGTCTCTGCCTGTCTCTGTATCTTTCCCTCTCTCTCTTCCTTTCTTCCTCACTCTTCCTCTCTCCCTCTCGCTCTCTCTATATCTTTCTCTTTCTATCCATCTCTCTCTTTCTGCCTACTTCTCTCTCTCCACCCCCCTCTCTCTATCTCTCTATCTTCTTCTTTCTTTACATTAAACTCACACCCACCCAACCATAAGGGGAAAAAATGGATACAAAATTTTTGACCGATCTTTGTTCGAAACCCGGACCTTCCTATCTAAATACAAACGCTTTACCACTGTAACCAGTTCGCCTCTTGCTTCACTGGGTAAAAGTGTCAGGTATGCGAATATGTTTTGTGGGAAAATACGTGAAGTGACACGAATATCGACTCTTCAGCGCCGTGGATCGAAGTGGGAAAACCCAGCTTTAATCATCTCATGTCCCTCACAGTCTAATTCATTGCGTTAAACTTTACATAAGGCAAATAACGACAATCTTGTTGGGACACGAAGAAGGAGAAGACGAAAAAAACAAGACAAAGCAAGAGCCAACCATTCAAAGCAAACCATGAACAAATTGAAACATGATCAGAGAGGAGAAAAAGGAAAATAGTAAGGTTATTGGTAGAGGTGGCGAACTAGCTGAAGTGGTAGATCGTTTGTTTGCAGATCGGACGCTCTTCGTTTCGAATCCCACAATTGGTCCAAAATTTACTTGTCAAACTTCTTCTCCAGCTGCAATAAGATCGGTGTCAGTATAATGAGACCGACTAAAAAAAGAAGCCCAGGTCTCCTCGCCTTGTCTCGTCTGTGGGAGCACATAAAATTGTGAGGCGTCAGCCATGGGGCCCATCTATAGTATTACTTGCATAGTCCTGACTTTGCCGTTAAACAGCCAACTCAACTCAACTCAACCAATCAGCGAAAGCAAAACACGGACAACTAGAAACATGACCCAGGAGGCGAGACTGTGAGTCCTCAGTAAAGGGACATAATTAGGTTAGTGGTAAAACTTGGGGAGTTCAGCGAAAATGGTTGAGGATTGGGAATATAAGCACGATCAAATTGACGAGTGGGGTATGTTTTGGTGTGAGAAAGAAAAGAAAGAAAAAGGGGAGGAGGAGTAAATTAAACATGGTTGGGTGGAAGGGGCTTGACTGAGGATTGGTTGTAACGACATGTTTAGGGGAGAGAGAGAGAGAGAGAGAGAGAGAGAGAAAGAGAAGGGAGGGAAAAACAATGGTAGATGGTAAGAACTGGCTCATGTGGTAGAGCGTTGGTCTCCAGATCGGAAGCTCTTTGTTTCGAATCCCACGATTGGTCATAAGTGTAATTGTCCATTCGCCCCTCTGGATCGATGTCAGTATAATATGACCAACTAAGACAGGAGTCCAGGTCTCCTCGCTTTGTCTCGTCTGTGGGAGCGCATAGAATTACCAGGCCCCAGTCTTGGGACCCATCTACAGTATTACTTATAAGTCTGACTTTGGCCGTTAAACAGCCAACTCAACTCAACTCAACCAATCAGCCAAAGCAAAACATGGACAACTAGAAACATGACCAAGGAGGTGAGACTGCGAGTCCTCAGTAAAGGGACATAATTAGGTTACTGGGAGAACTTGGGGAGTTCAGCGAAAATGGTTGAGGATTGGGAATATAAGCACAATCAAATTGACGAGTGGGGTATGTTTTGGTGTGAGAAAGAAAAGAAAGAAAAAAGGGGAGGAGGAGTAAATTAAACATGGTTGGGTCGAAGGGGCTTGACTGAGGATTGGTTGTAACGGTATGTTTAGTGGAGAGAGAGAGAGAGAGAGAGAGAGAGAGAGAGGGAGAAAGAGAGAGATATAAATATAGCCGCTCGAAATACATGTGTCGCAAGAAATGGTCATATATATACAGAGAGAGAGAGAGAGAGAGAGAGAAGGGAGGTAGGGGAGGGATACCAATCTTAACATTATCAAATCTACTTGGTATTTGATGACATGAGAATAACAGTGAAACCGTAAAGAGAGAGAGAGAGACAGAGAGAGAGAGAGAGAGAGACAGAGAGACAGAGAGACAGAGAGAGGGGGGTATTGATCTCAATATGAGCAAATAGACTTGAAATTTTAGAATTTGGGTATGCTTTGACAAGAGAAATGCGAGCAAATGAAAGGAGAGCAAAGGCACCAATATAAACATCATGAAATCGAATTCGATGAGGACGAGTGGATGGGGTATGTTTTGATGTGAGAAAAAAAAAAAAAAAAAGAAGAGGGGAGGAATAGCAGATTAAACATGGTTAGATTGACGGATTATACTTTGAGTCTGGGGTATACCGGTTTGTTTAAATGCCAGAAAGAGAGAGAGAAAGAGAGAGAGAGAGAGAGAGAGAGAGAGAGAGAGAGAGAGAGAGAGTGACAGAGAACAACAGAGACAGACCCAGAGATAGACAGAATAAGAAAGAGAGACAGAGATAGATAGAAGGAAAAAGAGAGAAGAGAGAGAGCGAGAGAGATAAAGAGAGGCAGACAGAGACAAGGAACGACAGACAGAGAAAGAGAGAAAAAGAGATAGCGAGAGAGAAAGATAGAGAAAGGGAGAAAGAAATAGTGAGAGAAAGAGAGAGGGTGCGAAAAATAAAGAGAGAAAAAGAAGGAGAAAGAAATAAAGAGAGAGAGAGAGACAAAGATAGAGAGAAAGAGAGGGAGAAATAAATAAATAGAAAGAGAGAGAACGACAGTGAGAGAGAGGGAGAGAGAGAGAGTTGAAAAGAGGGGATAGTATCAATGTAAACATGATCAAATCTTCTCTGATTTTGATGAGTAAGGGTATTTTTTGATACGAGAACGACATGTAAAGAGGGCACAAGGTGAGGAGGTGGGGGGGGGGGGGGGGGGGGAGAGAGAGAGATCCAGCGATACAGCTTTACACTAAATTAAATTGACTTTAGAAAAATTAGGGTATGTTTATGTGCCAAGGCGCGTGTGTGTGTTTGTGTGTGTGTGCGTTTTGTGTGTGAGTATGAGAGGAGCGAGAGGAGTGAGTGAAGGTAGGCGAGCCCAATGTAAACATGATCAAATCGACTTTAGCTTTGAGGAGTTGAGATAGAAGAAGGAATAGAAGTTCAGGGGTACAAGAAGAGTGTTGGTTGGGTGGGAAGAGGGGGGAGGGGGGGGGGGGGGACCAATCCAAAAATGATCAGAACGTC
>RQTK01000059.1:226314-241757 GCA_003991915.1 Elysia chlorotica | reverse complement strand
TAATTTGACTGGATGAGACAGGAGCCATGGTATCCCCGCCCTGTTTCGTTTGTGGCAGCACGTAAAATTGTCAGACGTTTGTCTTGGGGCACGTCCACAATATAGACGATATAGTGCTGATGTTGGACGTTAAAACCAATATAACTCAACTCAACTTCATTTGGTTCTGGCTCTAGTCGTTGTACTTTTCCTAGCACTCATATACTAGGTCGGTAGGTGGGTAGTTAGATGGCTTCTTTGTTTTTGTTCAACAAAGTTACATTTCGTAAATGTAAGCGGTCTGTGTATAGACATTATGATTTGAAATATACAAAAGCTGAAGTTTTATAATCTGCAACAAGTTATATCTTTTTTGTTTCAAAATGAATTTCGGAAAAACCCGATAAATAGTGCGACTCTATGAGAGTGTCTCGCTCCGTAAAGTTAACGTTTAACGCCAGCACTATTATTATAGGCTTTAATGTGGACAGGCCCAAAGTCTGACATCTGACAATTATATGTGCTGCCATACACGAGACGGAGCGGGGAGACCTAGAATTCTAACTCATCCGGACACAGCACTACATAGGCTATTATGTGGGCGGGCTCCAAGACACGTCTGACAATTTCATATGCTGCGACACAGAGACAGTACTTGGATACCAAGACTCCTGTCTCAGTCGGTCTCATTATACTGACACCGACCCAACCAGTAGTGGACGATATCACAAAAAAATTATTTGACCAATCGTGGGATTCGAACCGCGGACCTCTCAATTGGGCTTTATCTCTTAAGCAAGATCTTCCCTCTCATGCACTGTTGGTTGGGTGGGTTGGGCATATGAACTTTGTGAAATATGAATGCTAGAAGTTCAAAACAGTATATAAGATTATAAACCTGAACAGAATGAAGTGCATTAAAATAAAATAAACATAAACGCGGATACTTCAGTAATTCTAGATCAATTAAAAACAATAGTTTATACAGATGCTTAGTCAATTAATTATTATATATTTCATTTACATACTTATTTTTGACTAATTACCTTATGTATCAGTATTTAGTATATTGCTCTATGTTCGTTTGTTTGTTTTGTTGGTTAACATTCAAATGTAACCACTATATAGCCTATGATGTGGACAAGCCCAAAGACGAATGTATGACAATTTCATGTGCTGCCACACACGAAACAGGTCGGGGAGACATTAGACTCTAACTCAGCCGATTACATTATATATTATTACATTAAACATATTTTGCCGATCGTGGGATTCGAACCCAATCTGGAGACCAACGCTCTGCCCCTGAAGCCAGTTGCCCCCCTCTGTACCTCCCTAACCGAGGTACAAACGTTCAAGAAAGAACAACGATATTTGTTCAAGATAACATGGCTATGAGATATTGAATAATTATTTGGTAACTCATGAAAATTCTGTAAATAAACAATGACAGTTAAAGATATTTTTGTTTGCCATACAAGCACCCTACTTTTTTATTCTGTATAATAAATTATCATTTTGTATCTCTCTCTCTCTTTCTTTCTCTCTCTCTCTCTCTCTCTCTCTCTCTCTCTCTCCCTCTCTCTTTCTACCTCCATATTTATCCTTTCCACACACTTTTTTTTCCTAAAAATAAAAAAAATTAACAGTTTCATACCTCTTTCTCTGTTCATACATATTTCTTTCATTTATGTCTGTCTCTCACAAATACAATGAACATTAACTTTTTATAATTTTCTCTCCTTGTTCATTACCTTTTTTTGTTTTCTTCTACATCTCACTTTAACTTTTCTTTCTATCCCGATTTTTCACCTTATGATCCAGGATGAATTTTCCCTGCCAAAGGGAAAGCAAATTAACATAAAACTGCACACAAAAACGTTTTCGGCCCAAGGAGCGAAAATAAATATCAATATCCAGTCCCTGCTGTAATTCAATAAATTATATTTTTTTCTCATCGAAATCAGCATTAAATGGGAACTTCGATAAAAAATACAATTCATCTGGACATTCGTTTTCTCAGAATAAAAAATCCAATATTGGAAACACGAATGGGGAAGAAGAAAAATGTATAAAAAGAAAGAAAACTTGATATATGCACATAGAGAAGAAGATCGAGAAAATTTGATTACAAGACAAGCAAATTGTAGTAAAAGACATGGATAGAGAGATAGATAGATGGATTGATATAAGGGTAGAGAGAGAGAGAGAGAGAGAGAGAGAGAGAGAGAGAGAGAGAGAGAAACACACACACACACAGTAGTTGCAGTTGAGTTGATTTAAGGTACAACGTCAGCACTATAATATAGCCCATATTGGGGACAGGCCCTAGGCTAATGTCTGACAAGTAATTTTATGTGCCACCACATACAAACCGGTCACAGAGAGAGAGAGATAGAGAGAGAGAAAGAGAGAGAGAGAAAGAGGGAGAGAAGATAAGGTAAAAAGAGAGAGACAGAGAAAGAGAGAGACAGAGAAAAATAGAGAGAGAGAGAGCGAGAGAGTGAGAACGAATAGCAAAGCAGTGGAAAAAAAGAATCTCGTAATAGATAGACACAAAAAAATACTTTGAGAAAGGAAGGGAGAGACAGACAGACAGACAGACAGACAGACAGACAGGGAGAGCGATAGAGATTCAGCAGAGACAGAGAATGAGAGATAGGCACAGAGAGAGAGAGGAGATATACATATTAAATTATGTTGTGAGGCTTAAAAAACTGATGGAAATTAAGCGGTTGACTTAAAGGAACGACAGAAAAACAAAGAATGATAGATAAAGAGCTGTCATATAAAACTAAACGATATTTAATTTACGAAACTTTACAAAAAATTAATAGAAGGGATCAAAAACGAAATTTTAAATGCAGACAACAACTTAAATTCTGTTTCGATAGAAAAAAACCCATTCCAAATTTGTAAAAGAAATGCGCAATGTTTATATGCTGAAACTTTACAGTGTCGCACTGTGTTACTTTTAGATCTAAAAACGTAAACAAAGGAAAAAAACACCTTTGCGCATTAAATTTTTATGTTCTCTTTTAAAACTAACACAAGTCGCGCTCAGTCCTTTGCTTGATAGCAAATTTAAGCCCAAATTGTATTACATGTTTTCTATCTAGAGTCCATAAAGGGTGTTAAAATCACATATCTAGTTAAGTTAAAAGAGCATAAATATAGAAAAAGACAGAAGAAAAAAAAAGAGATTCCACACCTACCTCACCTATTCTTAGTTTTTTTTTATATTTTGATTTTTTTAAATACATATAATAACTTTCCATATTTTTTCAACAAGTGCAAATTAATATTTTTCGGAATACAATATTAGATTTTCCATGCTTTTTCAAGCACAAATTAAGATTTTTCCAAATACAATTTGAGATTTTTGTAATGCTGTCGTAAGAATAGTTCCCACTACAGATTTAAGCAACACATTTACATATTTATATCCTTATTACGAAAAACATAGAAAGTTGCCTACTGAGGCCTACGAAAGTGAATACATTTCAAGAGCAACAATCACGTGATCTATGTAAAGGAAATCATTTCCATAATTAGAACAGATAATTATACCTAGAAGGTATTTCTTGTGTTTAGACTACTCAGCCCACGAAAAAACAACAATGGACAATGATCTAATTGGGCCTAATAACTCAATGAAATAGTTCACTTTGGCGCTTAATTAAAGGAAAAGTATACCTCCCTCTGTGGCATTGCCTGTTATATTATTTTTGGAAGCCTAGCAGCAAATTCAACCAGCAAAGGGGAAAAGGTGTAAAGGTGTAAAGGGGTGGGGTGCTTTGAGTTGATCTGTGTTAGTTACATATCGTCCAACGGCAGTAGTATATAGACTATATTGTGGACGGGCCTCAAGACTAACGTCTAACATTTTTATGTGCAGCCACACACAAGACAGGGTAGCGAGGCATAAACTTCTGTCTCATCTGGTCACAATATACTGACACCGACCCAATCAATAGATGAAAAAAAAGAGATAGGTAGGGAGGTAGGGGGAGGGTTAAGAAGTTAAGTGTTAAGCTCCTAACGATGAGGTGTGTGGTTGGAAAAACACGATTAGACATACTTTTTTTAACTTTTGGATTTCGTACCCTTTGGTTTTGGTCGGTATAAGAAAAATTAATGAACGGCTGACACAGGAGTCCTATTAGCACCGCTTTGTCAATTAGTAACAGCACTTAGAAATATCAGAGATTAATATTGCGACTCGTCTGAGATATAGCTCAGCTACTAAAGTTGGACTTTGAGTTACAAATCACTACAACTATAACCCAAAGAGCACTTAAAGTCTAAAAAGGTTATCCTACAGGTGTATATATGTTGACGTGTCCAATTAAGCTTTAAGCTCATGGTTGGTGCAATCGTTGCAAATCAGTCATTATACTGACACCGAGCGAACCAGTTACAAGGAACAAATTTGAAAACAAAAACATTTTTGACCAATCGTTACATTTGAACCGCGGACCTTCCGATCCGGAGACCAACGCTCTACTACTAAAGCAAGTTCAACATTTTAAAGAACAAAACTCCCCATTTCATTCGCCTTGGCCACACTCACTGTCTAGTTTTCAAAATGCAAAACTTCCCATCTTGTTCCTCTATGTTCACTGTCTAGTTTTCAAGAGGCAAAACTTTCCATTTTCTCCCCTATGTTTATTGTCTAGTTTCCAAGAGGACAAACTCTCAACCTCATCCACCTATGTTTACTGTCTAGTTTTCAAGGGGACAAACCCTCAACCTCATCCCCCTATGTTTACTGTCTAGTTTTCAACAGGACAAATTCTGCAACTCATCCCCCTATGTTTACTGTCTAGTTTTCAAGAGGACAAACTCTCAACCTCACCCCCTATGTTTACTGTCTAGCTTTCAATAGGACAAACTCTCAACCTCATCCCCTTATGTGTAGTTTTCAATCTCCCTATGTTTACTGTCTAGTTTTCAAAAGGCAAAACTCCCCATCTTGTTCGCCTTTGTTTACTGTCTAGTTTTCAAGGGGACAAACTCTCAACCTCATCCCCTTATGTCTAGTTTTCAATCTCCCTATGTTTACTGTCTAGTTTTCAAAAGGCAAAACTCCCCATCTTGTTCCAATTGCTCTCTGTGGTTTACATGTCTAGTTTTCAAGGGGACAAATCCTCAACCTCATTCCCCTATGTGTACTGTCTAATTTTCAAAAGGCAAAACTCCACATCTTGTTCCAATTGCTCTCTGTGGTTTACATGTCTATTTTTCAAGGGGACAAACTCTCAACCTCATCCGGCTATGTTTACTGTCTAGTTTTTAAAAGGCAAAACTCCCCTTCTTGTTCCTCTTACTCTCTGTGGTTTACATGGGGCTAAACTCTCCAGAGTCCAATGATTAGATTATCACTGGCGAAGGCAGGACATTCATCTTTTGACCTCCCTACTGACTGACCATCGGTCATTTGGTTCGTTGGTTTAACAGAGAGAGAGAGAAAGAGAGAGAGAAAGAGAGAGAGAGAGAGAGAGAGAGAGAGAGAGAAAGAGGAAGAAGGGAGGGGAGAGAGAGAGAGAGTGAGAGAAAGAGTGAGAGAGATGTTTTCCTACTGAATGAACTGTCAACAAGTTTATGTTTGCGAACAGTTGCACTACAATTGAACACCCGTAAAGGATCTCTTGCCATAAAAAGGCTATCTGTGGAGGGTCGCAAAATTAAGGTCTAATAATTGTATGTGATGCCACACACGAGGCAGCATGGAGATCTGGACCTATATCTAAGCTCGCCAGAGAGAGAGAGAGAGAGAGTTAGAGAGAGAGAGAGAGATACAGAGAGAGAGAGAAATATATATAGAGAGAGAAATAGAGAGTTAGAGATAAAGAAAAAGAGAGAAAGAGAGAAAGAGAGAGTTAGAAAAAAAAGATAAAGAGAGAAGGAGAGTCCGAGAGAGAGAGAGGGAGTCAGACAGAAAAAGACAGAGAGAAACAAAGACAGAGGGAGAGTTCAGTCTGTCTACTGACCAGCGGTCATTAATTTAGTTCATTGGTTCTGGACACTGTCTTGACAGTGGTCGTACAATTATATCGCCGTATAGGATTCCACAGGGGAATCTAGGAGGGCTTCAACCCAGAGATAAAGAAAGCAAGAGTATGAGAGAGAGAGAGAGAGAGAGAGAGAGAGAGAGAGAGAGAGATACAGAGAAAGAGGTAAGGAGAGTTAAAATGGGTTGGTTGAGTAACGTCCACAGGGGAATCTGGGAGGGTTTCAACCCAGAGAGAGAGAAAGAAAGAGTATGAGAGAGAGAGAGCGAGAGAGAGAGGGTGGGGGACAGACAGACAGACAGATAGGTAAATACCAAGAGGTATGGAGAGTTAAGATGAGTAGGTTGATTAACGTCCAACGTCAGCACTATATCGGCTATATTGTGGACGGGTCCCAAGACTGACGTCTGACAAATTTATATGTACGCACGTGAGACGTTGTCAGGAGACCTATAGCCCTGTCTATATATTGCTAACGTTGGACTTTAAGCAACAAACAAGCAAACAAAACACCGGTCAAATTATTTATATCTCCACCCACACCCGTCTACACCGACCGGATAAACTTTTCGGCCACATTCTTTTAATTAAGATATATGGTAAACTAAATTAGACTGAGGACTGCATGGATATTGATCTAGACTTCTATAACACCTTCGTCTTGTTAGCGCATCCACACACATTATGCCTTAGTTTGAAAGAGGATCCAGTTGTCGAAACTTGCGAAAGAACATGTGAACGTGTTTTCACGCGAGCGTTCAAATTACCGCTATTTTTTCTTGTGTTATGTCTCCGTGTCGTATGATGGTGAGAAAATAAACCAAATTAGGAGTTTGTCTGGCCGAAAATGTCTGGAACTAATGGGTGGTATGTACAATGGTGGACTAACATTTAGTCTTAAGGTATGTGAATAATTATTCGGCCTTAAGGGTAATTTAAGCTACCACGACGTTGTACTTTCAAACTTAGAGGTTTTAAATACATTGCTGTATTAAGTTTACAACTCACAACAAAAAGAAGAAAAGGAAAAAGAAGAAGAAGAAGAAGAAGAAGAAGAAGAAGAAGAAGAAGAAGAAGAAGAAGAAGAAGAAGGAGAAGAAAAAACAGAAGAAGAAAAAGAAAGGAGAAAAACAACATCATCATTATCATTAAAACAACAACAAAAAACAAAAACATCAACAACAAAACAAATGGAATACAGTATCAACATATATTTTGTCAAATGTAGAGTTACTTGAAATGATTGATTGCGCCATTTTCAATTGAGCTTAAAATTGTAGTAAAAAAAATGTCTTTTTCAATCTCATTATTCAAATAAAATTAAAAGACATGCCTAGTTTCTTAAGGAAACCTTAACATCTGGAAGACCTGTTTTGTAAGAAAACACTCTACATAAAAATCGTATGAGAATTGCAAATAGACGATAAAACCATCATTGTCGAAAATTTTTTATATCAGAAATAGCAAAAAAGTGGGAGAGAGAGAAAGAAAGAAATAGATAGAGAGAGAGTATGAGAGAATTAGAGAGAGAGAGAAAGATAGGGACATAGGCATGATAATTTAAAAACCAGTATATATACCGTCATCAAGAGGCAGACAGAGTAACATAAAATATACTGAAAGAAAGATAGAGTTAGAAAGGGAAAGAAAGATAGAGTTAGAAAGGGAAAGAGAGAGAGAGAGAGAGAGTGAGAGAGAGAGAGAGAGGGAGAAAGAAAGATACAGATATAAAGAGAGAATCATGCATCTGTAAATTGGAGGTAATAGTGTCAATTCTAGGAAGAAAGACAGAAAAACAAAAGCTTGAGATGGACAGAGAGACAGACAGACAGAGACTAAATATGACAGACACAAGATGAAAGTGAAAGCAACTGACGACGGTGTTTTTGCTAAGCGCCCAACGTTAGTTCTGTAAAGGCTATATTGTGAAACAGCCCCAAGACTAAAGTCTGATAAGTGTATGTGCTGCCACATAAAAACAGTGCGAGAATACGAGGACTCCTGTCTCAGTTGGTCACATTGTATTAACACCTACCAAAGTAACTCGGTACGAAATCGAAAAAAAATATTTTCGACCAATAGTGGGATTCGAACCGCGGACCCCCCAATCTAGAGACCAGCGCTCTACCACTTGAGTTAGATCGCCCCGAAATTCATGTTTACGTACTCTGAGAAATACACTTCACTTTTCTTATTGTAAAACGCCAGATCAAAGTTAGTCAGAAAGACCAGTTAAGATAAATATATAGAGGAAAAACGAGTTTCGGGGTGGTATACATGTGAAACAATAGAGATAAGAACAGGTGGACGAATGAGAGACAAATAGAGAAAGAGAGGAGGGGTTTGGGGGGGGGGGGGGGGAAAAAAGGGGTGGGTTGGGGGGGGGGGGGGGGCTAGTTAAAAGTTACAGATGTGATTTGACCATCATTGGCAAGAAGGGGGGTGAAAATAAAATGTGTAGAATACTAAGGATGTCGTGAAGGTACCACAGCGTTTAAAGATCTACACTATAATGTGAGGGTTGTGTTGTAAACATGATGAAGCTCTTGTTGACCATTATTACGTGTGTAACACTTTCTGCTACTTGTGATAAATTCTATGCACACATTTGAGAATGTTCAACATTAATTTTGTAAGACTTTGTATTGAGATGCGGGCTTTTGAAACAACAACAACAACAACAACAACAAAAACAACAACAACAACAACACCAACAACAACAACAACAACAACAACAACAACAACAACGACAATAATAACAATAACAATGACAACAAGAAAAACAACAAGAAAAACAACAACAGCAACAAATACGTTGGTGGCTTTGCCTTTGTTGAAAATTAATATTGTAATACAAAATATATAACTGACAATGACACGTCAACTTCTCCTTGAATACATTTATCTACAACACAGTCGCAGCTGCATTCGTCGATGTATTCGTTTTCATTTCATTGGGTCATTTCCCTTTGGACCTCTTGTCACTACATTCTTATTGACTAACTTGATAATTTTGACTTAAGGCCCATGTGTTGAGATGTCAGGCTCCTTTCTCTGCGGGGCGGGGCGTAACCGGCAATCGAAAGATCCGTGGTTCGAAACCCACGATCTGTCAAAAATGTATCTCTCTCTCTCTCTCTCTCTCTCTCTCTCTCTCTCTTTCTCTCTCTTTGACTACATTGTGTATTATCCCTCTGTATCACCCTGCATCTTCTCCATATCTCTTTCTTCTTTATACTCCCTTCATCCCTTTTCCTTTCTTCCATTATACCTCTCTCCCTCACTTTCTTAAGTTACAGCTTCCCGTCTACATTCCATTCCGTATTTTTCTCCATCACATTTTACGTCCTTCTTTCTCTGTTTCAATATCTATTTGTCTGTCTGTCTCTATTGTAATTCTTCCTTCTACATTCTATTCCGTCTTATTCTCCATCGCATTAATTTTGAAGTCTTCTCACTTTAATACCTATTTGTTGATCTGCCTATCTCTATTGCAATCCTTCCTTCTATCTCTCTCCCCTCCCACCCCCATCTCTCTCTCTCTCTTTCTTTCTCTCTCTCTCTCTCTCTCTCTCTCTCTCTTCCAGGTTCCCTTCTACATTCTACCCCCCCCCCCCCAAATCCATCTCTACCACACTCCAAGACGGCCTGACGCGAACCAAACACACCATACCACCTGATAACGTACCAGGCGACCTCTAGAGTACTCACTCACTCCAAATCTACTGCGATCTATCTCCTTCTTATTTCCAATGGACTTACACCTGTCTGAAGCACCAAGGCGAGGACCACTGTACATACTTCAGTAGAGCAAAACATTCTCCATCTATACATCTCCATCTCCACCTCCTTACTCTCCAAGTGCAAAAGTAACACGGCCCCCTAGCCCCTTGCTCACCAACTGGAGCCAATAAGGTTGTTTAACATTAGGGATCGACCATCCAACCGCTAAGGATAAACGGTCCTAGGTTTAGATTCACAGAGGTTTATGTTCTCCTTTGAGCCTTAGTCTTGGGTCTCAGTACTACTGAACCGGGGGGTTAGGGGGAGGGGGTGGATTAGATCAAGTGGTAGAGCTTTAGTCTCTAGACTGGAAGGTCCTTGGTTTAAATCCCACGATCGGTGAAAATTTAGTAATTTGTCTGATTTTTTCCCTACTGGTTGGGTTGGTGTTAGTATAATGTGTCTGGCTGAGACAGAAGTCCAGGTCTTCCAATCTTGTCTCGAGTGGGCCAGCACATTAAATTATCAGACATCAGTTTTAGGGCCAGTCCACGATATGGCTTACAGAGTACTGACATTGGGCGGTAAACATCAACACATGTTTCCCCTTTCCATTTCATGCTAGGGTCACATAACTACCTTAGTACTTGAGAAAATAATTATGCCGATGCTGATAACCAAATCAAAACAATATGTAACAATTATTAAGACCAAAATATCAGTAGCATAATTATGTCTATTATTATGTTAGAGACTGCTCTCGTCCTATTGCTGTCTTCTAACTCTTTCTCTTTATCTCTCCATCTTTCTCCGTATATTTCATTTGTCAATTCTATCTCTCTATCATTCACACACACTCTCTCTCTCTCTCTATCGCTTTTCTTCTATCTCAATCACTCTCTCCCTCTCTAAAGCTCTCCCTTACTACACCTCTACTCCTCTTCCTTCCCCTCTCTCGCCATCTATCTCTCTCTATCTCTCTCTCTCTCTATTTCCCCTCTATTCGCCATCGCTCTCTCTCTCTCTCTATCTCTCTCTTCCCCTCTCTCGCCATCTCTCTCTATCTCTCTTTCCCCTATATCGCCATCGCTCCCTCTCCCTCTCTCTCTCTCTCTCTCTCTCTCTCTCCCAACCTCTTCTAATCTTTTTACATTCATAACTCACCTGGGATATTGGGAATTCCCGCAACATATCGTCAAATTAAATACCCGTTCGACCCCTACGGCCCAGGAAGCTTTCGGATATTTGAATTGGAAAGAAGAAAAACATATTTAATCATTGGACATTTACGTCGGCGATGCGATGAATAATTCATTCTCCTATCCAAAGCTGATAATTTGAACGCATCAAAAACAGATTTTTTTTGCGTCTATTTTTGTGCGTGTAAAAGAGCGTGTGGGAAGCGACAAAACTTGATGCACTAGAAACAAAACTCCGATTGAGAGATTTCGAAATCTGAAAGAAAAGGTTGGATGAATAATATAATAACAAGGAAGTTCGGTATATGTGTGTGGGTGTGTGCGGGTGGGTGGGTGTGTCTGATTGAGTGTGTGTGTGTTTGTGAGAGGGAGGCGAGGGGAGAGGGGGGGAGTATAATCGTTTCAATCTAGAAACACAACTCAATTGCAGATATTTAAATATTGAAAAGATAAACAAAGAGAGGGAGAGAGAGAGAGTAGAGAGAGACAGTAGAGAGAAAGAAAAATAGTGATATGGAAAAAAGAAATTAGAGACAAACAGAGAGAGTGAGATCGAGAGAGACAAAGACAGAGTAGAGAGAGGGAGAGAGAGAGAGAGAGAGAGCGAGAGAGAGAGAGAGAGAGAGAGAGAGAGAGAGTTAGTGATAAAGTAGAGAGAAAGAGAGAAAAAGAGACAGACAGAGAGTGAGAGGGACAGAAGCAGAGTAGAGAGAAAGGAAGTGACACACACAAAGAAGGAGAGAGAGAGAGAGAGAGAGAGAGAGAGAGAGAGAGAGAGAGAGAGAGAGACATACAGACAGACAGACAGACAGACAGACAGTTGACAGTTTGATAAGATACGCCCAAGACGTTGTAATTACGAAACTTCCAATTTAGACATGGTAGAGCTGTGACATTACTCCTTTTAATGAGGGTATGTGGGTGTTGGTTTGCCTTTTTAGACACAGAAGCGTGAAATGTATCCTTAGAAAGAACATTCTGTCTGTCTATTAGTAGATTTATTTGTTAGTTTATAAGTTATGTCTGTTTGTTCATATGTTTCTTTGTTTGAGTAGATGTCTGCAATTACGCTCGTCTAGTTATCTCTCTCTCTCTCTCTCTTTGTTTCTCTCTCTCTCTCTTTGTCTCTCTCTCTTTTTCTTTATCGCTTTCTCTCTTTTTCGTCTCTCTATCTCTCTATTTTTCCCTCACTCTTTCTCTCTGTCTTTCTCTCTCTTTATCTCTCTCTACTGTCAATTTTCACTTTGAATAATATTTTATCTCTTCTTAAATTACATACATATCTGAGTCCCCATTGGGGCTATGTGGATATTAATTGTTTGTTTGTTTGATGCCTTTTGCCCGACGTCAGCACTGTAAAGGCTATTTTGTTGAAAAGCCCCAAGACAAATGTCTGACAGTTTTACGTACAGAAGAAAAAGCAGGGATTCAATGACTCGAGTCTCAGCCGGTCATATTTTACTAACACCGCCTCAACAAGGAGGGGCCGTATTTTGACGCATTTATTTTATCCGATCGTAGGGAAAGAGAGAGAAAGAGCGAGAGAATAAAGAAAGAGAGAGAGAGAGAGAGAGAGAGAGAAAGAGAGAGAGAGAGAGAGAGAGAGAGAGAGAGAGAGGGAGAGAGAGAGCCCAGCTTTGTAACTATTTTCCTCTCACGTTATAATTATATTTTTTTTAAACGCTTGTCATTATTGTTGAGAACAAATTTGTGTCAATGTTTTAACGGTCCGAAAAAAAAATAATAGAGAAAGACAATTGGCATTAGATGAAAAAAAAACAACTACACAACAACAATAATACAGTTTATCACGTTTCTGGGATAATTAAATCAATCTTCTTGCGATTAGAAAAAATAGGATTTAGAAAAAAATAGAAAAGTTAAATGGGCATGCATAAAAAAGAACACACAACCAGAAGATAGATTTACATTTTAATCAAAACGAGGAAGTACCATTACGTTTTGTTATTCCTTCAATACTTTACTTACAAGAGAGAGAGAGAGAGAGAGAGAGAGAGAGAGAGAGAGAGAGAGAGAGAGAGAGAGAGAGAGAGAGAGAGAGAGAGAGAGAGAGAGAGAGAGAGAAAGAGATAGACATTGTCAGACCGTGGACTCGAACCTTAGGCCCCACTTCTATGAGTCCGATGCTCTACTACTTACACGAACACATTATAATGACACCGCCCCAACCAGAAGGCTCTACGGATAATCGAACAAGACAAATTGATAAAGAATAGATCGATGGTCCTATGTCATCCATATAAATGAGGTTATTAAGGAGGATACAAATAAAAATCTATCCGATCGATGTAAGCAATAAAAACGAAGGTAAGGAGGTGCGGGCAAAAAGTTTGAGTTTGAGTTGGTAGAGCGCACGATTTTTAACAGATAGGCGCGGGTTTTAATGTCTACCGCCGAATAGGAACCCTGGGGGGGGGGATCTTGTAGACGTTTAACCCGGATAAAGAGAGACATAAGAGAGAGAAAGAGAGAGAAAGAGAGAGAGATAGAGAGAGAGAGAGAGAGAGTATCTGGTCAAGTGATAGAGCGATGGTCTTCACATCAGAAGGAAGGCTGATATAGAATTACTGGGGGACGCGCTTTGATACCATGACTCCTGTTTCAGGCGTTCACATTGTGCTGACAATATATGAGATTTTATTTTGATACACAAACACACACACACAAACACACACACACACAAAATAATGTGATAATTGATAGAAAAAATTTTGCTTGCCCACAGAATATCATGATATATATTGTCAGTATTGCCTCAGTTGTAGAATTGTGCAGAAAGCAGAAAAAAAAAACAATTACTCTGTTTGAATTTCTAATCTCTCGCAAAAAAATCTCCAGTCTCATTATAAATTGATAACTTTTTTTGCTAAATTAAATTTAAATCTACACGTTTCTTTTATAACAGTCGGACCTTCATAATAAATTCTCAAAGAGCTTATTATTATGGCTATTGTGTGGAAATGGAATCTAGCTAAGCTATAGCCCTTCATCGAGTTGTTGATGAATCTTTCCCATGTGAATAATATCGCCCGAGACGGATTCCTAAGGCTGGCAGTAACAACATCGCGGTAACTTACGATTCGTCGCGATACATTTTATATATGTCAATAATAATACTTACGACGAGTCGTAAGCTACTGCTACGTTGTACTTATACCCCAATCACTTTATGTATTTTTTACGCTGGGCCCATCCATCAATGTTGGAGAACGAGATTTAGAAATGTTGGAAATACCCTTCAGGGAATTCCCTTTGGTTTTGTGTTCCGAACGTGAGCTTCTCTTGTTGTGTTGTGTTGATGTTACAAGGTTCTTCGCTGTTTCCATAGAGAGGTTGTGATAGTGGGGCACAGAGTGAAAACGAAAGCGAAAGCGAAACTAGGTGAGGGAATATTCGCCGGCGTCCAATCACAGCTCTATGTTAGATTTACGGAGCCAATGAGCGATCAGAAAACCCCATGCCTAATGTGCTTTATTATGTCATGCGTTATAGGTAGGTAAATCGCAAAGCTTGTAATGTGCATGTTTTTTTTTCTCTTTTTTTAAAGAAAAAGGAATTCCAAGTGTTCTATGAAGTGCATTGTTAGCTGTATTCTTGTTTGACACCAAAATGTCATTTAACTCACATATCACATCGCGGATGGGTTCCAAAACCAATATCTTAAATCAACTAAAAAACTACATGCTGCCACAAAGAGACAAAGCGGGGATACTTGGACTTCCATTTATAGGGTCACATCATTGTATTCTGAGACACACACACACAGGTACTCAGGTACACAATTCGGCAATTATAGGCCTACTCGCCCACTCTTGGAATTGAACAGCTAGCCTTCTGCGTAGAAACCTGAAGTTCTACCACGTACACCACCACTGGTTATCTCTCGCTCTCTTGCTCTAGCTCTTTCTCTCTGCCCTTTCTCTCTCCCACTCTATGTGTTTCTCTTCTCTCACGTTTTCTCTCTCCCCTCTCTCTCTTTCATTCTCTCTCCCTCATTTTCATTGTCTCTCAACTCCCTCGCACTCTTTCTCGTTTTCTGTCTTTCTCTCTCTGTCTCTGTCTCTCTATCTCTCGCTCGCTCTCTGTCTCTCTCTCTCTCTCTCTCTCTCTCTCTCTCTCTCTCTCTCTTGAGTAAAATATTGAAAGAATAACAAAATGTAATGGTACTTCCTCGTTTTGATTAAAATATAAATATATCTTCTGGCTGTGAGTTGTTTTTTATGCATACCCCTTTAACTTTTCTATTTTTTTCTAAATCCTATTTTTTCTAATCGCAAGAAGATTGATTTAATTATCCCAGAAACGTGATAAACTGTATTATTATTATTGTTGTGTAGTTGTTTTTTTAACGTGCATAGCCAGTTGTCTGTCTTTCTCTATTTTTTTTTTCGGATCGTTAGAACATTGACACAAATTTGTTCTCAACAATAATGACAAGCGTTTAAAAAAATATAATTATGACGTGAGAGGAAAATAGTTACATATCGGGACTTTCCGTTTATTGTTT
>RQTK01000059.1:212854-222854 GCA_003991915.1 Elysia chlorotica | reverse complement strand
CCTGTGTATAATGTCCCCCCAAGTTTAACATATTTAGACAATAAGCTTAATCTATTATGTAATCCTTGTACAAGTCAGTAGATGCTGTCTTGTACCATATCTGACCGATACTGGAATGAACTCAATTAAAACCCCGTTTGATGTTATTTTCAAAACATGCAACTGGCGGGTCTAAACACTGTTCAAATACAACAACAATAACAACAACAACAACAACAACAACAACAACATCAACAACAACAACAACATCAAAACGTCATTGGTTTATACGGTCTCGGTTCTCTTTTAGGTTTTCAATTCCTTTTCAAATTCAGAAATTCTTATTATCATATAACAACAGAATAATAGACAGTTCTCACACTTTCGCGTTGTGCATTTAGAAACCAACAAACATACGTACAACACCACCTATTACAATATTGCTTTTGTGCTTTTTGTTACTTATCGCCATCACAGTATTATATGCTGTATTATGGACGGATCTCAAGACTAAAGTCAAATAACTTCACGTGCCACGTACATAGAGACAATACAATAAATTACTGCTTTAACCGTATATCTAAAACAGTATAACAGCATTCCATCTATCTATGCCATAATTATGAAACTGGAACTTATTCCAAAGCTTTATTTTTTGTTTCAATGCAAATATATGTATATATTGACTAAATACAGCTTAATTTGAAATCGACTCAACTCAAATTCAATTCGGTTATTATGAGCTGTGATACTGCTATCATTATTTATATTATACAACGAAATATTTATCATAATGGACCGTGGCGTATTTGCAATTTCACTAATGAACATATTCATTGATCTCTTATTCAAAAATTCAAAAAAATGGGATAGGCATTGCAAAGTGGTTCTAAAATTACACCACATAACTAATGATACTTTTTAATTGTAAAAAAAGAGCTTTACTTTAGCCTTGGATCTGAGCTTGCAACATCTGTGCACATATGACCTATGAATAACTGATAAACTTGTAAATTAGGCGATTCTTTCTTTAAGCGGCCAGTTATTTGACACCTAGACATTAAGTTCCATCTGATTGCTTAGAATTTTAGAGGCATTAACAATAGCCACTGTAGCAATTGATCGAGAAGTACTATAAAATTGAGAAACGTTTAAAATAAGTATAATGGATCGGAATAATCCTTCCTTTGTTTGACTCTAGGAAACGTATTAACCCTTTGTTGTTGATGAAAGTTGAGGACAATTATAAGTAGTAACAGCCGGACCGGTATCGCCGAATCGCTAAAAGTTATGAAAAGAAACGAGAGTTGAGCAAATATGTCAACGCTGAATGGTTTGGTACAATTAAGACCGACTACAATGTCAACAATATTAGATTTTATAACAGCGGTTATAGTATTATATTTTTAATACTTATAGCACATGGAGGAAAACATAATCTTGCAATGCACAAAAAATAACAAATTACAAAACAAATCCAAACATGTAAGCTTCGAACTAAAGTCTAAACAAAACCTTAATATAATTAACTAAATATATATGTTATAAAATAGTGTTTATAGAGACGATAAAGAGAGAGAGAGAGAGAGAGAGAGAGAGAGAGAGAGAGAGAGAGAGAGAGAGAGAGAGAGAGAGGGAGGGGTTGACAGACACAGAAAGGCAGAGATACAGACAGACAGATTATAACGTTGTTATTTATCAGGACTTATCAGATAAATAGAAAGAACAAACAGAAAAAAAAACATACATACATACATACATACATACATACATGTCTTATAAGTACTCTAAAAAAGTAACACTTTCTCAATAAACTTTACTTATTAGTTTTGCAAATAATCAAATGTTGTAATTGTTTACTTCTGTTGCTTATTATTATTGGTTCCCTTAATAGAATTATTTCATTTCCTTTATTCAGTCTATGAAAGATTAAAAGATATAACATCATGGACACGTCTTTAAAAACTGTATGCACATTTCTATTTTATCATACCGCCGAGACGACATCTCCTTTGTCAATACCGTTTTTTGTCAAGATTCAACAAGGCCACATTATAAAATTGAAATAACTTCAAAGACTAAAATATTCACAATACAAATACTCGTTCTTCTGCCAGGTTCATTATCTACTCGTCGGGTTGGTGTCACTGTAATTTGACTGATTGACACAGAAGTCGTAGTACCCCGGCGCTTTCAATTTTTCATTCTCTTTCTCTCCCTCTCTCTCTCACGCTGTCTCTCTTCGTCTCAATCTATTTCTCTCTTCCTCTCTCTTTCTCTCCCTATCTCTCTTTCTCTCTCTCCCTCTCTCTATCCCTCTTTCTCTTTCTCTCTCCCTCTTTCCCGCTCTCCCTCTCCCTCTTTCTCTCTCTCTCTTCCAATTTCTCGCTCTCTCTCTCTTTCTCTCTCTCTCTTCCTCTTTCTCGCTCTCTCTCTCGCCCTCTCCCTCTCTCTCTTTCTCTGTGTCCCTCTCTCTCCCACTCTCTCTCCCTCTCTCTCTCACTCTCTCTCTCTGATTGATAGGACGTAAATAGAACCCCATTTGGAACCCATAATAATGACTATACTAATGACTATTTTAACAGACGTTATGAAGCATTTAAAGAAGCAAACAATAGTAAGTACAAGAAGAAGATAACTTTCCACACCAGACTCAGCGCACCATGTGTATTTAGATACAAGAGTCGTGTGTGTAAAATATCTTCCCACTTGTAACTTCTACTTATTCTTATTTACCGCTACGTGTTCTGAAAATTATAACCAGTTCGAGCGAAGTCAATAAAACCAGAGCCTCAGGATTTCACCGAATTAACATTCTCTCAACAACTCATCGTGTATTTAAATCCATCTAATAATCTTTAAGAGGTTGAACAAAAAGTAATTACCACTCTATCATTTCTTGAAACTAATGAACTCAAATTTTATTTCAGTACAAAATTAAAATTAGGTTTTCTCGCTCATAATATCGCTTGCAGTGTCTAAGCTTACATCACCTTTGTACCTATATCATGATATCACACAATGTCGTGTGAGTAAATATATTCCCACTTGTAACTTCTACTCAGCATTGTTTAACCCTACGTGTTCTGAAATTAAAACGCGTGCGAGCGAAGTCAATAAAATCAGAGCCTCAGGATTTCACCAACTTCACACTCTCTAAATAACTCATACTGTATTCAAAACCATCAAATGTAAAAGCTTGAATTAAAACTACGCTCGTGAGTACACCTCTATCATTTCTATAAACTAAGATTTCAAATTTAATTTCAGTACAAAATTAATATTAGGGGCTTTCGCTCATAACTAGCGCTTGCAGTGTCTAAGCTTACATCACCTTTGTACCTATATCATGATAATAATAGGAGTATGATGGTATAATTGCATTTCTTCTTGTTAATGTTTAACCCTATTAACCCTACGAGTACTGATAAGATCCACAGAGGGAGGTCAAAGACTCAGAACTACACTGACAAAATAATCTCCACGCAAAATTCCTTTGAGAGGCGGAACTTATGATACTTAGAACCAAAGTAGAAAGACCAAAACAAAGGTTTGCAATTAAGGTGAGAATGTAACTTAGGAGACGTAACACTCTTGGAAATAAAGGTCTGCCATTAGGTCGGAATGTAACTTATGAGACGTAACACTCGTGGAAACAAAGGTTTGCTTCTAGATCGGAATGTAACTTAGGAGACGTAACACTTGTGGAAACAAAAGTCTGCTTTTAGATCGGAATGTAACTTAGTAACTTAGGAGACGTAATACTCGTGGAAATAAAGGTCTGTTTCTAGATTGGAATCTAACTTAGGGGGCGTAACACTTTTGGACATGAAGATCTGCTTCTAGATCGGAATGTAACTTATGAGATGTAACACTAGTGGAAATAAAGGTCTGCTTCTAGATCGGAATGTAACTTAGGAGACGTAACACTAGTGGAAATAAAGGTCTGCTTCTAGATCGGAATGTAACTTATGAGATGTAACACTAGTGGAAATAAAGGTCTGCTTCTAGATCGGAATGTAACTTAGGGGACGTAACACTAGTGGAAATAAAGGTCTGCTTCTAGATCGGAATGTAACTTATGAGATGTAACACTAGTGGAAATAAAGGTCTGCTTCTAGATCGGAATGTAACTTAGGGGACGTAACACTAGTGGAAATAAAGGTCTGCTTCTAGATCGGAATGTAACTTAGGTGACGTAACACTCTCGAACTTAAAGGTTTGCAATTAAGTCGAAATGTAACTTATGAGATGTAATACTAGTGGAAACAAAAGTCTGCTTTTAGATCGGAATGTAACTTAGGAGACGTAACACTTGTGGAAACAAAGGTCTGCTTCTAGATCGGAATGTAACTTATGAGACGTAACACTAGTGGAAATAAAGGTCTGCTTCTAGATCGGAATGTAACTTAGGAGACGTAACATTCGTGGAAAGAAAAGTCTGTTATATTCTTCGGAATGTAACTTATAAGACGTTAGACTGGCGACAGATAAACCAAAACAAAGGTTTGCAATTAAGTCAGAATGTAACTTAGGAGACGTAACACTCGTGGAAATAAAGGTCTGCCATTAGATCGGAATGTAACTTAGGAGACGTAACACTCGTGGAAATAAAGGTCTGCTTTTAGATCGGAATGTAACTTAGGAAACGTAATATTGGTAGAAAAAAAAGTCAGCTTTTGTGTTCTGAATGTATCTTATTAGCCTAGCGGCAGATAAACCAAAACAAAGGCTTGCAATTAAGTGAGAATGTAACTTAGGAATCGTAACACACTTGGAAACAAAGGTCTGATATTAGGACGGAATGTAACGCTGTGCAAAATGTAAATCAATGTCCGGTTCTGTAGCGGTCAAGTCTTTTGGCATTGGCTCAAACACGGTATAATTGGTGGAAGAAGGGGAAAGAGAGGGGATGAAGATCTGTAGAACAATTTTACTGACATTATTTTATATCATAATAATAAAGCTTAATCGGAATTGTGAAGCTCTACTTACATGATACAGTCGTGCATGATAGCAGTACATGATAAGTTGGAATGTAACTTATGAGACATAACACTCGTGGAAATAAAGGTCTGCTTTTGTGTTCGGAACATAACTTCTAATACGTTAGCCTGGCGACAGATAAACCAAAACAAAGGTTTGCAATTAAGCCAGAATGTAACTTAGGAATCGTAACATACTTGGAAATAAAGGTCTGCTTTTAGATCGGAATGTAACTTCGAATACGTTAAACTCGCGGCAGATAAACCAAAACAAAGGTTTTCAATTAAGTCAGAATGTAACTTAGGAATCGTAACACACTTGGAAACAAAGGTCTGCTATTAGCTCGGAATGTAACACTATGCAAAATGTAAATCAATGTCCGGTTCTGTAGCGGTACCATCTTCTGGCATTGATTCAAACACGGTATAATTCGGGGAAGAATGGGAAAGAGAGGGGATGAAGATCTGTAGGACACATTTGGGTGACATTAGTTTATATCATAATAATAAAGCTTAATCGGCATTGTGGTGATCTAAGTACATGATACAGTATTTTAAATGCACACATCGGAACGTATATTTTCTAAGTCTCAAAGTGTATTTAAAAGGCATCATGTTTAAGACTTAAGCAGTTTCAAAAGTATTAACTCTAACCTTTCTAGTTGGTTGGTTGGTTGGGTTGGTTTAACGTCCAACAGCAGCACTATATAGGCTATATTGTGGACGGGCCCCAAGACGGACGTCTGACAATTTTATGTCATGCCACATACGAGGCAGGGCGGGGATACCATGACTCCTGTCTCAGCCGGTCACATTATACTGACACCGACTTAACCAGTGGGGTGGGGAAGGATAAGCAGGAAGAATGAACTGTGGTACAACCAGGTCGAATCAGGCAAATGAATTTGGACATTCTAAGTAGCAAAGAAAATACTGAAGGCATAAGTCAGAATGTTGAAGGTTTAGGGTGATATAAAATGTGCAATAAAAGCACAGGTCGCAATTTTGTTTTGCTAAGTAAGGTGAAGTAAATCTTCAATTTATTTTACTTTAAGTCTCATTATGTTATTTATTTTATTAAATGCAAAAGGTACGTATTAATATATAAAAAAATAAAACTGTAATAATAAGATTACAGATTATTAAAATATCATTTACTATATTAATCATAATAGTATTAATAATAATGATCATAATATTATAACTAATATTGTTATTATATTTTATTTAGTAAAAAGTCATACAAACATGATGTGATATAAACTAGAGGATAGATTATAAAATCGACCATGCAGTTATAAATTGATATTGAAATGCAGTTCACAATGGTCATATTATATGAAATCAATATTGTTTTAAGATTATCGCTTACGAAATTCGGCTATATAATTTGTATTACTAGCGTTTCGATAACCTTTATATGTACCGGTATAGACCTCTAATAGTTTATAGACAATAAAACATGATATTAAGCTATTTTTGAGAAGCTTATACTGCTGATAGCGATTGATCGGAAAGTGTTTGCTGATATATGGACTACAACTAGTACTATTGCCTAACAACTTGGCTCAAGCCTCAATAATAATTAGGAATGTATAAGGTGATTTGCCCCCAGTGTTATGGATGAATTATGCACTGCTGGCAAGGCACAGCCACAGTGGCAGGAAGAAGTTAGGGATATGGATAACAGGAAGAGTGAGAGAGACAGAGAGAGAGAGAGAGAGAGAGAGAGAGAGAGAGAGAGAGAGAGAGAGAGAGAGAGAATGGCAGAAAGAAGTTAGGGATATGGGTAAAAGGGTGAGGAAGAGAAACAGAGGGAGGGGGAGTCGTCGTATAGGATCACTAAGGGGAAGCTAGGAGACATTGAACCTCGGAGAAAGGGAGTTCTAGAGAGAGAGAGGCACAGAGAGAGAGAGAGAGGCACAGAGAGAGAGAGGCACAGAGAGAGAGAGAGAAAGAAAGAGAGTGAGATAGACAGAGAGACACACAAACAGACAGACAAAGACAGGAAGAGAAAAAGAGGGAAGGAGAGAGATAGAAAAAAAAAGAAAGAGAGAGAGCAAATAAGTAAATAAGTGGGAGATCAGGCGAGGATGGGAAGAAGATGAGAGTGAATATATAGAAAGAGAGGAGAGTAAAAGAAAGGGACTGATAACGAGAGAAGTATAAAATAATGGAGGAGGTGGGGATACCAAGGTTCATTAGGATGACTAGAAAAGAGATAGAAAGAGAGAGAGAGACAGAGAGAGATACAGAGTTAGATAGATAGAGGAAGTTGAGAATGAAAGAGAAAAAAGAGAACATTTTAAAGAAATGTGGAAGGAAGAGAAACAAAGTGTTGTTGGAAATAGAGATAGAACAAGACAGATAATATGGGTATAGATCAATAGACAGCCATCTATACACATAGACAGATACAGAGACAGGCTGACTAAGAAATAGATTCACATTACAAAAACATGGGAAAGATAGACGCAAAGATGGTTTTGCCAAACGAAAAGCACGAAAGAACACACAAAATAATACCTTAAAAGCCGGTAGACACACACATACGGACAGACAGAGAAACAGGCAATAAAAGACATAATAAATTAGAGATACACACAAGAACAGTACTGTCAGGAAAGGAGACATAAACTTGATAAAGTCGACACCAATACGGATAGACGCAGATACAGATGGACAAAGACAGAGTAAAACAGAGACACAGACAGACAGACAGATAGATAGACAGACAGACACACATACACACACACAAACAAACATACAGACATACAGGCAGGCAGACAGACCAGGCAAACAGACAGACACACAGACAGACACACAGACATGCAAACAGACAGACACACGTACATACAGACACACATACATGCAGGGAGACAGACACACATACATGCAGGGAGACAGACACACATACACACATACATACATACAAACACACATACATACAGACAAACACACACACACATACAGACAGACCGGCACACAGACACTCAGACAGACAGACAGACAGACAGACAGACAGACATTAGAAAGACAAACAGACACACACACAGACACACAGGCAGACAGACAGACAGACAGACAGATGTACACACATACAGGCAGACAGACAGACAGACACACATATAAACATACACACAGACATACATACAAACAGAGGAACATACACACATCCAGACAGACAGACAGATGCACATACAAACACACACACAGACAGACAATGAGACTAATTACCAGGTTATCGACGGAGCGGCAGTAATGACTCTCTTATGCATGTAACTCGCGTCCTAACTACGTGTACAATCATGTACCTGGCAGCCGTACAAAATGTGACTTAACCATGCGTGCTCACGGGATGGGGTTTTCTGCAGGGTGACTCAGGTCGGCCCAGGGAGCAGGTGTGAGGACTGGATGCTCCCAGCAGTGCATGGCACCAGACATTAGCACCGGGTGCATGGCACCAGACATTAGCACCGAGTGCATGGGCAAGTGTTAAGATAAAAAATTAACACAAAAATGTACAAGTTGGTGTATAACCATAGACTAGCACCGAGTGTTAAGATACAAAATTAACACAAAAATGCTGCAGCTTAGTGTTTAACCATAGGTTAGCACCGAGTGCTACAACATAGTGCTTAACCATCGGTTAGCACCGAGTGTTAGTCATAGTGTTAGGATACAAAGTTAACACAACGTGCTACATGTTAGTGTATAGCCATAGATTAACACCGAGTGTTAGCCATAGTGTTAAGATACAAAATTAACAGAAAAATGCTGCAGCTTAGTGTATAACCATAGGTTAGCACCGAGTGCTGAGATACACAATTAACACAAAGTGCTACAACTTAGTGAATAAGCAAGAATCAGCACCGAGTGTAAGTCCCACTGTTAAGATACGAAGTTAACACAAAATGCTACGACTTAGTGCAAATCAATAGATTAACACAAAGTGCCAGCCCCAGTGTTAAGGTATAAAATTAACACAAAGTGCTACAAGTTGGTGTATAACCATAGACTAACACCGAGTGATAGAACCAGTGCTAAAAAATTGAACACAAAGTGCTATAACTTGGTGTATTACCATAGATTTGCATCGAGTGCTAGCCCCAGTGTTAAGATACAAAATTAACACCAAATGCTAACATGTAGTGTAAAACCATAGACTACCGCCAGTATTAAGATACAAAATTAACACATAGTGCTACAATAAAGTGTATTATTAAATTAAATATACCCATGGCGTTACCACTTAAAATATAATCATAAATTACCAAAGGTTGTCACCACAAGTGTTAAGTCACAATTAACACAGAGTGCTACCAACAGTTAGCACCGTGTGAGAAGGCTAATAGACTAGTAAAATTAATAAACAAAAAGGGCTACCATACATTAGCACAGGGTACCAACACGAGTGCTAAGAAAGAAACTAACACATAGTACTATATGTTGTTGAATAATTAAATATTAGCACCGGGTGCTAAAACCAGTGTTTATATGAATATTAACACTGAGTGATACCAGAGACTTGAATGTAAAGCTAGTGATTACCACTGGGTGCTAAAACGGGGGTTAAAAATACCAGACATTAGCACCATGTGCTACCACCACTATACCAATCATACCCTAATATACAATGTTAACACCGCGGTGCTACCCCTAGTGTTAAGATCTTAGACAAAGACCTACTTTTTCAAACAGTGCTAAAGCAAGACATTGACACCAAGCGCTACCGCCACAGAATGATGAGCATAACGTGTTGTTATCCTAATTACTAGAACCAGACCTTCGCCAAGTGCTAATGAAGTAGCATATATTACCAATTGGTGCTACATGTACTTTAGAAGGTAAGGTCAGACAATCGCACAAAATGCTGATATCAGTGTTTTAATAAAGATCAAGATGTTTCGAGGTTAGCTACATAATATTGGGGCCAGTGTGCAATTTAACAGAAAACGGGTGGGGGAGAGAGAGAGAGAGAGAGAGAGAGAGAGATACAGAGAGAGAGAGAGAGAGAGAGAGAGGGAGAGAGAGAG
>RQTK01000059.1:182596-207596 GCA_003991915.1 Elysia chlorotica | reverse complement strand
CCGTTTTTATTACAGAACGTGAACAAACTAGTTTCTCTATAGGATCCCGAAGTATTCATGTTAGCCAGAATAAATAATAGAATTATGATACAGAGAAGCAGGCCAACAACTATAGAGGCTTTAACAGACGGAGCTAGACCTAGGGACCAAATAATGATGCGAGCGACTGAGGGAATAAGGTGAAAATAGGTTAGAAAGGGACAGCCACAAACCTAGGTCTAGCTTAGACCAACAGATAAGACAAGTAGACAAAGACACATTTTTAGACAAATGACACGGACGGGGATCGAACCCGCACCTTCTACTCGGCACTAGTAGTAGTAGTAGTAATAGTTCTGCTTGTAAAGGCAAACATGTATTACATGTACAGTATAATTACAGCACCACAGCAGTGTCAGGAATACCATAGGGACACATTGCAAACTCGCACAACCATAATTATTTGATCACAGACACGTGTACATGTAATGCACATTTTATGCAAAGAACAAACTCAAATATGTTTATTAAGCGAGGAACAAACAACACTCAAATGATTTATTCAAGAAAAAAAAAGCTTCCAGAAATCTCCTTTCCCCAATCCTCAGACTCCATCTTTTGCTCTTTCCAAACAGCTTGCTTTGCTAAGCAGTACGGGTCGTTTAGAGAACAAAGCAAAAGCTATAATTGCTTTCCTAAACAGTACACGTTGTTTAAAGAACAAAGCAAAAGCTATAATTGCTTGAGCGATTTTGTCTGTTTACAAGATACTTTAAAAGCGTCTCTTTGTGTGCATACATTATTTTTCAGTGACTAATCAATCAATGAGTTTAATTATATCCTATTATTCGATGGCATGATTGTATCAATTTCAAATCATGCACACCACTTTCATCATTATTAATTATATCATGCAACGTAAAAGATAAAACAAGATCCTCAGACGAATGGTAATTATTATGTATACCTTATATGGGTTATGCGAAAGATAAACGTCATAATATTATTGATTGCAAAAATAAAGAGCACAAGATAATAGAGAGAAGGGGGAAAATATATAGAAATGTATTGATTTGTTTGTTGGGGAAATAATTATAGAGAAATGTATTGATTTGTTTGTTGTTGTTTTTTTTGTTTTGTTTTTGATTTTGTCTTGTTTTAGCCATATTTTCTTCACCACCTACAATTTTATTTTTCAATACACACACCGGCATTAAATAGTTTTCAAAGTATGACCATTGTGTAGTACTGGCGTAGCATTGTCGATGTGTTTGGCACACCATCCTCATGGACTTCAGTACACCAACAGCTTATAAGCGTGCTTTTTTTCATTTATTTACTCTAGACTTTTATTCTGATTCCATTTTAACAAAGCTTATACAATTAGTAAGCTAAGCCAGAAGGCTCCGATCTTCAAATTCGAAGGGGTTAACGACAAACTGTAACTAAAAGCTTAGAGTTCTTAGAGAACAAAAGTGAGAGAAGGAGAGAGACAGAGAGAGAGAGAGAGAGAGAGAGAGAGAGAGAAAGAGAGAGAGAGAGAGAGAGAGAGAGAGAGAGAGAAGATCTGGAGACGGGAGAGCAAGAAGAGAAAGAGAGAGAGAGAGAGAGAGAGAGAGAGAGAGAGAGAGAGAGAGAGAGAGAGAGAGAGAGAGAGAGAAGATCCTTCAGGCAGTCACAATCGGCCCTTGGTCCTTTTGTGTTTAGGATCTTTCTCAGGCGACTCGGGGGAGTGTAGTAAAGTATCTCCTCGCTCGATTTTTGTATGTGCATTTGCAGAAGCGTCAGTTCGCCAGTGATCCTTTTTAGTGGGCTGCACCTGATGAGCTCATTGAGCGCTGCGTGGGCGTTTAATGCCTTTAATTGTATGTAGACCTCTCGTGTCATTGCGTGGCCGGTCTGGGTCCGAGTTTCTGTGTCTGGGTCTGTTGTTTGTTTTTCTGTGTTTGTCGCCATGTCCTTCTTTTTGTGCCGTTCTCCTTTCTCCTTTGTCTTTAGGCTTTGTAGTAATTGTACCTTTAACCATGGTCCATTCCGTGGGGGGGGGGGATAGTTTTAGGTCGAGGGGGGGGGGGGGATAGTTTTAGGTCGAGGAGGGAGGGGAGGGGTGTGCTGTTGCTCTTTGTTAACGAGGAGGAGGAGGAGGAGGAGGAGGAAAAGGAGGAGGAGAAATACCATAGGGACACATTGCAAACTCGCACAACCATAATTATTTGATCACAGGCGCGTGTACATGTAATGCACATTTTATGCAAAGAACAAACTCAAATATGTTTATTATGCGAGGAACAAACAACACTCAAATGATTTATTCAAGTAAAAAAAAAAGCCACCAGAAATTCATTCTCAGGTAAAAAAGCTTTTCACACAGCCTGCGCGATTAACAACAAGCTTTTGCGATATCTGTGTGCTAGCTGGATGGTTTCCGGTAGAGTTATACCGTTTGTGGGGCAAATTATGCCGAATTATGCCGAATAAAAGGCAAAATTAGGTTCACCGCGAGCGCAGAGCTGAAAGTGAGTATCTCTGCTAGACAGATCCCTCCCTGTCTGTCTAGTAGTCGACGCACTGCTGAGCTCATCTATAAATAGAATACCGCTTGTGAGATAATTTTCAAACAGAAGAAGTGAGTAGTGTTTAGCGGCACATCCTATTTAAAACTTGAAACGCGCTAACGACAAAATAAAAACAACAACTTTTTGTCATACAGGATGACACTTTAAAGTTTTTGTTTGTTTTAACATTTCCCAAGTCTTCTTACAATGTGGTATAATTATTTGCTAAATTACTAATTCCCCCCCCCCCCCCCCCCCATCCCTCAGACTCCATCTTTTGCTCTTCCCAAACAGCTTGCTTTCCTAAACAGTACGGGTTGTTTAGAGAACAAAGCAAAAGCTACAATTACTTGAGCGATTTTATCTGTTTACTAGATGCTTAAAAAGCGTCTGGTGCTCCACAAGGCTGTCCTTTATCGCCTAAGTTATTTTCTCTTTTTACGTCTGACTGTAAAGTGGAGTTTTCAGGTTGTCTTATAATAAAGTTTGCCGATGACACTACTGTCACTGGCCTTATAAATAATAACAATGAAGTCGAATACCGACAGCAAGTAAGCTCCCTCACAGACTGGTGTCAAAATAACAACCTTCAGCTGAACGTAAGCAAAACTAAAGAAATAATTGTTGATTTTCGACTTACGGGTATAGCCCCACCTCCTCTCTCTATTAATGGTATTCAAGTAGAACGTGTAGATACATTTAAATTTTTGGGTACACACCTCTCCAGTAAATTAACATGGGACGTTAACGTTCAACATATTTTAACTAAAGCAAGACAAAGGTTGTATTTCTTACGAAAATTAAAATCATTCAATGTTCAAGGCCCTACACTTGTCAGCTTTTATAAGGCAATAATCGAGAGCGTTTTATCGCAGTCAATCACTGTTTGGTTTGACCGCGCCCCAATAGCTGAGATTGAAAAAATAAACTCAGTTATACGTAACAGTGAAAGGCTGACAGGTGTAGACCTTTCTACACTTGAAACTATTTACATCTCTCGTATGGAAAGAAAAATAGCTAAAATACGTGATGATAACTCCCACCCTGCTAGCCGTTACTTTGATCTTCTGCCCCATGGGAGAAGAATGCGAGCCTTTAAGGGGTGTGGCCGCTTCGTCAAGAGCTTTTACCCACAAGCAGTCAAACATTTTAATGGCTCAAGAGAACTTAAAAATTTATAATGTTACTTTTAGGTGTACATTTACATTCTATGCCTTTGTTAATAATTTAGAGTAATTTAAAAGCAAACTTAATTAATACATTTATAGTGCATTTTACCATCATTTTTACATGTGCTTTACTTAATCACACTATTGAAACTTTTTATGCAATGCGCAATCAGTTGTCCATATTGATAAGGAATGTATGCTAAGTTCTTAAATTTAAATATTTTTTTTTTTTTTTTTTTTTTTTTTTTTTTTTTTTTTTTATTTATATATATATTCATCTTGCAAAGCCTGTGCTTGACAAAATAATTTTCGATATGTATGTTCTTAATATATATATTGACTGAATAAACATTGAATTGAATTGAATTGAATTGAATTCTGTGTGTGCATGAATTATTTTTCTGTGACTGATCAATCAATGAGATTAAATATATCCTATTATTCGATTGCATGATTGTATCAATTTCAAAACATGTACATCAGTTTCATTATTATTAACTTTTTTATCATGCAATGGAAAAGAGAAAACAACATCCTTAGACGAATGTTAATCATTATGTGTACCTTATCTGGGCTATGCGAAAGATAAACGTCATGATATTATTGATTGCAAAAATAATGAGCACAAGATAATAGAGAGTTGGGTTATATAATTTATAGAAATGTATTGATTTGTTTGTTGGGGAAAATAATAAAAACATGTATTGATTAATTTATTTTGTTTGTTGTTGTTTTTTGTTTTTTTTGTTTTTTGTTACTGCCATATTTTCTTCACCACCTACACTTTTTTTTTTCAATACACACACCGGCATTATATAGTTTTTAAAGTATGATCATTGTGTGGCCCTGGCGTCGCATTGTGGATGTGTTTGGCACACCATTCCCATGGACTCCAACACACCAACAGCTCATAGACGTACCGGGTACTTCTTTTCATGTATTTACTCTACACCTATTTTCTGGTTCCATTTTAACAAAGCTTATACAATTAGAAAGCTAAGCCAGAAGGCTCCAATCTTCAAATTAGAAGATCTCAACGACAAACTGTAACTAAAAGCTTAGAGTTCTTAGAGAACAAAAGTGAGAGAAGGAGAGAGAGAGAGAGAGAGAGAGAGAGAGAGAGAGAGAGAGAGAGAGAAAGAGAGAGAGAAAGAGAGACCACCAGAGAGAGAGAAACAGAGGGAGAAAGAAAAAGAGAGAAAGAGAGAGAGAGAGAGAGAGAGAGAGAGAGAGAGAGAGAAAGAGAAAGAGGCAGAGGAAGAGGAAGAGAAATAGAGACCATCAGATACATAGAGAGCCATAGAGAGGCACACAAAAAAAGAGGGAAAATAGAAAGTGAGATAGATAGATAGATAAATAGATAGATAGATAGAGAAAGAGGAAGAAAGAAAGAGAGAGAGAGAGAGAGAGAGAGAGAGAGAGAGAGAGAGAGAGAGAGAGAGAGAGAGAGAGAGAGACAGAGAGAGAGAGACCACCTGAGGAATTGAGGGAACGCATTAGAACGCCCTGGGTGTATCCACAAAATATCATCAGTAAGATTATATTATTGATTAGTAACCTGTAACTCACAAAACAAATGTACCCAAAATAATGGGTGTTATCATTTAACATTTTGGCCTTTATTTATGACTAATACCTGGCTCACAGCAATAAGCAATAACACATTAACAAGCAGTTTAGCTCGGAATCGATCGTTTTATTGCCCGCCGGGTCTTATTTCTAGATTTAAATTTATGCAAGCGGGGGTAAATCCAATTTTGACTTCACATCTTCACGAAAAGGCCCACGACTCATCTGTTCTAACCAGGAACACCTGCATAAATCTACGTACACTATTCATCTTAATAGCTAAAGCGTACCACTCTTTTGTGTTTTATGGGACTTTCTGTGTCTGTTTGTTTGCTTTAATTCTATCAGTCATTCATTTTATTACGCATGTCTCTGTACATGTTTACCTGCCTTTATTAAATACGAAATAACCCTTAACCATCATATTTTCTCCCTTGTCTGTGGTAACTAGAGGCTTCGTTTTACCGAGCGTTCATCAACACATGATATGAAGTTTGGCAGAAGCACAAACATGATATAAAAGTCATCAAAAATATACACGTTCAAGACAAAACAATAATTATTTCCATGACGAAAAGCTTAAAACGCCTTTACGATTGATGTTTTCCCTAATCCATACTATAAGTTCAACGTGCATGAAAAATACCTAGCCTCTTCCTGTTTTATCCAATTACAATACTTAAGTTTCCCGAAACTCGCCGCCATATTTCACTAGACAGGCACAATTTTTTCGGAAAAAAAATGGATGCTCATTGTACACTTCCGAAGGGTGTTTGTGCTTCTCCTAAATTACATATCCTGTGATCATAACGGTGTTTTCTACTTACACCTTTCACTGAGGGTATTTTAATAGGTAAAAACTTTCCTTAGTCCGTGGTCTTACCTTACCGCTGTGCCGTCCCGTCTCCGAGGTGGGCTGTCATTCGGCGCCATCTTTCACGGTCCAAGGCTGCTTCACAGGCTACACTCAGTCGTAACTGGGATGTCTCCTGTATGTTGGCAAGCCACGACTGCCTCTTCCTTCCTCTACCACGCTTCCCTTCAACCTTGCCTTCCACAACTCTTTTCTGGATGCTGCACTCTTCTTATATGGCCATAGAATGCCAGTTTTCTTCTTTGGATTAATTGCAGATTAATTGCAGTCCGTGGTCTAAGTTAGAAAAACTCTTACACTTACTAGCGTTAGAGCATGTCACCATTAGTAGAGTCTATATAATGAGTGGGAGGGGGAGTGGGGGAGAAAGTTAACCTTCAGAAACCAAGGAAGAAAGAGGAGGGCGCTGTTGCCGAAATAGTTCACAGAATACTTTTTTTTAAAAATACCAAGAAAATAAAAATTTTGGCCTATATGTGTTCAATGTGGAATATCAATATTTGGTCAAACCTTAACTAATGGTGTCTATTAAAAAAATTGAGATTATTAATTTAGCAATAGCAAATTCACTATTATCAAAATGATATTTTTATAGCATTGCATTAAAGGCCCACTAAAAAGACCAATGCCTTTAAGTGTATAGATCTTTGGATGTCCTAGGTTTGCAGCACCATTTTTTAAATTCCTATACTTTCATGTCTAAACATCTTGCCTCCGTAGTTCTTTGTCCTCCTCGTCCTATAATATTCTATTTATCTTTTCTTTTCCATTTATAATTATAACCTGCCACAGCGTATCTGTTAATTATTTTTAACTCTTTCTCTTTCGCTCCCCCCTCTCTCTATCTCTGTCTGTCTGTCTCTCTCTCTCTCTCTGTTTCTTTCTCTCTCTCTCTCTCTGTTTCTCTCTCTCCCTCTCTCTCTTTATCTATAACTGTCTCTCTGTGTTCTCTCTCTCTATCTCTCGCTCTCTCTCGCTCTCTCTCTCTCCCTCTCTCTGTCTCTCTGTCTCTCTCTACATTTTTTTTTACTTCCAGTGAAGGTTTGCCCTAGTTTCTTCTCTACCACCCTACAATCGGTCATTGGCATTCACGTCATAGTGGACTTTTCCCGGGGTTTCCCTTAACTTTAACCCATCACTTAGCTAGGGATCATTTCTATCTTTCCCTCTCTCTTTCTATCTCTCTGTCTTTCTCAGTCTGTTTTTCTATAACTATATATAGACGCATCAGATTCAATGTATCTCTCGTCTATCTCTGAAATTATCTAGCTATATATCCCTCCTCTCTCGCCCCTTCCCTTTTCCTATCTCTCTATCCTTACTTTTCACCTTTTATCTATTATTTGCTCCCTCTCTCGCCCCTAACCCTCATTTTTATTTCTCTATCTCTCTCTCGCTCTCTTTTTCTCTTCCCCCTCTTTCTCCCCCTGTCTCTCTCTCCGTCCCTCCTCCATCCCCAGCGGTGTCTCTTGCCCATAAATTGAAACGTAATAAATTGATTCAAACGATCGCTTAGTTCAACCTACAGCATAAACCATAATAGTTCGTGAGTCAGCCAGTCAGAAGCGAAGTGTGGGTGAGGATGAGCAAATGACAGACCTACATAATGATATACAACTATAGGCCTACTCATAAGCCCTACTCTACCGCCCCTTCCCCCTACACCCCACGAAACACCTACATAATCATATACAACTATACTCCATCCACGCATAATCCCCCGCCTACTTCCCCCCTCCCCGCCAATCCCTCCCTACACCCACCTCCACCCTCACCCCACTACATGTACCAACCAACTCACAGACGCGCGTACGACAGAGTGAGCAGTGAGCAGTGACACCTATGCACGCTCCCACGTGCGATCTATATACACTCAACACAGAATTCGCGATCCACGCAACGAGAACATAATTATATCGTAATCACGCCCTAAACAATGGGGTTTTCCAATCACTCATATTCGTTTAAGTCTAGTATAGTGATAGTATAGAGATGTGATTTGACATCGGTGTAGATTCCCTTGCAATCGTCTTGGTTTTCGCTAGGGGGCCAATACCGCAAGGCCGTTAGTGAGAAGTGAGCAACCGGCTGTCAACCATCTAGTTGGCCAACTCCCCAGTGAGTCCCAATACCACACATCAGTAAGTGTGCCTGTTTGAAAGCCTACATCTAGATCTAGGTCTATGACAACGTGACGTGTGGACACTGACTTCGTAAAACTATGCTCCGGAACATCCATCATTGTGGTTTATAACCTCAACTTAGATCTAGGCTTTACATTAAAGTCTGTATGTTTCTATCTAGTTTATGCAGTGTGATGGCTGTGTCTCTTCGGACTAGTATACGTTTATAGTTGTTAAATTTTTAATATTAATTTACATTCATATTGGAACTTAGTGTTATAACTAAGAGAAAAGAATAAGGAAAAAAATATATGACAAAGCAAGAGTCTTTAAGTTGAATTGTGTTTTAAGGGTATAGAATAGTTTTCAGTTGTTTTTCCTGTGGATTTTTAGAAATAATTAATTTCATTTTCGCATAAAACAGTTGTTACAGTCAATTGGATTTGACTGGTTTTAATAGAAACCACTATTTTGTGGATATAGGACGGGAACATTATCCGAAACGTTTGTAAGTATCAAAATATTATATATTACAATGTATTATGACCCAAAGTTTATAATAACATACTGTTTTATATTATTATTATTATTATTATTATTATTATTATTATTATTATTATTATTATTATCGCCATCATCATCATAATCATTATCAGCATTATTATCAACATTATCACCATAACATTTTCACTAAGTTTTGTAAACATATCTTCCATACAAAGTAAATGTTCCTCAATACTAGACTTCTGTTCTTCACTTTTTTTTTTCTCTTTTTCTTTTTTTTCCGGTTTGTTGCGAGGCACGAAACAATAATTTAACTTTATATTAAAAAAATTGTTTATACATATCGTACTCACAACCCGGAATCGTTTGCAATTGTTACACATCATTTTTATATTCCCAATATCATGTTATACGGAACCGGCGACGCTGAGATTTGAACCTAGTATCGCCTCTCTTAAATCCAGAACAATAACCCACCAACCCTCAAAACTATGGACCATTCCCGAGTCGTTTAAACGTGCCTACGGGTAACCGAATATTAAACTCTATAAAATCGGCCATTACATCAACTGACCTCTATTTTACCACATTTATGTAATCAGAACCGCCAACCCTACGGGGAAATAGTGTATTCGTTTTTACGCAAACCTTTACAGGGTTTAACCCACATGTTGTATACTTTGAGAAATAGTTGTGTGAGAAGATCTGTTAAGTTGATTTAGCTGATTGGAATTTAACGCCATCACTATATAGCTAAATTATGGACGGGCCCGAAATCTTACGTCTGACAATAATTATTATGGGGATGTTTAGACTTCTGTCTTCGTTAGTCTCATTATGTTGACACCGACACAAGCAGTAGGCGACTAAATCGGACAACAAAAAAATCCAAAATTTTTATTTACCGATCGTTGGCTTCAAACCAGCAACCATCCAGTAATGAGGCAAATGAGGGACCAACTCTCTACCACTTGTGGATCAAAACAAGTTGGCAGCGCCATGTATTATAAGCTATGATCCAATGTGAGGCTGATCATGGGCAATAAATTTAAAGCCTTATGATAACGAGACGCATAGCTAAATCAAGACGATAGGTAAATGAATCTGCCCCTGCAACCAATGATAACTGTGTCCAAAACTTACGGAGCCAATGAGTAGTTAAAAAACCTCACGCAGAGAGGCCTGATTATGTCATCTGATATCGGCGTGGATCGTAAAGCCTGTAATGCTATAAATAGACCTGCGACAGCTGCTCAGCAGACCATAATATCTGGTCTCCGCCCAGCGTGACGCAGACGGAAACAGCTGGCGAGGACATGGAGAATGGAGAGTTTGCGATAACGGGGGCCTATGGCGAGTAGTTGAGTTGCTTTTACGTCCAACATCAGCACTATAATATATATAGGCTATATTGTGGACGGGCCCCAAGACTGAAGTCTGGCAATTGTATGTGCTTGCCACAGGGCGGGGATGCCATGACTCCTGTCTCAGCCGGTCACATTAACCTGACACCGACCCAACCAATAGGGAGCGCAATCGCCAGGACTCGAACCCGGCCTATGGTGAAAACTAAGACGATAGATAAGGGAATCTACACCAGCGTCCAACCATAGCTCTATCCGGACTTACAGAGTCAATAAATGTTATGAAAATATAGATACCTAATGGTCATGATTAGGTCATTGATTTTCTTTTTATGGATTGCAAGGCCTGTAATGGCTGTACGTACTCAGTCCTTTCTACTCTGATCTCTCATATCGCCGTTGGGGTCCGGCGCATTACTAATAGAGATTGTTCTTTCTTATAAGAGAGCTTGCGGACTTATTATTATATTAATCTATCATAATTATTAATATTTTTTAAATTTTGGCCTTGTACCTGCTGACCCAATGATCATTTACTTAGTGAATCATATCCCATATATATTATGTTCCAGCTTGCTCGTTATAGATGTAGTCTAATGTATGCGGTAGGGTTTTACTAATGGGCATTATGTATACAGTACATTGTTCTGTCTTTTTGTTTTATAAGATGTGTTGCTTTTAACATTTCTAATTTCTTATAACCAAATAAATTGAGACCAATTAGAAACACAGTGATTATAGACAATCCGCTTGGCAACAGAAACCAAAAAAAAAAACGGTGCGTTTTCTTCTCTGTTCAATTAGCATCTAGAAATTAACAATGAGGGATACAATCTGTGACATGATTGTTGCTCAGACTTAAAAGCAATGAGTACTGGGCTTTCCAACTTCCTTAGCGCCAAATAGCTTAGTCGATAGTGTTTTGGACTCCAAAGGGGATGTAATTTAACCAAAAGCTATTCCACTTTGTTGAAAGACATGAGGGGTAGAATGCACAAACATAACGTAGCTTACGTCTCGTCGTAAGCCGTTTTATTTTTATATTGTTTCCACGAAACGTAAGCTATGCCTTGTTTGTACATTGTACCCCCGTTTGTGTTTATAAGAGAAGTTCAACAATAAAAAGTATCATAATTTTATGCTGTTGTAATCAATATGTTTTTCACGTTTGCGCGCTTTATGCTCTCTGTTGAAAGTATCATTTCTTGATAAGCGTACTAAAAGAAATTCTCACACAGGGCTTATTTCTTCCAGTAAAGTTAGATAACTATTGTTGAGTGAGTGAATGTGTGGGTTTCTAAACGTCCAATGTTAGCATCACGGGTATATGTGGGAGGGACCCATGACTAACGTACCACACCGTACTGACACTAACCCAACCAGTATGGGACGAAATCAAACAAATACAACCATGCTAATCATTTTTACCAGATCTTGGGTTTTGAACTGGAGCCCTCCCGATTGCGAGAACAAAGCTCTGCCACTTGTTCCAGTTTGTACTTCCCCACCACCACATAGCAGGAGGTCCAATTTTTGTTTTGTGTCGCATGTGTTCTCTCCTTGTGCTGATTATACGGAACCGTTGGGATTTAAACTTTATGCTAGGGATTTTGATACATTTTCTACTATGAATTATTCTACGAGAGAAGTTACAAAGAGTTAGATAAATGTGATACTTGACTGACCATGGATTTAGTTGACATAGTCAACCGTTCTCGTTATACTTACAGCCGTTTATGTATTGTTAAAAACCCTAAACTTATTTTGCGAAAATATATTTATAGGGAATGATATTTTGCTTTATTGAAAGATAATGGGAGATATTTAGCATGCAGATACGTCAAAGTGTAACCTTGTAGTGGATGCTAGAAAGGAACATTCCGTTTACGCAATTAATATTCTCTTGTAAAGGCTGGGCCGTAATTACTACGCAACGATATTTCAGGACTCACTTTAAGCCTTCTTTGTCACGTATTCTTACGACGAGGTGTAAGCTACCGTGACGTTGTACTTACGGCCATTGATAAAAAACGTACTATTAGGAATTACTTAATCTCTTTCTTGATGATCTAACTCTAAGATTGTTATAATAATTACCAGAGTTCACACCTTCTAGCCCCGTTATGTGGCTTTTGGTGAAATCACAATTATAATACTCTCGTCCCTCAGTTACTACTGTAAAAGAGGTTAGAACACAGAATTGCGCGTCTAAAACTATGCAATGTATTTACAACTTTTACACCAACGTAGGTTAAGTTCTAAAGAGCTCGAGTTGCCAACTGTATGCTAAAAGGCATTTCACATTAAACGTCAATTGTAGTATGGTGGTGCTGATTGTAAATTGACTTCATTTCCATGTAGAATATCAAATAGGTATCATAATAAACTAGGCTTGATTTCATTTATATTATGCAGTACCAAAAAAAAAAAAAAGTTTTAAAACCGGTTACTCAGATTTGACGAGAAAGACGAAATAATACTGAGAAACTTAAAGCGAAAACGAAATAAAAATGTGAACAAACAAAAGATTGGAATATCAAAAAAGCATATCTGCCCCTCTCTCTATTTCTATCTATCTCTTTCTATTTTTCTCTCTCCTCTCTCTATATATCTATCCTTCTCTACCCCCTCTCTATTGATCTGTCTGCTGCCTTTCTCTCTCTTTCTTTTTCTCTCTCTCTCTCTCTCTATCTCTCTCTCTTTCTCTCTCTCACTTACTCACTCACTTTCTCTCCCCCTTCCTCTATCATCCCTTATTGCAAATGAAGCTCGTTTAAATTCAAAACGCAAATACACACCACCAGACAATTGCCAATTCTAAAATAATCAATTAGTTTGATGAATATATCTATATGCTAACTAGTATGTCAAAGTTACTGATTTATAAATGAGCATAAAAAACACTTCAATAACTGTCTTTGAACTTCATGACAGCACCAATTTACATAACATACCTTTTTTAATTATCACATCACTGACCCAATCTTATCAAGTTGATCATAGTTCTATGTACACACTGAACAAAATCATTTTGGAGACTTGAAAGAACTATGACGCTAGATTATGCGCAGACTTAAACTAACACCCAGTAAAAATCCAAAATTCTACTACATGACTTATTCAATTTTCTTAAAGTATGTCTTTAAATTAAATTAGTAATTAGATTTTGCAAAAAGTATTCCATGTTGTGAAAGATATCACAAATATTCAACAACCAATGACGACATTGTATCATTTTGTACTATATCTAATTCTTTTACTTTTATTCCGTTTGTATTAAATATGTTTTTTCCGTGTGTTCGGTTAATGTTCCCTTCTATAGGCTAGGAGCCTTAAGTACAACTTTGAGGTAAGCTTATTGGACTTACGACTAGTTATATGGTCCTTCTGCGCTGTGCTCATGGCCCTAGAATAAGATGCACCGTTTTACTTAACTTACCCTACTTACTCTGCAGCAGACATTATTGCTCGATGATTTAACTAAACCACAGACATTATTTATATAACATAAGTGAACTTTGACTCAACCCTCACGCACAGGTTACTTAAGCCTGATGTTGTTGAGTTGTTGAGTTGGTATAACCAGCATCAGCACTATATAGGCTATATTGTGGACGGGCCCCAACCCTAACGTCTGAAAATTTTATGTGTTGCCACACACGAGACAGGGCGGAGATACCATGACTCCTGTCTCAGCCGGCCACATTAAACTGACACCGACACAACCAGTAGGGAGCGCAATCGCCAGGGCTCGAACTCGGACCTTTTGCGTCGGAAGCCGATGATCTACACCAGGACCAACGCGCCCCCTAGCTTAAGCCTGAACCAGGCTGCCACTGGTGGATGGGGTGGGGCTGTGGCTCCGTATGAAACCCGCTTGTATTTTTTTAGCCTCGGTCTGACTGCGTAAATAAACACAAGAGGGTTTCATAAAGAACCCCCAGTCCAGCCACAGCCCCACCCCAGCCACCAGTGGCAGTCTGGTTCTGGTCTCAGTCAACCATCTTGTTTAATGTGCCAATTGAACCTCGATTAGGGGTAGAACATCGGCTTCCGACGCAAAAGGTCTCGAGTTCGAATCCTGGCTGTTGCGTTCCCTGCTGGTAGGGTCGGTGTCAGTATAATGTGACCGGCTGAGACAAGAGTCATAGTATCCCCGCCCTGTCTCGTGTGTGGCAGCACATAAAATTGTCAGACGTCTGCCTTGGGGTCCGTCCACAATATAATCTAATGGGAATGCATTGTGGGCTATTGTCTCCTTAACAGGAGAGATAGAATTAAATCGTTGGTGGCACTGGAGATATAAATATTGGGCGCGTTGGTGGTACTAAAGACGTAGATATATGTATTGCGTTTGAGATTAAGTTGGTTTTAACGCCCACATCAGCACTATATAGGTTATATTGTGGATGGGCCCCAAGACTGACTTCTGACAATTTTATGTGCCACTAAACACGAGACAGGGCGGTGAAACCATGACTCCTGTCTCGGCCAGTCACAGTAAACTGACACCGACCCAACCAGTAGGTGCGAAACGCCAGCATTCGAACCCTCTCTCTCTCTCTCTCTCTCTCTCTCTCTCTCTCTCTCTCTCTCTCTCTCTCTCTCTCTCTCTCTCTCTCTTTTATTGTAATTATATGTATGTATATATATATATAAGATAATTATATATATTTTATATAAACCACCCCATTCTTTCTCACACACCCATCCATTCATATTTTATTACACATAGCACAAAACTCCACGATAAACAAAACACAATAGATCATATTTTATAGGAATTATGTCCAAATGTTTCGTGAAGACGTGATGAACCAAGAACAAATCTATTCAACTTCTATTTCAAATATAAAAGATCAATTATTATTGACCGCAGTTCTCTATTTTTTATATAAGATCATAATAATTGACCGCAATTCTCTTTTTTTGTTCTCTTTATACAAGATTTTATGAATGCGGATATAAGGACAGGCTGTTTTCACACCATCTGTCACACCCTCTTTTTATTATCGACAAATTTTAGTTCATAATCGGATTATGGACATATCGCAACTTTATCTGATCGACTCAGTAATAAATCTTGGGTGGTAAAAACAACGGTCCTTTAAAGTACTTAGGTCTACTATAAAGATACTTTTAAATAGTGATACCAATCATAGTGCTGGGACTAAGCTGACAAAATCGGTATGCATACTACCATTTAACTGACTTCAGTTGTAGTATTTTGACAACAATGCTCATGAAATTGCACTATTTTAGGGATTTTCCGAAATTCATATCTTTTGGACCAATGAAGATAGAAAACAATTTGTACAGATTTGAAAACTCCAGCCTATCTGTAAAAACGTTTATAACACCGGTTACGTGTACGCAATGTGATTCTGTTGAGTTAATTGGACCATTTTCCCCCGAAGTATTTTATAAATCTATACGTCTCAGCTTGTAAGTTACACGCTGATAAGCTATAAAAATCTCAACCTAAAATCAGAGTCTTTCTTATACGTTTGATTCTGATTCTCATGTTTTCTTTTTTTTTGCTCTCAATATTCTAATCCACTTCCAATAGGCAACTCACTGAGAGTTTGACCAATGCATTACTATTTCAAATTCTTCCTCCTAGTACACGCACTATTAGAATCCGCTATGTTATAGTCCAAAACCTCTTTAGGTCGTAAGTACAACGTCACGGTAGCTTACAACTTGTCGTAACCTTGTTTTATTTTATTTTCAGACGATTTGTAAGCTTAACTCAAAGTGGTACTGATAATTTACTTTTTACCATACCCAAAGAATAAACGCAGAACATTTGAATTGACTAAGGCTCTGACAAACTGGGACTGTGACAAAGGACTATGACAGACTAAGACTGCGACAAACTAGGAGGGTGACGAACTAGGAATGTGAAAAATTGGTACTGTGAAAAACTGAGCTGTAATAAACTGTGACTATGACAAACTGTGTCTGTGACAAATTCATTGGTGACAAACTTTGAATGTGACAAAGGACTTTGACAAAATGGGGCATGTCACCAAGTAACGGTACGATGATTGTTTAAAGAGAACAATAATAATTATTATTATTTAATGTTATTCGCCTCCACCCCTTCCCTTTTCTCACATTTACTGTAAATGCTTTGGAGTTACCAAAAAATAACATTCTTTATCTGCAAAGAATAGCGTTTGATCACGTTTGCTATTAAAAAGTATTATTTTAACATATTATTACTTTTGCATGATATTTATGCTGTAAAGCCTTACTAAACCCGATTCTTTCCAAACTAGCCATTTGTATCGCATCTTTGAAGTTTCAATTACATAATGAAAACATTTGTATAATTAGTTCACAAGAAGCTTTTAACATGCGTTTGTCAACTATTCCTTTGCGCAGTACAATTTCCATTACAAAGCTGTTTCGTGAACGAGTCCAAAAACCGAAGCCTGGCAATTGTATATGCTGATGTACATAGACAGATCAAATCCATCATATATATGTCCAAACCAGGCACATTATACGTACAACGAGTGATCTAAATGTTTATACTGATGCCGACTCCATCAGTAGGGAACATGACAACTTTAACCAAGATTCGAACAGCGGACCATCTGACTAGATGACGACTTTGCGCACCCCTCTCTCTCTTTCTCTCTCTATCTCTTTCTCTCTCTCTCTCTCTCTCTCTCTCTCTCTCTCTCTCTATCAATCTCTCTCTCTCCCTACCTCCTTTCCCCCACCACCTGTAACTAGTTGGGTCGGTGTCAGTTCCATATGACCGGCTGAGACAGGAGTCATGGTATCCCCGTCCTGGCTCATATGTCGCAGCACATACAATTGTCAAACGTCAGTCTTGGGACCCGTCCACAATATGATCTATATAGTGCTGATGCTGGACATTAAACCAACTCAACTAAACTCAACTCAACTCTCCCTCCTTGTATATCATTATGAAAGCTGCTTGTATTGATCGAGATATGATAGTTTAGGTAAGCGCCCACACATCCAGTTGATAAAGCGATTGGTATCGATTAGTTGTAAATGAATTGCTCACGCTAGACCGTCGCGTTACCAGCTGACACCTACACAGCTACTCACGGCAAACTTCTGAGCATTCGCTGCGCCGGTCAATAAAACATCATACATGTATTTGCATTTTATTCATGCGATAAGCGGCGGAATAATTTTGACGAAATGCAGCTGGCTTAATTTCAAATTAGGTCTATTCCAGTTTGAACATTTATTTGCATTTTGTACAAATTTTTGTGAGTGAATTTAACCTTGCTGGATTTAAAATATTATCAAAGAGGGAAATAGAATACTTTGGGCCCTCGAAGAGACACTGTGGTTTAGAAAACTAGAAGTAAGTTTAGGAGCAAAGAGAAGAAAAAGCAGATCGCCAATGACAACAGCGACTGACTACAAAGGAGGCCCAACGCTTTGGAATTTTTCAACGGGTTGAATCACAACATTAACAATCGCCTATGACTTAATCAGAGAAACATGATGGGGGTATTAGGACTGGGGGTTGGTTGGAGTTGGGTGGGGGAAAATTAAGCTGAGTTACTTTAACGTCCAACATCAGCACTATATAAGCTATATTTTGACGGGCCCCAAAACTGACGTTTGACAATTGTAATTGCTGTCACACACGAGACAGGGCAAGGATACCATAACTCCTGTCTCAGCCGATCACATTATAATGACACTGTCCCAACGAGTTACAGGGGGGTGGGAGATAGTTGGTTGAATAGTCAAACATGCGGCTTCCACGGTTGGATTAGTATCAGTAAAATTGGACCAGAGACAGCATAATTATGTCACCCTCTATTACTTGAACAGCTGAGACAGATCCTGGTATTCTCGATTTGTCTTCTTGCCATAGCTCGTAACGTTGTCAGACTTTTATCTTGGGACCCACCCACGTTATTTTATAGTAGTCGCTGGTGATGGACGTAAAGAAACAAAAAAGGAAACCAGACCTAAGAAGTCATACAATGAATATTTATGCTATAGAGAACAATAAACATTTACCGTCTAGATTCATTTAGATGTAATAACGTCTTTTATACCAGATATTAACAAGAAAACTGTACGGTATAATTAAGTATGTAGTTAATCATGCCTTGTATAATATGCTCAGAAATAAAGAGTAATTACTGTACATTGTAACTTCATATTAGTGGTATATTGGTTTTGCTGGAAGATTTGGTAGAATAAACCTGCATAATTATAATTTAGTTAAGGATAAATAGGTACCATTCTAATAGTAATATTTAAGAAGCTAAACTAATCTGCGACCGATTCTGGATTTTTTTTTGCAAACCAGTTTAACAGCTATTAGAATTTTATATATGTTGTGAGGTTTTGACACTTCACAAATTGATTTAGGTATGATGACTGTAAATTCACCATAATTATTTCTATTGCGTTTAATTATCTAATCCACACTAGTCTATAGGTATATTTAAATAGAGTTTGCATTAATTTAACATGTGGGGAAAAGTTCGGTTTATTCGCATTATGAAAACGAGTTTAGTAGGACTAAAAAAGTTCAGTTTATCTAGATATATAGATAGATACGTAAATAGATAGATTGATAGATAGATAGATAGATAGATAGATAGATAGATAGATAGATAGATAGATAGATAGATAGATAGATAGATAGATAGATAGATAGATAGATAGATAGATAGATAGATAGATAGATAGATAGATAGATAGATAGATAGATAGATAGATAGATAGATAGATAGATAGATGATGATGATGATGATGATGATGATGATGATGATGATGATGATGATGATGATGATGATGATGATGATGATGATGATGATGATGATGATGATGATGATGATGATGATGATGATGATGATGATGATGATGATGATGATGATGATGATGATGACGATGATGAGGATGAGAAGGGGAAAAGGGTTGATGATTGGTAGTGATGTTAGCTCAGTTGGTCGTATTCTTGTCTTACCAGTGGGTGAGAAGGAGTCTAAGGGTTCAAATCGCACCTGGTGCGTCATTTTAGTACAAGTTCATTCGGTAAATGTAACGGAACTTTTCTCAGCAGATGTTTGGAACGGTGGTACTCTAAAAATTAGTAATTATTACGGTAAACAGAGAGTGTTAAGTGTCGGATTGCGTTAAGGCTCTCATGGTTGAATCAGTGTAGGATAATTTGACCAGAGACAGCATATTTCACCCTCTCTGATTTACCTTCTGAGGCAAACCCCCGGTAGTCCCGCTTTGTATCTTTGTGATAGCACGTAACGTTGTCAGACGTTTATCTTGAGACCCGACCACGATATAGCCAAGTAGTCGCTGGTGATGGACGTAAAGAAACAAAAAAGGAAACCAGACCCAATAAATCACAATGGTTTGATATCGCACAATAAATATTTATGCTATAGAAAACAATAAACATTGATCACTGGCTTTATTTAGATGTAATAACGTATGTATACCAGATATTAACAAGAAAACTGTACCGGTATAATTATTGCACGTAGTTGATATTGCCTTGTATTATGCTCAAAATTAGATATCGGTAATAATTGTACATTGTACTGCATCACCGTGGTCTAAAAGCACTAGATCGCCAGAATTGGTTTTTTGGGGGATATTTGGTAGACTAAAGCTGCATAGTTAAAATTTAGTTGAGCATAATCAGGCACCTTTTTAGTAGCAATATTATGGAAGCTAAACTAATCTGCGATCGATTCTAGCTTATTTGTGAATCAGTTTAACTGCAATAAGGATGTTATAAAAATTCAATACTCTTTGTAGTGAGCTGTTGACACTTCACAAATTGATTACATTTTAGGTATGACGGATGTAAATTCAGCATAATTGTGTCAGTTATATTCAACTATCTTATCTGCTCTAGTCTATCGGTATATTGAAATAGAGTTTGCATTAATTTTACAGCATGAGGGGAAAAGTTCGGTCGATCCACAATATGAAAAGAAAATTATAGAAAAAGAGAGAGAGAGAGACAGAGAGAGATAAAGAGAAACTGAAGCAGATGAACGAGACAAATGAAGGACACATGAATAGAGAGATAGTGTGACTGAAACATATGGAAACAAAACATACAGAGGCAAAGAAACAAAAGGCGAGAGAAAGATAAATAAAGAGAGAGAGAGAAACAAAAAGAAAGAAAGAAAGAAACAGAAAGAGAGAGAGAGAGAGGGACAGAGAGGATAATAGCATTTAAAAAAAAATTATTATCATATATAGCACAGTCTGTGAGTATTTTTCGTTCAGTATACACGCCTATTAGACTCATAATGAAAATTGTCCAAACCTTAGCCAACTTTTTAATAATTCATTGCTCACTTTGATTCTAAATGCAAATGTATGCATGTTACTTTAGGTCACCCGGTCTGTAACTTTTGGAGGCCGTGGAACTCAGAAAATCTTGACCATCGGGAAGTAAGAATCAATGTATAATTATAAACAACGCAAAGAGGGCCGAATGTTTGTATTATTGCGGGGCTTCGTATGGATACGGCGATAACCCATCTACAAAAACAATAGTTCATGTAATTTCTTGAAATCAGTTCAAGTTTGAACGATTTTCTACCTTTCACATATTATAGACCAAAACCAGACTGCCGCTGGTGGCTGGAGTGGGGCTGTGGCTGGGTTGGGGGTTCTTTATGAAACTCTCTTGTATTTATTTACGCAGTCAGACCGAGACTAACAAATACTAAAGGGTTTCATACAGAAGCACCAGCCCCATCCCAGCCACCAACGTCAGTCTAGCTCTGTCTCAAACAATACTAAATTGCCTCTTTCTGCATCTGATCAGAGCATACTATTTGTGTTGATGGGATAGCCCATAAGCATAGATTTATTATATGTCTATGCTCATAAGTCAGACGGTCGTAAGTGGGGCGAATGGTGCAGGTGGTAGCGCGTTGGTCTCCCAATCGGGAAGTTTCTTGTTGAAGACGCAACTTTGTGTCTGATTTCGCCCCTACTGGGTGTGTCAGTGTGAGCATAATGTCACCGAAACTGGAGTCATAGTATCCCCACACTGTCTCTATATATATGCACGTAAAATTGTTACGCATTAGCCTTGGGACCCATGCACGATAGCTAAAAGCATTGTTGTTGATATAGGACGATAAGGGAATTAATTCATGTACTTATCATTGTAAACTTTGTTGTTCTTAGCAACTGCACATGCCTCCGCATAAACTCAACCCAAGCCCACACAAAAATAAAAGTAGAGAGAAAACACGGATTGTCAAAATACTAGTTACATTATTACATGTTTTATGATTCTCCGCCACAGATAGATTATTGGGCAAAGTACCAACTATTGACATGCATAAGTGGTATGATGTCTGATAGTCTGATCGATATGGGAAGGTTCATAACAACAAGGTTTACATCTATCGGTATTTAATTAAAAATGGAAACACCTAACCATGCCGGTAATAATAAGTGTGTTAAAATTTAAAAAAAGAGGCGGGGGCGAGGAAGTAAAAAATAATCATCTATTTTTAAAAGGATTACATACCGTTGTATGGAACGTGCAACACGCTGTAGTATAGTGAATTTGTTTGATTTATGTACAGTTGGGTGGGAAGATAGATTGACAGAGAGGTAGGTAGAAAGATATATAATAATAATAACATTAATTATCTGTCGCGATTGCCGAATTTTAATTTTTAAGGCTCGTATGCAGATTAAAACCTAGTTGGGTTACACCACATATTTCTTGCTATTAATAGACATCTATGGGTTACCCTAAACGAAGCAAGAGATCTATGTATCCATGTCTCATCAACTCACCATCTCAACCATGCCCCCACCCTACTCCTCGCTCACCTCACGACCCTGTGGTCACCTTCTCAATGAGAAAATTCCTACAATATTCGCCGCAGTTGGGATTATTCCAATTTCTTTTACGTTTTAAGTTCTAGCTGTGTTTTTCCAAGTGACTGCCGCTAAAAATGAAACCCGTTATATTTAGTAGAGAAAATTTTCCTTTATGCAGAACGACGCAATACAAGTTCAAAAGCCCGTATGCAAGCTACAATCTAGATTTAGGGTCGTAAGTACAACGTCGCCGTTTCTGACAATTATTAGCCTTAAGCCTTCTTATTTGTATATTCTTACGATAAGTTGTAAGCTTATCTACGGCGACGTTATACTTACAACCCTAGGTATACTTTTCGCACAACGCTAAGGTTCGTATGCACATAGGTTAGGCTACTCTAGACGAACCAACAGATCTAGGCGTTGACTAGTACAAAATATCAGCGAACTGTATCCATGTCTAACCAACTCACTCTTTCACCACGCCTCATACTACACTTTTGTGACCTTCCACTATTAAACTTCCAATAGTATTCATCTCTTAGACAAAACGTCAAAATCCAATTTTTAAGACTGGTATGAAAATTAAAACCTAGTTATATTACCTAAGGCCAAAGATTGTCTAGGCGTTGGCCAGTACTCGAGTTCAACAGAGCGTATCCGTGTCTCATCAACTGACCCTCTCACCCACGCGTCACACTACCCTTTGGTCACCTTCCACTGATAAACTTCCAATAGTATTCGCCATAATAATAATAATAATAATAATAATAATAATAATAATAATAATAATAATAATAATAATAATAATAATAATAATAATAATAGTAATGATAAAAGTAATTAACTGTGGCGGCTCTAGAGTTTGGAGGTGCTGATATATTTTATATATGATATAAATTATATGTAATCAGACAAACTGTGACATAAATCTAGGTATCAGTAAAATTATCAGATGTTAGCCCTGGGGTCCATCCACAATATAGCTCTTTTTAGTGTTGACGCTGGACGTTCTGCAAAATCTCAATCTGCAACATCTAAAAGTCCAAATTGATAGATTCAATATCGCGGTACAACTTCTTATAATTTTGCCGCAGCTGGGTTTATTTGATTTTTTTACATTTTTAGTTCTAGCTTTAGGCAGTTTTTTTCCCTTAAAAAAAAACACCGTTAAAATAAAAAGAAAAGTTGCATTGTCTCTGACGAAACGGACAGCCGTTTAAAAGAAGCAAAACGTTATATTTGGGGCAAGACAGTCCCTTTCGCGCAATGCCGAATTTTATTTTTTAACGCTCGTATGCAGATAGAAACCTAGTTGGGTTACTCCACATATTTCTATTAATAGCAATGCTATTAATAGAAATCTATGGGTTACCCTAAACGAAGCAAAAGATCTATATATCCATGTATCCGTAACTCACTCTCTCACCCACATCTCACCCTACCCGTCGCTCATCCAATAATAATCGCCACTGCCGGGGTTATTGGAATGTTCTTTTGTGCTATCTAATTTTAGATACTTTACATGTTTTACTTCTAAATGACTGCCGTTTCAAAAAAGGTATAATTTCAGTGGAATTTCGTAGCCAAAGCGTCAAAATCCAGATTGTAAGGCTCATAAAATTCAGATTGAAACCGAGCTAGATTAACCAAGGCCAAAGACAGAGGAAGGTAACGATCCCTAAACGACGCAATGGATCTAGGCGTAGTCCAGTACAAGATTTCAACGAAGCGTATCTATGTCTCATCAACTCACGCTCTTAACCATGCCCCACCCTACTCCTCGCTCACCCTATGACCCTGTGGTCACCTTCTCAATGTGCAAATTCCTACTATGATTATTCGTCGCAGTTGGGCACATTCCAATTTCTTTTACGCTGTAAGTTCTAGCTGTGGTTTTTCCAAGTGAGTTCCGCTACAAAATAACCCCGTTATATTAAGTAGAAAAAACGTTTACTTGCGCGAAACGCCAAAAATACTATTTAAACATCTCGTATGCAGAGGATAATTTAGATCTCGGGTCGTAAGTACAACGTCACGGTATCTGACAATTAGTATCTTAAGCCTTCTTGTTGGTATATTCTTCTGATAATTTGTAAGCTTAGCAACCGCGACGTTACACTTACAGCCCTAGATATACTTTCCGCACAACGCCAAAATCCAATTTTTAAGGTTCGTATGCACATAGGTTAGGCTACTCTAGACGAACCAACAGATCTAGGCGTTGACTAGTACAAAATATCAGCGAAATGTATCCATGTCTAACCAACTCACGCTTTCACTACGCCTCATACAACACTTTTGTGACCTTTTACTATTAAACTTCCAATAATATTCGCCACAGCTGGACATATTCAAGTTTGTTTAATGTTTTAGATTCAAGCTTTAAATATCATTTTCTTTCTTAGTGATTGCCATTAAAAAAATATGTTATATTTATGAGAAAACATCCCCTGGAAAAAAACCCCCCGTAAAATCCAATTTTAAAACTCGTATACAGATTAAGTCCAAGTTTGGTTAACCCACATCAAAGGCAGTGGAAATCAACCAGGCGAAGCAATGGATCTAGGCATTGGTCAGTACAAGAGTTCAACAGAGCGTATCCGTGTTTCATCCACTCACCATCTCACCCACGCCTCACACTGCCCTTTGGTCACCTTCCACTGATAAACTTACAATAACACTCGCCACAGCTGGGCATATTCAAGTTTTATGTTTTACGTTTTAGTTTTAAATAATATTTACCTTCTTAGTGATTGCCGTTTTATAAAAAGACGTTAGATCTATATTTTTGGGGAAAACCACACTTAGAGTTAGACAAAACGTCAACATCCAATTTTTAAGACTGGCATGCAGATTAAGTCCAAGTTTGGTTAACCCACATCAAAGGCAGTAGAAATCAACCAGGCGAAGCAATGGATCTATGCGTTGGTCAGTACAAGAGTTCAACAGAGCATATCCATGTTTCATCAACTCACCATCTCACCCACGCCTCACACTGCCCTTTGATCACCTTCCA
>RQTK01000059.1:165096-172596 GCA_003991915.1 Elysia chlorotica | reverse complement strand
GTTGATAACTTGGTACGTGGAGTTGAATTGAGATCTAAATATAGTCATCTTGCTAATATAAAATGTGTTGTGGTTTTTTAGATATACCAAAAGTACACAGACCCATCATAAGAATGTTTAAATAATACCCAATCTATCTGTTCTATAACGTAAAGTAATAGGCTGAAGCCAAAAGTTTTAGATTTTAATCTAAAAGTCTAAAAATTCAAAATTTTTGAATGTTTCTTTCTTAAAACAACAACAACAACTACATAATTTTGTTGGTAGCATGACCATTTAAAGGATCGAAATTACAACACTCCAGTATATTACAGCTAGACGTAAAAATATGCGAAAGTAGAAGAAAGCTCACGACCAGCTGTAAGCTACTGCGACGTTGTACTTACGGACCATAGTGTTACCTTTAAAAATCATATTAGGAACATCATTTCACAGATAGTTGCGAAACTTGGTTAGAAGACATGGGATATAATGCACAAATATGACGTAGATTACATCTTGCCGTAAGCCTTTTTATTCTTATGTAGTTATGACGAGACGTAAACTACGTGTGTTGTTGCATTCAGCCTATGAACTCTAATTTAAGTTCACGTTATCTCGTTAAGCAAGAGGGCCATGTAGTGCAAACTTATGAGGCTTATTCTAGTTTCTAAAAAGGATCATACAGTGAGCCAACGCAAAAATATATTTAGATCTTCTAGTATATACTACAAATTGACATGACATTTCTCCTTGTTTGCATATCTAATGTATCCTTACAAAATGTAATGGCCTTTTGTGAAATTTTAAATGGGATCGGCAACCAAACGCGATTGAACTGATACATGGCGGAATATCCTGAATAATTATAATTTGTTCCCAGTCGATTATATAACAAGCATAAAGAATCAACCAGTCCAAACACTAGTATTGAAACTTGTTGGGTTGTATATTAGTCTCTCAGCCAATCGATCAATTGTCTTTGGCAAGAATAAGGACTCGTCAATCAAGCAATGATCTATTAAAATTTAAAATTGTATTAATAGTATACACCTCCTAGGTTTCTCGAGTAGTATTGTGCGGAGCGACTGATCCAGATGATTCCAAAATGTATTACCGACTCAACTCGGTTTATTCTATCTAACATTTCTTAAAAGCTCCGATAATGGGATCCATCTACGATAAACTTAATCAACCAACCAACGAAACAAACAAACAATCTAATTAATTAAGCAATCAATGAATCAATTAACAAACCAATAAACGAAATAACGAAATGCATGTAATGAACCAATCAATCAATGAAACAATAATGTCTCAATTGACTCAAACCCTTCCCTTTCCTTCTCCCCTTCTCTCTTCCCCTTCCCTACTCTACGCCCTCTTCTCCCCTCTCTTTCTCTCTCTCTCTCTCTCTCTCTCTCTCTCTCTCTCTCTTCTCTCCCCCCCTGCTCAACCCAGGTGAGCTACAGTCCCGGGTTTTTGTACGATGCCAGTCTCAACCTGCTAAAGAACGACCCGGCAGCCATTGCTCACTTCACCACTTCCGGCATCCGCCTGTACATCCAGGAGCCGGCGAGCTCCGTGCCAGACAAGTCCTACGTCATGATCAGTGACGTCCTCATTGACGTGCGCTGCAGCTGCTCAGGTCACGCCAGTACGTGTGGAGGCCCGGTAAGTACGTCATAATAACGGTATACAGATTTTGCTTTACGTCGTGGAGAAAAGTGTGATTAGTTTTACGTAACCTACGTTCTGGCTGACCTTGCTACATTTACTGCAACAGTGGGCAAAATGTTATCCTATTAAAAATATAAAAATTGGAACTCGTTTGAAAAACACTTCGTTAGTTTTTCCTTTAACCAATTAAAATGAATGAGAATCTTAATGTGGGGTATATGCTGTTATTATAATTGAGTCTTTTCTTTGTATAAGAAATATGTACGTTGCTTCGAAACCATTAGAGGGCATATTAATTATAAAATTTAAATGCGATAACCCTACACATAAATCTTTTAAAAAGCTGTCTATATACCCTTTAATTTTACCAATCTTTTTATGCATACTTTTTATGCTTTAACCAGTCAGAGAGATAAAGGAGTCACCGTTGCTACCAGTATAATGTATTACTGTCTTAGGACATCATGGGCAAAATATATCCGTTACCGTGCTGACGTGCCGTAAAAACAAACTCAGTCACTCACTCTGGCTAACTTTGCTAGATCCACTGCCCCATTAGGCAAAAATGGTTATCCTATGTATAATATAATAATTGAATCTTGTTTAAAAAAGGATTCTAAAAACTTGACAGTTATCTTTACCGTAAACCAATTAAAATGAACGGGAATCTTTTTGTGTGGTATCTGCTCTTATATCTACACCATGATTTAGGCACAGATGTGTGTATATTTTGATATATATATATTTTGGTATATTATTGATATTTTGTTTCGTGTATTGTTATTGTAATTTTACTCTGTGTAATTTTAAAGGAATAGTTGCTAAGATTTAATTATTGTTAGTTATTTTTAATGATGATCTTTATTATCTGCATTTTCATAATAACTACGATAATGATATTTATATATTAAATGTACGTTCATTATCATTTTAACCAGTTTGTAAAGCGCACTGAGCCAGGCATTGTCTTTGGGTGCTGCGCTATATAAAAGCCATTTATTGTTATTATTATTATTATTATTATTATTATTATTATTATTATTATTATTATAATTGAGTCTTTACTATGTATACATTATTCTTTAACCACCAGAATGGCGCGACCTGTTCGTGCAGCCACAACACTGTAGGCGAGCAGTGCAGTAGTTGTCTTGCCCTCTACAACAACAAACAGTGGCAGATCGGAACCACCACGAACTCCAACTCTTGTGAAGGTTGGTAGCTTTGCAGCAAATACGAGTAATACACTGCTAACTGATGGGTTGCAGAACAAAAACAAACAAAAGAGAAACTTTAAAATAGTTATGAGAATAAAAAAAAGCAATAAAAATGAACCATTAATTCCAATGTAATGGTTTTAATATACCATGTTTTACTGAGTGAAAAACTAGAATGGTCATCTTTCATCAAATGACCAATACGTAAGTTTTAGTGTATTGGTTTTGGCGAAATGAAACTATCTCCTAAGTTTCTCAAATAATGCATTTAAACAGTCATATTCCTTAATGCCCATCATTATACATCTTTATTAGTTCTTAGTATTATTAAAGTAAATTTAGTTTCAATTTTTGTTCCAGACATAACGCAATACCCTGTACGGAATTTCTAAATCTTTTAAATGTTAAGTATAACCAAAGACTATAATATTAGTGAGACGTTTCACGGGCGCAACTTACAGTGTTATTGCTATGAAACTCTGGCTTGGCGCGTGCCCACTGTAGTCTTTATAGCATAATGGGCAGTTAGAGGGTAAGCAGACTGTGGGTTTACTGGAAATTTAAAGATGGAAGCCACCGTCTTAATTATATCCTGACACTTATACGCAAAATAAGCCCCGTGAGAACTATTACTATTACATGCACTAGAGTTTAACATTTGAACCATATCCATACCAGAATTCTCTAACAACAGAAGGGCCCCACAACATAATGCACTATGTCCTTTTCGAAAATGTTCTGTTAATTAAATTAATCATCTTCAGAACAGAAAATTGTACAAGAACGTACGTGTACTCTTCGTTTTAGCATTGCAACAGGTATATTAATTAGTTTTTGTGATCTTTTCGAATGTTCTTCTAATAGTATACGTCAAGTTACAAAACCCTTCATGTTACATTATATTTAATTTTCAATAACTCCCTCAATATCCAATAAGGGCAACACAAGAAGCCTGGTTTAACCCTTTACTTTCCCAACTACACTACCCCAGAATGCTCCTGTAATGGCTTCGCCAATGCGTGTTCCTTCGACGCCGGCAAGGATCACGGGGTGTGTACTTCGTGTGGCAGCAACACTGCTGGGGACTTCTGTACCTCGTGTGTCGCGGGGTTCTACATCAACCCAGCACACGCTAACGACAGTCTGGCGCCATACTGCCTGCGTGAGTCTCAATAGACATAATATGATGTCGATGATAATGATGATGATACTACTACTACTACTACTACTACTACTACTACTACTACTACTACTACTACTACTACTACTACTACTACTACTATATACTAATAATAAAAATCAAGATTTTCGCATAACTATTTGTTAGTAGTCGTACCTGTATTAATATCTCGCCCTTTCATTTTCATATTACCAAGTAGAGAGTTTGTAATATCAATATTATGTTTTAATAATAATAATAATAATAATAATAATAATAATAATAATAATAATAATAATAATAATAATAATAATAATAATAATAATAGTAATAATAATAATAATAATAATATAATAATAATACAAATAAGAAAAATAATTATAATATTACAAATGATGATAATAATTATAATATTAGTAATAATACTACTTAAAGTTGTAAATATCAATGTTATGCTAAGCTTACGAATCGTCTTAATTCCTCAAAGCTTAAAAGAAACAAATAATAGTTATAAAGATAGTTTAATTCCTCTTCTGTAATTTTAAACTAGATGTTAATGCCTAAAGAATAAGGTTCCTAAAGCCTACTTTGCACACGAGAAATCTAGTTACTGCCCTCTAGTTGAGTCTCAGGATAGAGATAAGGTGAAAAGACACACCCATTGGAGTTTGGTCTCCAAATTGACAAACCCCAGGATCGAAACTCAAGATTGGACAAAACCAAAAAGAGTCATGGTATTCCCGTACTATCTGTGTGGCAGTGCTTGAAATGATTTGATGTTAGTTACGATACCTTGCTGCTGAAGTAAGACGTTAAGAAACTAACTCATCCGAGTCTCAAATTCAATCCATATTTAACATCGAGGGAAAATTCTCAAATTATGGTAATAGTAAGTTAGAAGATTGTAAGCATATATGTACTAAGTCTTAAACCATAATGAATTTTACCATATCCAATCATATCTCTATGACTCCTCAAAACGTCATTCCAACAGCCTGCGGATGTAGCCCTGCAGGAACTCTGCCATCTGCTTTAACGACGTGTGACGTCAACACGGGCCAGTGTGCCTGTAAAGACCGGGTGGAGGGCCGAGACTGCAGTGTGTGCAAGGATACATTCTGGGCCATATCGGAGTCCAAGCCACTGGGATGTGATGGTATGTCTTATTATGATGCTGTTTTCGTAATCGTTTTATGATTATGGTGGTTGTTACTGGTGTGGAGGGCCGAGACTGCAGTGTTTGCAAGGACACATTCTGGGCCATATCGGAGTCCAAGCCACTTGGCTGTGATGGTATGTATTTTATTATGATGATGTTTTCGTTGTTGTTATTGTTGTTGTTGTTGTTGTTGTTGTTGTTGTTGTTGTTGTTATTGTTGTTGTTTTATGATTATGATGGTGTTACTGAGGTGGAGGGCCGAGACTGCAGTGTTTGCAAGGACACATTCTGGGCCATATCGGAGTCCAAGCCACTTGGCTGTGATGGTATGTATTTTATTATGATGATGTTTTCGTTGTTGTTGTTGTTGTTGTTGTTGTTGTTGTTGTTGTTGTTGTTGTTGTTGTTGTTGTTGTTGTTGTTGTTCTGTTGTTGTTTATGATTATGGTGGTGTTACTGAGGTGGAGGGCCGAGACTGCAGTGTTTGCATGGATACATTCTGGCCATATCGGAGTCCAAGCCATTGGGCTGTGATGGTATGTCTGATTATGATGATATTTTCGTTGTTGTTGTTGTTGTTGTTGTTGTTGTTGTTGTTGTTGTTGTTGTTGTTGATGTTTAATGAATGTGGTGTTGTTGTTACTGGTGTGGAGGGTCTGGACTGCAGTATCTACAAGGACAAGTTCTGGGCCATATTTGAGTCCAAACCACTGGGATGTGATGGTATGTCTCATTACGATGGTTACTCGGTTGGAAAGTTGTGCCTGCAGTGTCTGAAAAAGACGCGTTTTAGGCCATATCTGAATATAAACCACTGGACTGTAATGGTATATCTGATTATGATATTTTCCTTGTTGTTGTTGATGTTTATGGTGGTGTTGATACTGGTGTGGAGGGTCTACAAGGACATGTCCTGGGCCATATCTGAGTCCAAGCCACTCGACTGTGATGGTATGTCTTGTTATGATTATATTTTCGTTGTTGTTGTTGATGTTGATTGATTATGGTTGTTGTTACTGGTGTGGAGGGCCGAGACTGCAGTGTTTGCACGGATACATTCTGGGCCATATCGGAGTCCAAACTACTCGGCTGTGATGGTATGTCTAATTTTGTCGCCCTGTTAATATTCATGAGCGTTCCCCTGAGATGTAAGTGCGCATGCGCAGATCACTTGTTGAGTGCTTTTTGTGCAGTGATCACGGATTATGAGCTCTGTTCTTTTCAAACTTTATTTTCATGGATATTATGTTTGATTGGGACTAATTTCCTCTGTGCTAATTCCTTTGAGTTCTATATAGAACCGCTAATACCAGACCAGCCGTTCAAGCATTTTTGCTCAACGGCAATAGCGGATAGTGGGCATATTTTTATGGGGGATTTTGTGCACAGCCATTACAGAGCACTGTCTGTTAATCCAAGACAATCTAATGAGATCCTAACTTTATGTTATGAAATCTGTTTTAAACAATTTAACTTAAATCTTCCTTCAATTAAAGTCAAAGTGACTCATATGATTTATTGTTAGATTGTTAGTGCTTTTCGCACACACAGCTTTGTCGCTTGAACTTTTAAAACTTTCTTAACTATAACTACAGTTCCAATATGGCGACAAAAGAATCAGTGGACAGAGATGGAACAATTAATGTAAGTAGGTCACAAACCACAGCGACCGCTACCTAAAGTGCTTCACCGGTGACAATAATTACCCCCTCTTCAGTAATCTAGAGGACACTACCAGTGCTATGTCCAGCAGGCCTACAGCAGATTTTGGTGCCCGATCTAGTGAGAAGAGAGGGGGAGAAAACACTCGCGCAGTCTCCTTGAAAGCTCAGACTCTGACTTTGCGTGCAGAGCGACGGGGCGAGGCCAAGTCCCCGACTTCGAGAGCGGGGAAAGAGAGGGGAAATAATACGGAAAAAGGGCATACAACGTCGTCCCCCTCAGACTCGAACAATGAGATCGAGTCTATCAAAGAACAGCTTTCTTTTTCGATGAAATTGGTGCCAATGATAGCAGAAACGAAGGAGGCCTATGATAATTTTAACAATTCACAAATGAGTGAGAGTGAGGAAGATAGCGGACCACCCGGGCCCTCTGCCTCCTCTGAGCATTGTTCACCCACAGAAACGGACTCAAAGGACAGTTCTTTTGAAAGTTTGGCAGGGACAAGCGCTCCTGCTGAAATTAACATTGCCCCACCCATCGCTAAAGGCATGGACAGTCTTACAAGATGGACTTTCAAAGGACACACATGAGGCAATTATTAAGAAATACACAGCGCCCACCAACTGCTCGAGGCTCAACGT
>RQTK01000059.1:152486-163696 GCA_003991915.1 Elysia chlorotica | reverse complement strand
TGAGCCTGCAAACTCTGAGCGCTAAACTAGTGACTTTCTGCGCTCTGGTTACGGGGCATCGATGTCAAGCTCTTCATGGACACCCAAAACATGTGTGTCTCTTATGGAAGAGTAGTGTTTCAAATTTATAAACTTTTCTGAAGACCAATTCTCCAAGGAACCCATTTTCTATGATATCTTTTTTCTGCCTATCGAGAGGACAGACGCATATGCGTCGTAACCTGCCTGAAATACTACCTGAAACGTACGAAAGCACTACGGTCCTCAAGTCAGCTATTTGTAAGTAGTTGTACGCCTCATGGTGCTGTGTCCAAAGATATATTGGCGAGGTGGATAAAAATGACTCTCACAGTAGCTGTGATAGACACCAAAGTCTTCAAACCGCACAGTACCAGAGCAGCCGCATCTTCAGCTGCGGCGAGACACACAGCATACCTCAAATCCTTCGCACAGAAGAATGGAAAAGGGAAGCTACCTTTGCCAAATATTACAATAGACCGCTGCAAAACGATTCTCTCCTAGCTAAGTCTTCATTTGCAGCTTGCGTATTAAACTCGAAAGCTGTCTAGCTTTGAAATCTCAGGGGAACGCTCATGAATATTAACAGGGCGACAGAATTTATAAATTGGCCGAGGCTTACCTGTAAGCTGAAGGCTGATTGTAATTCTGTCGTCCTGTAATATTCTGGGCGTTCAACTGCCCTCCCTTGTATATAAGCTTTCCCACCCCTGTGTTCAAAGTAAATAGAAAGAATAGAGCTCTGTAAATCCATATTTCACACACCATGTGCATAGTCTTCCATATGCACGAAAGACGTATCAGCCATGGCTGATCAGCCGATCATCCGACACGACAGCTTCCTCGTCGTTGAATAGTGATCTGCGCATGCGCACTTACATCTCAGTTGAACGCCCAGAATATTACAGGACGACAGAATTACAATCAGCCTTCAGCTTACAGGTAAGCCTCGGCCAATTTATAAATTATGATGATATTTTCGTTGTTGGATTTTTAATGATTATGGCGGTTTTACTGGTGTCGAGTTTCGGGGCTGAAGTGTCTAAAAAAAGACGCGTTTTGGGCCATATCGGAGACTAAACCACTCGGCTGTGATGGTATGTCTAATTTTGATGCTGTTGTTGTTGTTGTTGTTGTTGTTGTTGTTGTTGTTGTTGTTTTATGATTACGGTGGTGTTGTTGCTGTTGTGGAGAGCCGAGACTGCAGTGTTTGCAAGGATACATTCTGGGCGATATCGGAGTCCAAGCCACTGGGATGTGATGGTGTCTGATTATGATGATGTTTTCGTTGTTGTTGTTGTTGTTTTATGATTACGGTGTTGTTGTTGCTGTTGTGGAGAACCGAGACTGCAGTGTTTGCAAGGATACATTCTGGGTGATATCCGAGTCCAAGCCACTGGGATGTGATTGTATGTCTGATTATGATGATGTTTTCGTTGTTGTTGTTGATGTTTTTAAAATGATTGTGGTGTTGTTGTTACTGGTGTCGAGGGTCGGGACTGCAGTGTCTGTAGGGACATGTTTTGGGTTATAATTATGTAATTCCAGGCCACTGGGATGTTATGGTAAACATCCTGTTGCTGTTGTATGTGGTTTGGATGATAATGTTAATTATGCTGGCGATCGCGTTGGAGAGGTATGACTGCATTGTCACGGTTAAGGCGGAGGGAATAAGCTGGAGTTCATGGGTCCCTGCCCTAACCGTGCTTAAAGATCACAAAGATCTGATATGTATTATTTATAAAGCACTTGAATAACAATTCTGTTATTTCACTGGTATATTTTTATTCTACAAACACACGAAGATGGCAATACATACAATAGATTTGTCAACTTTCAAGAGAACAGCATCTCAACACTTGTACGAAAAGGTTATTATTCACATCGATAGCACATCTGTTAATATTTCTTGTAGATCTTGTATTACTTTCTGTATATTTTAAATATTATTAATTGATTAGGACTGTCTCTTTCGAGATCAAAATAATTCTAGAAACGGGACTTGCTTCTTACGAAGTCAAAAGTCAAACTAGAAACAGGACTTGCTTCTTACGAAGCCAGAAGTCAACTAAGGTTTTTTCAAGTAGATAGGCTTTTCAAAATGTCCGAATGAAGTTCGCTCACTCTCTCATTCCGTGAGTGAGTTAGTTTCTCGATGATGTTTTCGTTGTTGTTGTTGATGTTTTTAAAATGATTGTGGTGTTGTTGTTACTGGTGTCGAGGGTCGGGACTGCAGTGTCTGTAGGGACATGTTTTGGGCTATAATTATGTAAGTCCAGACCACTGGGATGTTATGGTAAACATCCTGTTGCTGTTGTATGTGGTTTGGATGATAATGTTAATGCTGGCGATCGCGTTGGAGAGGTATGACTGCAGTGTCTGAAAAAGATACGTTTTGGAAGATAAATCCAAACCACAGGGCTGTGATGTTATGTTTCATAGCGGTCCTAATTTTGTCGTTGCTGTTGTTGTTGATGTTGCTTTTGTTCTTGTTTTTGTTATTGCTGCTGTTGCTGTTGTTGCTGACGTAGTGGTGGTCGTCGTCGTCGTCATCGTCGTCGTTGTCACTGTTTTGTATCTGTTCTTGACTCTACTGCTGTTATTTTCATTGCAAGAATAGCCGAAACTGTAGTGTCTGTTAAGGTATGTTCTGGGCTATCATTATCGAAGTCCAAGTCACTGAAGTCGGCTCTTATGGCCAGCATTATTGTGCTACTGTTTTATCTGTTGCTGGTCATGCTAATGGGGCTGACATTTTTCTTACAAAAGTCACATGATGCTTGTAAGTCGGCTAATGCAAAAATATATATTAAAATAGGTCTATGCTCTAGCCCAATTAGCAGATTGTTTACAAAAACATACAACTATCACGTGATTGTGTATTCAGTATACCTTTTTTAAAAGAAAGAGGGCATCTCCATTGTATTGATAATATAACCTTTCTTCTCGGTGAAATCTCTCATGTCAACTAACAAAGTGTATTAACTGCTTACGAAAACTCATTCCCGATACGACCTTGACCTTCCGTTCCAGTGTGTTCCTGCAATGCGGGTGGCTGCGTGGGTAGTATCAACCTCTGCGACAAGGTGACAGGTCGGTGTCTCTGTAAGCCGAACGTGCAGGGGGATACTTGCGACACTTGCAAGGTATGGTATTTAGGGAAAATTAGATTTATGTAATTTTTTTTTTATTTTGGGGGGCTGGGGGTGTTTTTCTTCTTTCTATTTAACATACTTCTGAGGTGGACACAAAAAATCGTGAAAAATAGGATAAAAACAACAACTGATGGCTTACATAATTATAAACCGTAGGTAATTTGGTCACACATTATAATTACTCTTGGGATCACACATTATTCTATCTGTCACTTTATACTTCGGCCGATGGCATGTGTTTTATGTAACAACACGAATACCTAGACAAACTCGCACGTCTCTGATGATATTAATAATACTATAGTAATTCTATACTAAATAATTAAACCATACACAGCCCTTACCTTAATTATCATCACCGAACTTATCTGACCTTCAGACGGCGACCTTCAACTTTGACCCCAACAACCCTGATGGTTGCACCCCGTGCGCCTGTGACCCTGGAGCCTCAGTAGGCGCGGCATGTGACGTCATCAGCGGTCAGTGTACGTGCCTACAACAGATTGGTGCCCGCGACTGCAGCAGGCCCAACTCTGGCTTCTTCGTGCCCAAGATGGATATGATGGTACTGGAACCCGAGGAGTTCACATCAGAGGTAAGAGCGCTAGCGTGTGGACTTAGCGATGGAATCTTTGACTTGTGATACAATAATAACAAGGAAAATGTTTAAAAGGCTGAATGGTAACATTTCGTTGTAAAGAGAATGAGAGGGTTTAAATTTGCTACGAATTTCTGAAAATCAATTAGAAAGAAGCAGTAAAGAACAACAACAAACCACCTCTAGCATATCCAAACAACATCAACAACAACAAGAAAAAACGATAAAATACGAGTACCACTCCGTGATAGAAATCCAACATAGAAAAATATTAAATGCAAGAGTAATGGGCAACGAAGATATAAGCATTCTTGGGTGTGATTTATACATGTTTACATGTTGTTGTTTTTTTTTAGAATCTTTTTAGTAACCCTAGGTCAACAGATACAAAGGGCAGATTACAAGTAAAATAGAGCCTATCTTTTTTTCTCTTTTTCTGTAATTTAATCTGCATTGATTTCATTTTATTGAACTATTTTAATTTTGCAACACGAGTTATATAATCCATGGCACAACTAAATTATATCATTATAAATTATGCCACTAAATTTTCCCATGGGAGTCGAATAAATCCCAAAATTTATAGTTTTACCGTTTACAAAATAAAATCCCCCCCCCCCAAACCCTAATGAGTATAACATACTAACCTACATCCTCTGGCTGGCTTCACTTTAGAATGATTATCATTTTACGTACTCCTACCCATTAATTAACGGATTAGATTATCATTCTCTATACATACATCGATATTTATCTCTGTCTCTGTCTCTATCTCTCTCTCTCTCTCTCTCTCTCTATCTCTATCTCTCTCTCTCTCTCTTGTGGAATAAATCCCAAAATTTATTGTTTTACCGTTTACAAATAAAATCCCCCCCCCCCCTTTTTTTCCAACGACCATAACATATTAACGGACTTGTTCCTCTGGCTGACTTCACTTTTAAATGACCCTCGTTTATCTTGCTCCTAATTGATCTTGTTCCCACCCATTAATCTCTCTCTCTCTCTCTCTCTCTCTCTCTCTCTCTCTCTCTTTCTCTCTCTCTCTCTCTAAAGAACGTAGTGCTGAGATCCGGCAGCGGCAGCCCAGGGTCAACGGTCAGTGGGCGTGGCTTCGTGAACCTGTCGCCTATCAATCAAATCGACATGACCTTCACCTCCCAGTACAGTGGGCCCATGACGGTGGTGGCCAGATATGAGGTTAGTGCTATCACAAATCGTCATGAAGAGACCACAAGGGCGTATCTAAAAATTCAGACTTTTTAAAGTATGAAGAATAAATATATACATAGGCTGGGTTAGCAATATTATTATTATTATTCACCAACATGTTAAAAAAAAAACTCAAGTAAATACATTGTTTTATCAAGGAAAGCAAAGTTGCTAAGTTACCGTAATTATACTTCATCAACATATTTAAAAAAAAAAAACTCAGGTAAAAACATTATTTTGTCAAAGAAAGCAAAGCTTTTTCCTAGTTTCATGTCCTTAATTTTAAATAATCTGATTTGGGATGTAAGTGGTTTTCCTCTAGTTTTCTTTTGTTCTGCGAAAGTTTGTTAGGTAACCTAAGCAGTGAAATGTTTAACATGTTTATGAAGTAATTAACAGTGAGGGGCGGTTTCGTTTAGAGATAATGATAAAATATGTGCTATGAAGTTCGCTTATTGTAAAGACTGAAACAAACATGCAAGAGAACTCATCTGGTTATTGTTCTATCTTTTGCCCATCTAACTCACGAATGGCTACTCCTAAGGTGGCACTAAAACGATTCTATCTACAGGTGTGGCAAATGAAGAGATTAGAGTATAATAACTTTTTCTCTATACAGAAGAATCATCAAAACAAAAACTGTAGGGTTGGAGACAGTGTTATAAAATTCAAGAAATATTAAGACTGATGGCATAGTAAAAAAGCCATTATAGTCCAAACTTTTAATATAGTTTTTTCTCAAAAGCCCAAAAATTTTCTGTGGAACCGTTTATATGTCATCTCACGTATTGCAGGGGCCCTGGGGTAGAACATCGGCTTCGCGATGCACAAGGTGCGGGTTTGAACCCTACTGGTTGGGTTGGTGTTAGTTAATGTGACCGGCTGAGACAGGAATCATGGTATGCCCGTCCTGTCTCGTGTGTGGCAGCACATTAATTGTCAGGCGTCAGTCTTGGGGCCTGTCCACAATATAGTCTATATAGTGCAGATGTTGGACGTTAAACTAACTCAACAATTTAACACCTCGCCTGTTGCATCCATCTCCCAGATCCCGTCCTCAGACACAGTGGTGGTCGTGCAGGGCAACCTTGACCTCATTTCTCCCACGGGCTACACCTGTTCCGGTCAAGCCGTACCCTCCGGACAGAGGTGGTCACTGCTCTACAGCAACGTCAGGTTTACGCTCAGAGGTGACTAGAGAGAGAGAGAGATAGAGAGAGAGAGAGAGAGAGAGAGAGAGAGAGAGAGATAGGGTGGGAAGTAGAGGAGGAAGCAGAGAAATATGGAGAGAGGCAGTGAGAGCAAGAGACAGAGATACAGACAGACAGACATACATACAGACAGACAGACAGACAGACATACTGACATACAGACAGACAAACAGACAGACATACAGAGAGGGAGGGAGGGAGAGGTAGAGATAGGGGGGAAGGAGAGAGAAAAAAGACTTACAGCGAGGCAGTAAAAAGAGAGAGAGAGCGAAAGAGAGAGAAAGAGAGAGAGAGAGAGAGAGAGAGAGAGAGAGAGAGAGAGAGAGAGAGAGAGAGAGAGAGAGAGAGAGAGAGACAGAGAGAGAGAGAAAAAGAGAGAGAAAGAGAGAGAAAGAGAGAGAGAGAGAGAGAAAGAGAGAGAGAGAGAGAGAGAGAGAGAGAGAGCGAGAGAGAGAGAAAGAGAGACAAACAAACAGAGATATAGAGATTGATAGAGAGAGTAAGAGAAAAAAAGAGTGAAATTATGTAGGAGTGAACATCTAACATGGCTGATCAAATCAAGTTAAACACCACTAACGGTTTTTTATGTATCTCTCTCTAGGTGGCGTCAGTCTGGGAACAGTGTGCCTTAACAAGGGCTCTGTCTATACCATCAGACTCAGCAATCCAGACAGCGCGTTCCTGGTTGATACGGTAAGTCTCGGGTTTTTCATTTGTTGGTTTATCGCTTTTGAGGTGGGAAGGTTGGTTGGCTGGTTGTGTGGCTGGTTGTTTGGTTGGCTGACTTGCTGATTGGTTTGTTAGTTGGCTGGCTAGTTGGTTGGTAAGCTAGTTGGTTGGTAGGCTGGTTGGCTTGCTTGCTGGTTGGTTGGCTAACTGTGTGGCTAGTTGGTTAGTTGGCTAGTTGGTTTATTGATTGCTCGGTTGTTTGTTTTCCTGATGGACACGGTAATATCCATTGGTCTGTCTGCTGTTTTTTTTTTGTTTGTTTTTTTTTTGGTTGATTACGTGGTTGGTTGGTTGGCTGGTTGGTTGTGCTGTGTGCTGTGGAAGGTTAATTGATTGGTTAGTTGGTTGGTGTGTTTGGTGTGGTGGGTTGGTTGGTAGGTTAATCGACTGATTGGCTCTACCCTAAACAAACTTAAACTCACAGCCCTTTACAAGATAAGTACATGTGCCTTTTACCAAGACTAATCAGTTAGCACTGTGTCCCCCAGATATTCCTAATGCCGTCCATCACTGGCATGGAGACGGCCCTCGGGGGTCGCATGGACCTGGCAGATGTGAACAGATGTGCTCAGGAGACCATGGACCAACTCAGAGTTAACCGGGTCAACTGTAGTGGTGTTGAGTATAGCGCCGTCGCAGCCTTTCTGGGAGGTGCCTCAGGTGAGTTTATGCTCTTCCTTCTCTTTCTACACCTCCTCCTACTGCTAATCCTCCTCCTTCTCTTCCTTCTCCTCCTCCTCCTCCTCCTCCTTCTAATCCTCCTAATCGTTCTCTCACTCCTTCTCTCTCTCTCTCTCTCTCTCTCTCTCTCTCTTTACTCTTCTATCCCCCGCCCCCTCTCTCTCACTCTCTTTCTCCAATTTCTCCCTGCTCTAGGTTTACACGTCGTCTGTAGTGTTCCCCATACCCATCCATAGAAAAAAAACCCCACACAATTAGATAACCTATTAAATACACGTCTATTAACTTTATCCATAAATGCCCAATTAACTAAGCAACTAACTAACTAGCCAACTAAACGATGCTCTCTCCTCCTTTCTCGTCATCCACAGCATGTAGCTGTGCAGCCAACGCCGCTGTAAGCAGCTCAGTGTGTGACCCGACCAGCGGTGCATGTCCCTGTTTGCCTGGAGCGCTCGGCCCTGCTTGCACCCAGTGTCAGGTGGACACTCACAGTTTTAGCCAGGCCACAGGCTGTACAGGTTAGTGTGTGGTTAGAGCGTTTGCATTTAATCACACTAGATCCGGAGTTCGAGCCCCAACCTGTACCCAGTGTCAGGTGGACACTCACAGTTTTAGCCAGGCCACAGGCTGTACAGGTTAGTGTGTGGTTAGAGCATTTGCATTTAATCACACTAGATCCGGAGTTCGAGCCCCTGCTTGTACCCAGTGTCAGGTGGACACCCACAGTTTTAACCAGGCCACGGGCTGTACAGGTTAGTGTGTGGTTAGAGCATTTGCATTTAGTCACACTAGATCCGGAGTTCGAGCCCCTGCTTGTACCCAGTGTCAGGTGGACACCCACAGTTTTAACCAGGCCACGGGCTGTACAGGTTAGTGTGTGGTTAGAGCATTTGCATTGAGTCGCAGGGATCCGGAGTTCGAGCCCCCGCCTGCTTGTACCCAGTGTCAGGTGGACACCCACAGTTTTAGCCAGGCCACGGGCTGTACAGGTTAGTGTGTGGTTAGAGCATTTCCATTGAGTCGCAGGGGATCCGGAGTTCGAGCCCCTGCTTGTACCCAGTGTCAGGTGGACACCCACAGTTTTAGCCAGGCCACAGGCTGTACAGGTTAGTGTGGGGTTAGAGCATTTGCATTTAATCACACTAGATCCGGAGTTCGAGCCCCAACCTGTACCCAGTGTCAGGTGGACACTCACAGTTTTAACCAGGCCACAGGCTGTACAGGTTAGTGTGTGGTTAGAGCATTTGCATTTAATCACACTAGATCCGGAGTTCGAGCCCCAACCTGTACCCAGTGTCAGGTGGACACCCACAGTTTTAGCCAGACCACGGGCTGTACAGGTAAGTGTATGGTTAGAGCATTTGCATTTAATCACACTAGATCCGGAGTTCGAGCCCCAACCTGTACCCAGTGTCAGGTGGACACTCACAGTTTTAACCAGGCCACGGGCTGTACAGGTTAGTGTGTGTTCAGAGCATTTACATTGCGTTCCAGGAGATCCGTAGTTCGAGCCCGCCTGTACCCAGCACCAGATAGGCTGTGTTGTCGACGAGCACCACATTGACACGTGTAGCCACACACGAGACAAGGCGGGGATACCATGGCTTCTGTCTCAGCTGTTCACATTAAACTGACACCGACCCAAGCTTTTACCAGACCTGAGATGACAGTCTTAAGTGGTAGAGTGTTGGTGTCCTAATTGGGAGATCCATGGGTTCTCATGGTTCTCTGGCCTTTATTCCTCTACATAAATCGGTAACCCATCATCATCAAAATAATAATCATCATCATCATCATCATCATCATCATCATCATCATCATCACCACCACTACCACCACCATCATCATCTCCGTCTTCTTTTCCTTATTTCTTTAACCCCCAGTACGTTTTACTCTTACTGTATATTTTTTCTCATCTAACAACTTTTCTTCTTTTACTTCCATATTTTCTCCGTTTCCTTCCCCTTTTTTCTCCCTCTTTTTATTTACTTTTTGATTGCTTTATAGTCTATATCACTGCCCCCCCCCCCTTTTGTTTGTGAAAATTTAACCCATTTAACCCATCCTTCCCCAGCTTGCGGCTGTAACCCCACGGGCTCCGTGAGCGATACCTGCAGTAACAGCGGCGTGTGTGACTGCCTGCCTAACGTGGAAGGCTTCAAGTGTAACGTCTGCGCCAATGAGCACTATGGACTTGCCACAGGTGAGCACAGTTTGGGTTAAGTTTCTTAATTCCCTTTGGAAAAATAAGGTCTGAGCCTGAAGGGCTACATATAATATGCTATCTACATTTTCTGTCTTTATTTATGTCTCTACCTCTCCTTGTTCCCTCCTATTCCCTTCCTCCCTCTCTCTCTCTCTCCCTCTCTCTCTCACTTTCACCCAACTCGGTTTCTGGTTGGTTCTCTTCAGCTCAGCCCATGTGGCACCATGGTCATTATTTTTTTATTTTTTTTTTTGACGGAGAACACAATGTGTTTATTTTTCACCAATAATACCAGTCATATGTATTATGTGTCAACTACACCGGGAATCTAGCCACGCACAAAAATGCAAAACAAATTATCCAAGGAAATTCTTGTTTTGATCGAAACAGGAATTATACGATATTAATATTGACTGAACATTTTCAGCATTTCCTGAGAATTACAGAATTTCCTTGTTTGATTGCAACATGTGCAATCGACTTTTTAAAAAAAATAAATACCAAATGGATAAGCATCATGACCCAAAGTAGCTGCTTTTGGACGTTAAGGAATCAAGCAACAAATCAACACAAAGCTCCCAAAATTACTATTACTTTGTTCAATAAGACTCTCTCCTTCCCGACCCCGTCCCCAGAGGTTTTAAAGCTAAAACTAATATTTTCACTAACACCCTCACTCTACAACCTAACTCAAGACCCAAAGTAGCTGCCGTTATGCGTTAAGAAATCAAACAAAAAATCAACATAAACCTCCCAAAATTACTATTACTTTGTTCTGTAAGACTCTCTCATTTCCGATCCCCCCCCCCCCCTCTCCCCCTCTCCCACCATCCCCAGGCCAAGGCTGCACGCTGTGCCAGTGCGACCCCACCTACTCTGTGAACAACAACTGTGACGACGCTGGAACCTGCACTTGCAAACTGGGCGTGGCCGGACCGCTCTGCCAGGCTTGTCAGGATGGGTAAGGGAGACAATTAAAACATTCAGTTATGTTTGGATGGTTTTATCACTAATTTTATGTTTATCAAAGGTTCAACTTCGAAATAGTTTTGCTATGCACAAATATCTAGCATCTAGATAGTATTGCAATTTTTTTTCAAAGATCTAAGGTGCTAAATGCACGTAAGCAAATAAAATGTTATTTACTATATAAGAGACATTATGAACTGATCCAAAACACCATATCCGCTACAGCAACCCCTCGAAGCCCTCAGCTACTACAAAATATAAATTTATGTTGTTTTTAAAAAGCTGTTACCAACCTCCACCCCACCTCCTTCGCATCTCCCTCAACTACGCCCCTGGGTACTTTAAACTCTTATAAAATTTTGAAGTGATGAACTGATCTATAGGCCTAAAATGTAACTCATCCACCCCTCAACCGAGACTCGTGTTCGCGT
>RQTK01000059.1:86947-142546 GCA_003991915.1 Elysia chlorotica | reverse complement strand
CTATCTCCCTCTCTATCTCTCTCTCTCTCTCTCTCTCTCTCTCTCTCTCTCTCTCTCTCTATCTCCACCTATCTATCTATCTATCTTTCTATCTATCTATCTATCTATCTATCTATCTATCTATCTATCTTACTATCTATCTCTCCCCAGGTTCGTTCCCAAACTGTGAGCTTTGCGGGGAGTGCTACGACTCCTGGGCAGACAAGATCGAGGTGGAGGGAGATCTCATCGCAGAGGCGGACACAGCGCTACGGGCCATCTGGACTCATTATGGTAGGCCATTTTACAGACTAGTGCTCACCTTAGTCGTAGAAATGGTCTTTCACGACTCATAAGGCCATTTGCAACTGGATTCGATGTTTTGTTGGTCCAACTTATTTGTAGGATGCCCTACCACAGTTTATAAGTATAATAAATTATTTTTTACATGTTTTATGTTACAGAATAGAACTCACATTAGTTGTAAACTGTAGCCCATCGAGGTTCTTAGTACTATATATTTATAACATTTTAGAAATGATATATGCCGCTTAACAACATCATACCATCTTACCATCTTTCATCATACCATCTTACCATTTTTCATCATACCATCTTACCATCTTTCATCATACAATCTTACCATCTTTCATCATACCATCTTACCACTATACAACTGTACTATCTTACCATCTCATAATTATACCATTTACGATCTTAAAATCAGTATTTCTTTCATCATATCGTCTTGCTATCTTATAATATACCGCCTACTATTACACCGGATTATCATTTTACCATTTTGCCATCTAAATGTCTTACCATCGTACCTTATTATAGTGTTACTATCTTACAAACGTGCCATATTACCATAATATTATAACCATCTTACCATTTATCATATTACAACTGTACCATCTGACCATGTTATTATCGTACTACATTACCTATTACCATTACTTATTACCATTTTACTATCTTATTATTGTACTACATTACCATTTACCATTACCTATTACCATTTTACTATCTTACCAATTCCAGACGACCAGACAGAGGCTCAGGTCAGTGCCGCACTGGACGCTATACAAGAGCAGATAATTGAGGCGGAGAAATCCATCAGCGGAGTTGAGGCCCTTGCCAGACAGCTGCAGGAGATTCAGGATAGGTTTTCTCAGGTGATAAGAGGGAGAGGAAGAGAGAGAGAGAGAGAGAGAGAGAGAGAGAGAGAGAGAGAGAGAGAGAGAGAGAGAGAGAGTAGAACAGAGAAGCGATAGATAGATATGTAGATAAATTGAGAGAGAAAGACAGAGAGAGAGAGAGAGAAAGGGGAGAGAGAGAGAGAAAAAGAGGAGAGAGAGAGAATGCATACAATTTTTTAAACGGAGAATATGTAAGCTTTCTTTCAACACATAGATACATAGGGCAAGGACGATAACAGGAAAGACAAAGGGTGTGACCAAAAAACAAAAACAAAAAGAGCGTTCTGAGAAGATAAGTAAAAAAAAATGAGATAGGAAAGAAACAAAACAAAAGTAAACGAAGACACGCTATTTATAAATACTCGTTCTTTCCTGCCTAACAAAAAGTCCCCCAACCAAAAATAAAAACCCAAACAAGAACAAAAACAAAACAAAAAACAAACAAACAACCCCCCCCCCAAAAAAAAACAAAAAAAAAACAAACAACAACAACAACAAAACAAAAGTTATTTTCAAATAATGGAAAATGAAAACAACATGAAGAAAATATACAAACAACATACTCCCTAAATTAAAAAAGATAATAACCCTCCACCTCGAACCCTATCCACCCCTGCACACTCCAGGCGCTGGTGAACCAATCGGCACTGTCCTCCGAGGTGACCGACCTGTCCCAGACCCAGCAGTCCTTGCTGACCACTCGGACGTCACTGTCTGCCCTCACTGAGCTCATCCAGGTGTCTGCCACAGTGACCACCTCGGTCTCGGACCTCAGAGTCCAGTTGGATGACCTCGTTAGGGACGCGCAAGTAGGTTTTGTAAAAAAATACTTTTCTGTGCTGTTTAAGCTGAATGATAAGTATAGTGATGGTAGGCCTAATAATGATAATAGGAACAATAAGAGATAATAACTAACCACAGTAATGATGATGATAATGATGATGTAATATAATAATGATAGTTATTATAATAATAATAATAATAATAATAATAATAATAATAATAATAATAATAATAATAATAATTCCCAACCAAAAATAAAAACCCAAACAAGAACAAAGACAAAACAAAAAACAAACAAATCAACCCCCCCCCCAAAAAAAAACAAAAAAAAAAATAATAATAATAATAATAATAATAATAATAATAATAATAATAATAATAATTATAATAATTATAGTAATGAGAATATTAATTAAAACAGCGATAATATCAGTAATAATATTTATGCTTTGTTACTTAGATTTTGATGAATTTTGCAAAACACGTTATTTAAAAAAAGTCCAACTAATCAGAAAAGTTGTATATACCATAGTAAATAATATATATGATAGCTTTCAAACATAACTATTGGATATTGTAATACGCACACCTGATAACATCTAGTTTTATAGTGTCTAAACTAAACCATGTTCAAAACACCATAATTATTTTCATCACCCCAGGCACGGTCTCAGCAAGGTAACTCTTCCTGGGCCAACATCGAAAGGTTGTCGTTCACAGTGGCTTCCCCTGCCGAGAGGGAAAGACAACTCCGACTGCAGGCCAACACTCTGCTGACCATCTCTTCACGAGCCAATCAGAACTACGAGCTGGCAGGTTCGTTAAGGTTTTGAACAAGGCTAAGCGTACCAATATAAAAGACAACGTTTAGAAGGAATGACACAAAAGATGTATCAATGTTTGCCGTTTTAAAAACCGGCATTCAAGAATTTTTTCTCTCCATGTTATAATTATATATTATACTGATAATGACAAACCATAATAAATAAAGATTTCAAATTATGAAGATCAAGATATAAGGAAAAATGGTTTTGGACAAGCCATAAAGAAATAACTAAGACGAAAAAAATGATTTCAAAGAACAAATTAAGCTGTGAGATCCTATTACATTGAGTGATAAAACACACTACTAAAACTATTTTGAAAATTAGCCCTAGATAATTATTATTATTCCACTGGACGTCTCTTCCAAATATACCGAACAAATATGTACGGGAATATATTTGATCGATTCGGTTCGTAGTAAAAGATCCAGGAACGTCTGATTAAAAACCGCATGCTTCGCCTCGTTCTATCAAACGTTTTCATAATTGTGTAACCAAACAACTACATGCCACTTAAACATATATCATGGCTGTCTAATACTACTCTACACACCTCCTCTCCGCGCTCTGTTCCCCAACTAACACTGTTATGTGTCACCATTGAGCATGTCTTTAACAAATTTCCATGCTGGGTGAATGAAGTTTATGTTATGTTATGTTATCTTACCTAATCTTTTATTATTATATTTTATCTTATCCTATCTTATCTTAACTTATTTTATCTTATCTTATCTTATATCTCTTATCTTATAATTAAACACATACAACTACATTGTACACCTTCTTCTCTCTCTCTCCTCGAACTGGCTTAGGCGGTAGAGCGTTGGTTTCCAGATCTGGAGGTCCGCGAATCGTATCTTGCGTTCAGTCCAAAATTTATTTGTCCGATTTCGTCCCCTGTTCGGTCGGTGTCAGTTTGATGTGATCGGCTGAAATAGTCTAGCGTGTGGCAGCTCGTTAAATTGTCATACGTCAGTCTTGGTGCCATCCACAATATAGACTTTGGATCGCTGAGATTAGAGGCTAAGCAATAACTAACACAGCACACAAACAAACGCAGTACTCTTCACAAACTACACTAGTCATGGTCACCCATATGCGACATTCCATATCTTTAAATAATGTATCACAAACTAAACTTTGTATCCTTTAACGCCCAGGGGTGCAGTGGCCTTGGGGTAAAACATCGGCTTCCGACGCAAAAGTTTTATGTGAACGGCTGAGACAAGAGTCACGGTATCCTCGCTCTGTCTCGTGTGTGGCAGCACATCAGCACATAAAATTGTCAGACGTCAGTCTTCTGGGCGGTCAACAATATATTCTATAGTGCTGATGTTGGACCTTAAACCCAACTCAACTCAACATACAACATTCTATATGTTTAAATATAACCGATCTTTCGATCACCTAACGCCCTGTTTTCCAGCTAACCTGTTCCGCGCAGTCATCGCTCCAGGTGTGGAGGACACCACGAAAGGTCTGCGGTCAGCCACGCAGGACCTCACTGGTTCCCAGGCCGTGGCCGCCGAGGTGGCGTCCATCATCCAGACTGTCCAGTCAGACCTGGCCTCTGTCCAGTCCGCCTCTCTCACCCTGGGTTCTCAGGCCGGACAGCTCAAGAAATCGCTGCTCACAGCGGTCGCCGATTTACAGGTTAGTTAAAGGGATTTGTTGTTGTTGCTGTTGTTGTTGTTGGTGGTGGTGGTGTTGATGATGTTGTTGGTATAAGTGCTGGTGGTGGTAGATGTGTGGTTGTTGTTGTTGTTGTTGTTGTTGTTGGTGGTGGTGGTGATGGTAGATGTGTTGTAATTGTTGTTGTTGCTGCTGGTGGTTGTGGTGGTGACGATGGTGATGTTAGTTGTTTTAGCTCGTAGGAGCAGTGTTGTTGATGTTGTTGTTGGTTGTGCTGATGCTGTTGATGTTGGTGATGGTGGTGGTGGTAGTTTATTTGACTGGACAGCTCCAAGAATCACTGCTCATAGGAGTCAGCAATCTACTGGTTAGCCAGAGCGTTTTGTGTTGTTGTTGTTGTTGTTTTGTTCTTGATGGTGGTAGTGGCGGTGGTGGTGGTAGTGATGGTGGTGGTTGTGGTGGGGTTGGTGATGGTTAAGGTTGGGTTATTGCTGTTATTGTTATTATTGTTGTTGTTTTTCAAGTACAGCCCAAGCGCTGGAAGTTGAAGGTGGTCGGCGGACTACATACCAGATGGACGTTTGTATTGTACTTGTGTTGTGGTTATTGTTAATGCTGTTGTTGGTTGGTTATTGTTGTTGCTGTTGGTGGTGGTGATGATGGCGGTTATTGCTTTTATTGTTGTTGTTGTTGTTGTTTTTTATGCTTTTTTTAAAAAACTGAACAGCTTAAGAAATCGCTACTCACGGCCGTCATCGATTCACATGTTGGGTGGGCGTTTTGTTTATTTATTGTTATTATTGATGTTGAGAAATAGCAATACAGCTGTGTAATTACTTATAGCTTTTAAGCCGTCTTTACTACAAAAAATTGTGCTTCACTAAGGGTTAAAACCTAACCCTTTTACACAAAAATATTATCTTTATAACATTATTGCAAAGTAATAACACATTCGAACCCGTCATGATTTGTCACAATTTAATGCAGTCGAGGGCTCGCCTTAGTTATGCTAATTTTTGCTTGTAGCATTATTGTTTCTTTGGTTGTATCAAGTAAAAAATATAACTGTACCCTGTGGATTTCTACCTTTTGACATGTATTAGTAATATGATTTTATCTTTACTGGTACTTTTGTGTAAAAACATCTGTATAAGATTATTCATGTGAACAAAGATGATTTGAAACTGGGGATATCTTGATTTACTTTCTCTCTATCTCCCAGGGCTATGTTTCTGGCACGTCTGCCGCCCAAATCGCCGCTATCAGAGTTCGAAAGAGTGCTCAGACGTTCAAGGTAAGAAGTATGGAGACAGAATGAGAATGTCATATGTGTGTATGTGTGTGTGTGTGAGTGTGTGACAGGACAGGAGATGTGGGATTGGTTGGATGAAAGGAAATAAGACGGTTCGAGTGATGTCTGTATTTATCTAAAATTTAAAACTTTTAGTTGCCTCTAGATAATTTTTTTTCTATCTTATCTTTCATTCACATTCTTAAAAAGAACATTCTACTAATACCTCTATCCACTCCACATGATACGTACTTGATGACCTGTTCGAGCTGACCCTCTATCTTTCTCCCTCTAACTCTCCCACTCTCCTGTCCCTTTGTCTCTTTCACTCACTCACACTCTCCCATCCAAACCCCAGAACGTATCAGAGACAGCAATGGAGACCATCATTTGCTCCACAGGCTCCGACCTGTTCGAGCTAACCCTATCTCTTTCTTTCCCTTTCACTTTCGCTCTCTTCCTCTCACTGTCCTCCTACCTTTCTCTACCTGTTCAAACTGACCCTCTTTCTTCCTCTCACTGTCTCCCCCTCTCTCACTCTCTCTTTCATGCCAACTTCCACAGATTGTGTCAGAGACAGCGGCAGAGACTATCATCCGTTCCATGGGTTCCGTCCTGGAAAACTTGTTCGAGCTGATCATCTCTCTTTCTTCCTTTCAATTTACCTCTCTCTCCCTCTCACTCCGACTCTCTCTCTCTATCTGTTCAAACTGACCCTCTTTCTTCCTCTCACTCTCTCCCTCTCACTCTCTCCCTCATCGCAACCTCCACAGAACGTATCAGAGACAGCTGTGGAGACCATCATCCGCTCTACAGGCTCCGTCCTTGACGACCTGTTCGCCTTAACCTTGGCCCAAACCAACCTGGTCAAGGCGCAAAGCCAGGCCAGCACCGTCCAGAATACCAGGCTGCCCTCCCAGCTGGACCTCCAGTCGGTGGTCAAGCAGATAACACAGTCGGGCGTTTCTCAGGAGGCTGTGGAGGAATTGAACCTCCGTGCGGAGGAGGATCTGTTCACTGCCGAGCGCGCGGTGGAAGACACACAGAAAGCGCTGTGAGTTGGTGCTTAATCTGGTTTCAAATAAAGGCCTGTTTAGTTTAGTTTAAGCCTCTTGATGCCTTGTGGAACATAGGGCCGCAGCTGGTCCTCTTTAGCTTTAGCTCGGCCCATGTGATACTGACAGCTTTCATTTCTGCGTCGGTGCTTCTCCGCCAAGTCTGCTTCGGACTTAAAAGACGAGACGTGTGTCTAATTATATCATTATTTTCTACAGGTCAAGAGTTTTAGACAGCGCTGCAACATCTAATATTGCTAAATTGAAATTTAAAATTTACATATATAGCATTGTTTTTATAGTCTGGGCTGCAATTATCCTTTTTTTTAAAATTATGGACTATGACTAATAAAATGATATTTGGAAACACCGGGGAAAAACGAAATCGTTCACATTAGGTACTTTTAGCAGTTTTTTCATGATCGACTTTTAAACGTATACGCGTCTATCTTGTAATGTTTTTTTTAATATATATTATTCAGTGCAAAATTGGTTTAATATTGTATTGTATATTGGAGAACCTAATAATAGTTTTTATGATCTATGTATTAACTGTCCATCATCTTGGCCATAACCACCATACCATGGTCGTCATCATCATCATCATCATCATCATCATCATCATCATCATCATCATCATCATCATCATCATCATCATCATCATCATCATCATCATCATCATCATCATCATCATCATCATCATCATCATCAACATCAACATCATCATCATCATCATCATCGCCATCATCATCATCCCCTCCCCCTTTTCCTTCTCTTTATCCTCATTATCATTAATATTACCACCATTTTCAGAGCGAAATCTCGGGAACTGAACCAGGACCTGACGTTGATGGCGGAGGATATCCTGGACTCACGTGATCTGAGGGCCAGTGCTACAGGTCTTGCACTGGCCAGCAACGCGAGTCAGAGGAACATCGTGCAGACTCTGGATCAGGTAGGCCTCTTTATGTCTGTCTGTCTGTCTGTCTGTCTGTCCGACTGTCTATTTGTATTGGTTTGTCTGACTGTATGTATGTCCGTCTCTCAGCCAGTCTGGCTGTTCTGTGTGTAGGTCGATCTATCTCTCTCTCTCTCTCTCTCTCTCTCTCTCTTTCTCTTTCTCTCTCTCTCTCTCTCTCTCTCTCTCTCTCTCTCTCTCTCTCTCTCTCTCTTCTCTCTCTCTCTCTCTCTTCCTCTTTCTGTCTCTCTCTCTATTCTCTCTTTCTGTCTGTGCCATCTAGGCTCTACCTCTCTTTCTTTCGGCCTCTCTGTGCCTCTCTCTGTGCCTCTCTCTCTGCCTCTCTCTCTCTCTTTGTCTCCCTGTCTGTATCTATTTCTCTTTGCCTCTCTGTCTGTCTCTGTCTCTACCTCTTCCTCTCTCTGTAATCTTATGATTGTTATGTCTTTATTTTCTTTGTTTATTCTTTTTTGCACTTTTTTCTACGCACACCTCACACTTGATATCTTATGCCTTCTTATCTATCTGTCCTTTTCTTCTTCTTCCCTGCTTTGTTTGTCCAGTACGTAGTAGATGTATCATTCAGTCAACCTTTTATGCATCGACCTAATTTGAACGGCTGCCACAATATTAGGTTTAATCGTTCTCCGAGAGTTATAGAATGTACTTAGAAGACAGTCATGAAATGTAAATGGGGTTCAAGTTAGCTTATTAAAGCAGAGGAGTGTTGCTGTTGAGTTGGAGCAAAGAAATATTGTTGTTGTGGTTATTGTTGTTGAGTTGGTTTAACGTTCAACAACAGCACTGTATGGTCTATATTTTGGACGGACCCCAAGACTGACGTCTGATAATTATCAATGCTGCCACACACAAGACAGGGCCGGAATACCATGAATCCTGTCTCAGCCGATCACATTAGACTAACACCAACCCAACTATTAAGGAGTGACATTGCCAGTGCTTGAACTACTGACTTCCTGCGTGGAAGCCCATGTTCTGCCTCAAGGCTACCGTACCTCCCGCAAGAGGAATGAGTAATGCTAAATTGTGTCAGCTCATTCTAGTCTTAAATGTAACATTGAGTGCACACACTAATAAAGCATTTAAATCTACTATAAGATGGCGTTTCTGATTATTGAACTGTCTGAAGTTTTTTAACAAAAGTTGATGAAGTGAAGTTTGCTTTAATTGAATCTCATTCCTTAAAGAACTGTTTGTATCCTATTTGATAAGTAGCTCATAACAAACAACCGATTCCTACTATATTCATTTACAAAACCACATTAATTTTTTCATTCAAAATGTCTTCCTCTTAAGATTTGTGCACAGTCAGATCTCAGTCTTTTATTGAAATTTCGAAGTGTTCTTGTTTCCAAATGGAGATTTTTTTCTGGCTATACCATACTAAGCTACTTGTAATCATCTATTTCTTTGTCTCCTATGCCAGGCAACGGCCCACAGCGACAAGGCAGAATCAGACGCCAACAACATCACAGCGGAGGCTGCGGTGCTGACCTCTACCATACAGGAAGTGAACTCTTGCCTGGACCAAGCTAATGTTGACGTCACTTCCGGCACAACCGCAGCCAATAGTATCAAAGCCAGGGCAGACTCTGCAAGCACTGTATGTATCTCTTCCTTTCAATTTACCTCTCTCTCCCTCTCACTCCGACTCTCTCTCTCTATCTTCATCTTTCTCTTTGCCGGACTACAATCTCTTGCCCTTTCTACTTTATCTTTTCCACCCAAAACAACCTATTTCGTGAGCTCAATTCCTCTTAGGAAAACTGACGACCCTCTCCGTCCCTCCCCGGGTCTCACTCCCGAGCACGCCAGAACTGGAGGAACCACTGGACGCGTCCAGAGATTTGGACGAACCGGAACCGGAAGCAGTCACTTCCCTGTCGTCGTAAGAGGAAACGTCCTGGTTTTTGGTAGTAGTCGTTGGGCTTGAACTGGTGGCCATGTTTGTGTCAGTGCGGGTCTCTTCCTGCGCCATGTTTATGTCAGAAGGGATTATTTTTGTTTGCGCCATGAAGATGCTGAGTGATTCAGAAAGCACAGAATCCCCATTGACTGGGTTTTAACTAATCCGCCAAAAGGTCTGATGGTAGCGATGCTAAACGTTCCAGGTGTCAAAGTAGAAACTTTTTAAGGCGTGTACTCTTACATGTGCAAAAAAACGGAAAGTATTGTGTAAAATTTTATAGAATTTAATTATTTCTGTTTACTTAAAATATTATAGTGACATTGGGTCATAAAATTTGATCATTTTGTTGGTTTTGGTCTTGCCATACTTTCTTTCGCTCTCTCTTTCTCTCTCTCTCTCTCTCTCTCTCTCTCCCTCTCTTTCTCTCTCCCTCTCTTTCTCTCTCTCTCTCTCTCTCTCTCTTAACATCACAGCGGAGGCTGCGGTGCTGACCTCTACCATACAGGAAGTGAACTCTTGCCTGGACCAAGCTAATGTTGACGTCACTTCCGGCACAACCGCAGCCAATAGTATCAAAGCCAGGGCAGACTCTGCAAGCACTGTATGTATCTGTTCTATTCAAAATGTTTTCCTATTTATATCTTGTTTTATTTAAGATTTGCTTCTGTTTCTGTCAATGTTTGCGGTAATCTAGAAAAACAGTTTTAACACCACCCATCATTTTTTAAAACTATTATACCACTCTTTGTTAAATGCTATCCTATATCATGACTACATTCTATAACTCTGACATAATACATCTGAGGTGGTGTTTGGTGACTACCTTTCATGATCATTTCTAAACAAGATTACTGGCTCACACGCTTGTCATGATTTAGCGTCGTTTGTAGACACGTTTGATGCCCTTGCTCCCTTTTATATAATGGATCTCCACATCTCTAGCCTTATTGTGTTTTCTCTTTTCCTTTTGAATCCCTCGCTCCCTATTCTCTTCCCCGACTTCCCCTCCTCTCTCTCTCTGTCCCTCTCTGCTATTGTCTTTTACTCTATCATGATCTATTTATATTCTCTCTCACTCTTTATCTCACCTCATTCTATCTCATATAAGTGTACAATTATATGTCTGCCTCCCTCCCGTTCATTCCACTTATGGTTCCAACCCTTCTATTATTTTCACTGACCCACCATTGTCCACTCTAGGCCCAGCGTACCCTCATCTCCCTGATGGTCAGTATCGGGGAGGAGGACAGTGATCGGGGAGTGACCACCGTGTTGTCCAGTCTGACCCAGGCCAACTCCACCCTCTCGGACATGGAGTCCAGTCTCTCAGAGCTAGAGGCTCTTGTGGATATAGCCGGTACGTACACAATAAATTATCGTACTACACATACAACATCTGGTACTCATACAGTGGGGTAGGTGGTCCCCATATCGGGAGGTCCGTGGTTTGAATCTCACTATTGATCTCATATGTATTTGCCCGATTTCCTCTAAAGTGGGTCAATGTCAGCATAACGTGAAAGGGAGATTAGATCTCCTTGTCATGTCTTGTTTGCGGCAGTACATTCAAGAAATTTGTCACTTATCAGTCTTGAGGTCCACAATATACCCTATAAAGTGCTGACGTTGGCCCTTAAACCAATTGAACTCATCTCAACTCCTAGGGTGTATTGGTACACTAAAGTTACAGGTGAAGTCTTTAAAAACCATACCTAAAATAATATTATTGTTTGTTTTTCTGTGCAAATTATTAAAATGTTAATTGTTACTGATTCAAATTTGAATTGCCAATCTTATTCTAGTACTCGTAGGAACATTGCTTCTCTAGTTTAATTTTCAACATAATAATGCAGCGTATGGCTACACCGCCACTTTTAAACTGTCAATCCAACCCCAATACATTATCCTATTGGCTAAACTCAAATCGATTATCCAAATATCGTTTGTTTTTTTTAATTGTTCAATGCCAGGTCTAGTCCAACAGCTGCAAACGCAGGCCAGTCAGTTAGTGACCTTGAACCTTGACCTTGACGCCCTGACCTCTGAGGTCGACTCCATCCTGGTGGCTCTGCAGGAAGCAGACGGCACCACGACCTGTGACGGTGGATAGTGTAGCAGACGCCTGGATAAGCAAGTCACAAAAAGACCTGAAAAATAGTCGACCAAGACAAACAAGCAATTTATCAAGACAAACAAGAAGCCAATCAATACAGACAAGTATCTAAGCAGCACACATAAAGAATTGAGCCATACAGACAAGAATTATATATCAAGCACAACTGACAAGTTACTAAGCAAGGCAAACAAGCAACTATGGAATACAAACACGTAGCTAAGCAAGGCAAACACTTAGCTAAGCAAGGCAAACACTTAGCTAAGCAAGGCAAACACTTAGCTAAGCAAGGCAAACACTTAGCTAAGCAAAACATACAAAACCAAACCTACCAAAGAAGTAGATAAGTAAGACAAAGAAGCAACTAATCAAGAAGATTAAGTAACAATGCTAGACAAACAAGTAGTCAAGCAGGACCAACAAGTAGCTTAGAAAGACAAAACAAACTAACAAGACAAAGAAGTAACCAAGCAGTAACAACAGGTAACCACATCAGACAAACAAGAAGATAAAAAAGATAAGACAACAACCACGCAAAACAAGCAAGGAATCGCTACAGATAAACAAGCAACAACAACAACAAAAAAAACAATAAAAAACGAATCAGTAATATAAAGAGCCAACCATGACAAATGAGTTCTATATTCAAGTAAAACGCAACAATTTTAGATAGGATGAAAATTAAGCATGTATATTGCAGTGGCAATATATTAATGTTTTGAGACAGTTGTTGTTGAAATGTTGAAATTGATGCTGCTTATGATGCTGTTGTTGCTTGACTGATTTAATACATGGCAATATTCTATAACATTTACGTTATTTAAAATTGTGTTAATTGTAAAAAAAAATCCATTCCTATGTATTCATAAAAAAAAATGATTTTTTCGCTGTATTGGTTTCTACCAGTTTATATGGTAGCTCACTTTTCTTGTAAGTGCTAATGCTTCACCATTACTATTAATACAACTACAAAAACAACAAAAACAATAATTACTACTACCGCAACAAAAACAACTGTTACTACTGCTACTACTACTACTACTACTACTACTACTACTACTACTACTACTACTACTACTACTACTACTACTACTACTACTACTACTACTACTACTACTACTACTATTACTACTACTTCTACGACTACTATTACTACCGTTACTATTTTTACATACATTACTTTTTATACTGCTATAACTACAACAGTAAAATATATGTTACTACAATGAGTACTATATATTTTGTATTGCTATGTCTACTGCCACTACCAATGTTATCCTGATACACTATCTTCCATCAACATGGTGCCTCCTTTTAAGAATTCCTTTTTATCGGTTCAATATAACGTATTTGATGGAGAGGTGGACAGTCTATTGACGAGAACTTCATCATTCATAACTATGTACTGCTATCTCCTGATAATTTCATCTTCAAAAATTATAATGGTTTATAATAAAATTTAGCTCAAAACCTACATCTCTTGTAATCCACTGAATAAAGCATAATATATTGCAGTTATAGCACGTAGTGTAAATTAAAGTATGCATACTTGATTAATTTCTACTATTATTGAACTTTTTGTTTTCTGAATCAATAGTGATATTGCCGTTTGTTTTGTATTATTAGTAGAGGGAAAGAGAGAGAGCGGTATTTGGGTTTGTTTTGTATATTAGAAGAGAGGAAAGAAGAGAGAGAGAAAGAGAGAGAGAGAGAGAGAGAGAGAGAGAGAGAGAGAGAGAGAGAGAGAGAGAGAGAGAGAGAGAAAGGAGGAGGGTAAGAAAGAGAAAATTAGAGTTTTGAATTTCATTTTCTTCCACTCAGACATTATCAAACTTTTATAAATGTTTTTAACTCCTGCAGTACCAAGAGTACAATACCGAAGCGCAAAGACAATGTTGTTGTTTTTTAAATACAATAACAATCATGGGATTTTCTAAGTGGAAATGTACAGATGCGTTAAGGTAGCATAAACATGAAGAGAGGGCATTTATTTAAATCTTAACTCAAAGCTCATAGATACAGACAGATCAAAACATAACCTAGACACATTTTCTACCAGAAGTAGAGAATTCTATAAATTTGAAACTTTCTCATTCTGTAAAATTTTTCACGTTCACGGAACAATAAACCGGTGACAGAGAGAAGATAAAAATAACATGAACCATCATTCCATTTGTGTCCATCCCTTATTCAATGATAATGAGGACCACATGCGGAAAAAACGGACAAAGTTACACCCACAAAAATCCCATATTCTGGTTATTTGTAAAAACTAACATCAAATCAATGAAACAGAAAAAAAGATCAGTTTTAGTTTCTTTTTCATGTTGTTTTTAGAACATAAAACATTTTATCAAACTAATAATGTACAAAAACAGGTTTATTATTTGTTTTGCCCATCATCTGGTTTATCTGTTTTCATACATGCACTGCTCAAAATATGACTTTGTCCGTTTTTTGCCACTGTGTCTTTTTGTTTCCTTTTTTTGCCATGGACTCTTTACTTGTCATTGTAATTGTTTATTTACTTTGCGCCATGTAAATTATAATTTAATGCTCAATTGATTTTTTAATATCAATGTAACATTTTTAATGTAGAAAAAGCATAGATTTTGAGAAAACTATTTTAGACACTTTTTTTGTTTACAGTGATTTTGTGCCTAGTCCTTGCTCATTTTTAAATTTTAAGGTAGTTAAGTGCAAACTATTTAGACGCTTAATACTGGTTCTGGTGTGTCGAACTTCTAAATTTAATTTCTGTATACTTAGTATCGTAATTTTATTTCTGTAAAGATATATAATTATTACAAGATTAATAATAGAATCGTTGAATTTTCTTCCAAATATTATGTATATAACTTGAATTTATTGTAACCTTTTTTTATTTAATTTTGCCCTAAGATCAGCTTTTACGGTTGGCTAGATATATAAATATCGTGATTTTTAATTGCTTTTATTATTATTATTATTTGATGGTGGAACTGTTGTTGTTGGTGCAAGTGCTGCGGGTGATAGATGTGTTGTTATTGTCATTGTTGTTGTTGTTGTTGCTGGTGGTTGTGGTGGTGACTGTAGTGATGTTGCTGTTAGTTGTTTTAGCTCGTAGGAGCAGTGTTGTTGATGTTGTTGTTGGTTGTGCTGATGCTGTTGATGTTGGTGATGGTGGTGGTGGTAGTTTATTTGACTGGACAGCTCCAAGAATCACTGCTCATAGGAGTCAGCAATCTACTGGTTAGCCAGAGCGTTTTGTGTTGTTGTTGTTGTTGTTTTGTTCTTGATGGTGGTAGTGGCGGTGGTGGTGGTAGTGATGGTGGTGGTTGTGGTGGGGTTGGTGATGGTTAAGGTTGGGTTATTGCTGTTATTGTTATTATTGTTGTTGTTTTTTTTCTTTTTACAACTATCCGATTTTTCTCTTCATTTGAATAAGTGTTTTTTCCCTCTAGTGAATTCTGAAATAGTTAACAATCTTTTGGAATTCACATTTAGTTTAAACAGTGGAAGATATTTCTGATAACATACTTGGAAGTTTCTTAATGTTTTACACAGGTTTTATTTTAATATTTGCTTTTGCAAAGATCTTTTTAGACTGAGGCTCTATTAAGTGGAAAGGAAAAAAAAAACTAAATTTGTAATTTGAACAAAATAGTTTATAACGTCGGATTAAAAAATTTAATTATTTTAATTATGAATTTATTTTGGCTTTTAGTAATTTTTTCTTTAATGTAACTCTTTCTAAAGGCAACGACGAACAAACGAATTGTATTGTATTAAAATGTGTGCATCTTTCCGATTTTCTTTGGTGTTGTTTTTGTTTTAATGTGTACAAAGTAATTTCACTAACATAAATATACAGTGCATTTCGCTTAAAGTCAATCAAGCAGGTTCACCGAAAATAAAAACCAAAGTGAGCTATATCATTAATATATTAGGTAAAGTTGGGTCAGTTTACATTTAAAGTCTAGTAGCTTATATGCCTGACAAAACAAACTCACTGGATATTATTCTGTCATAACTATGATACTAATTTAAAGTAAATAGATCACTAGTACCCTTGTAATGTAAAAATGTTTTCAAGTTGGTGATTTTTTCGGGCTTATTTTCTTGGTAGCCTTGGATAAACTCATCTCTAATGCTAAAATAAATATTGACAGTATATAGAAACCATTATCGCTCAGTATAATAGCAGTTAAAGTTGGTTTGTCTATAGTCATGCAACGGTTTGGTATGGCCGAAAAACAAAAATAAAAAAATAAAACGTGCTATTTGCGGTTCCAATTTCAAGTTTTTCTTCTCATTATTCATTTTTACACATAGATAAATTCGTGTGCTAAGACGTATTTGTCAACATTGTTAAATGTCTTTTTTATAACATGCATTTAAAAAGATGTATACGTTGTCTTCATAAAAACAAGCAGCAGTCTTTTTTGTATTGCCTTGTCCAGTTTTTTAAATGTTGGCCTAAACTCTTGTGTATTTTGCTTTTGTGCCTTTCTATCAACATTGTTTCACTGTTTGTCCCGTTGCAAGTTTTTTTTAATATAATCGCTCCATCTTAATTTGCAATTGATTTTGAATTTATCATTCTATAACAATGCAAAGATGATGTAAAAACAACATTTCTATGTTTCCCTTTACAATGTAAATAAATCAATATTTATCTCTAATAGCGTCGTTGGTTTCTGTCTTTTTGGTTATTGTTCCTCGTTTATCTTGCAATTGCATAAAGACAAAAATCATTTGAGACCAATGCACAATTTCCTGTGCACCGGCGAATAAACTGAATAATGATGACGAAATTTAGTAGCATCAAAAATATTAATGAAAAAAAAATATAATAATACTTGCATCACATACCCATTGATCTCAATATAGAGACTGGCTATCACTATTGCCCTTTGCCCTCTTGCGCAGCACTTTTTGCGATAACAATGTGTGGCCGCACCGTGAGCCTTTAAGAGCCTCATTTGTCTGCTAGTAGTTGTAGTTGAGTTGGATTAACGTCCAACTTCAGCACTATTTACGCTATATTATGGACGGACTACAAGACTGACGTCTGACAATGTTATGTGCTGTCTCACATGAGAGAGTGTGGGGGTACGATGACTCCTGTCTCAGAAGCTCATATTAGATTGACACCGACCAAACCAGTGGGGGTCGAAATCGCCAGGGCTCGAACTACGGATTTCCTGCGTCGGAGGCCCAGGGTTACCGCGGCTAATGCTGCCTGATTATCAGTAGAGTAGAAAAACCTGTCCCGCAGCATTGTGTCCTTTTGGGCTAACTTATGCCAAATTATGCCAAAAAGGCAAATTAAGGTTCACCGCGAGCGCAGAGCTGGGAGTGAGGGTCTTATCTCCACTGGCGGGAGCTTCCTGTCTGTCTCGTGGCACACGCGTTACTAAGCCTATCTAGTCTACCAATAGCATATCACTGACCAGCATATAATTATATTGATCTGAAAATTTATACTTCAAAATAATAAGTATGAAAGCTATTACCTTTTATACATTTTATTTTCAGATAGGATTTATCAGGTATATAGTGATAGGTTTTTATTTACCTTTAACTTACTGATCGCAGCTCACTGGACACATTTTAAAGAAAATGTATTTTACCACTAAAAACTATTTACTTAAGCTTCGCTTTTGTTGCCGAACGATCAAGGTTATCACTATATATCATGTATTGCGTCCGGGACGCGAGAATGGCGTCTGACAATTTTATGAGCTATCATACACGAGATGGGGCGGGAAAACATACCGACCCAACTAGTAGTGAACAAAATCGCTCAAATGAGTTTTGACCAAACTTAGGATTCGAACCAAAGATCTCCCGATCTGGACACCAGCGCTTTCTATTTGTTACTTAAAAATCACTTACTAGTTTTAAGTTTTAGTCATAATATTTAGGATTGTGAATTTACCAAAAGCTGCAGAATGTAGTGAAAAGAAATGAACTCAGCTGGTACGGAAAGTTCATGGAAACTTACAAGCAAAAAAAGGGTAATGCTAAACGATGCGACTGGTTTTGATCTTGACAAAAGAATATAAAGCGTACAAAAGAAAAATATTGATAATTAAACACCAGAATTTTCAAAAAATAAAAGGCAAAGTCACGGAAATATACAAACATTAGCATTTATAATACGAGGCTTTCAAAAAATTAATAGCGTACAGGGTCACCGAAATAAACAAATAGTTGCCTTTAGAACCAAAGTGAGCTATATCATCAAAATATTAGGCACATTTTGGACAGTTTATTATGGGAGGCGCGGTGGCCCTGGAGTAGAACATCGGCTTCCGACGCTAAAGATCCGTGGTTCGAGGTCTGGCGATTGGGTCGGTGTCAGTTTAAAGTGACTGGCTGAGACAGGGTTCATGGTATCCCCGCCAGCAGCACATTAAATTGCCAGACGTCAGTCTTTGGGCCCATCCAATATACATTAAACTGACACCGGCGCAACCAGTAGGGGGCAACATCGCCAGGGTCCAATCCACGAACCTTTTGCGTTGGAAGCGGGTGTTCTACCCGAGGACCATTGCGCTCCTCGGAACTGTGACCAGGACTTAAAGTAGAAACTTTTTAGAGCGTGTACTCATACATGTACTGAAGAAAAATGTTTCTGTAACGCAAGATTGTATGTAAAATTATATAGAATTTAATTATTTCTGTTTACTTATCATATTATAATGACATTGCGTCATGAAATTTGATCTCTGTGTCAGTTTCGATCCTTCCAAACTTTCTCTCTCTCTTTCTCTCTCTCTCTTTCTCTCTCTCTCTCTCTCTCTCTCTCTCTCTCTCTTTCTCTCTCTTTCTCCCTCTCTCTCCCTCTCTTTCTAGCTCCCTCTCTTTCTCTATCCCTTTCTCTCTGTCCCTCTATCTCATTATTTCTATCTCTCTCTCTCTTTCCTATCTTCTCTCTTAATCTTTCTTGTTGCTTGACTGCAATCTCTTGTCCTTTCTACTTTATCTGTTATCTCAAAACAACCAAACCATGAGCTCAATGTGCCAATAAATTTAAGTTCCAGCCTTCCCAGCCTTGCCCACAACCTTAGGAAAACTGACGACCCTCTCGGTCCCTCCCCGGGTCTCACTCCCGAGCACGCCAGAACTGGAAGTACCACTGGACGCGTCCAGAGATTTGGACGAACCGGAACCGGAAGCAGTCACTTCCCTGTCGTCGTAAGAGGAAACGTCCTGGTTTTTGGTAGTAGTCGTTGGGCTTGAACTGGTGGCCATGTTTGTGTCAGTGCGGGTCTCTTCCTGCGCCATGTTTATGTCAGAAGGGATTATTTTTGTTTGCGCCATGAAGATGCTGAGTGATTCAGAAAGCACAGAATCCCCATTGACTGGGTTTTAACTAATCCGCCAAAAGGTCTGATGGTAGCGATGCTAAACGTTCCAGGTGTCAAAGTAGAAACTTTTTAAGGCGTGTACTCTTACATGTGCAAAAAAACGGAAAGTATTGTGTAAAATTTTATAGAATTTAATTATTTCTGTTTACTTAAAATATTATAGTGACATTGGGTCATAAAATTTGATCATTTTGTTGGTTTTGGTCTTGCCATACTTTCTTTCGCTCTCTCTTTCTCTTTCTCTGGTATTGAATCTATACTCTCTGGTATTGAATCTATACTCTCTGGTATTAAGTCTAAAGTTTTTGGTATTAAATATATAGTATCTGGTAATAAATCTATAGTCTATGGTATTAAGTATAAAGTCTCTGGTTTTGAATCTATAGTCTCTGGAATTAGACCTATAGTCTTTGATATTAAATCTGTAGTTTCTGGTAATAAATTTGTAGTGTTATTATTAAATCTAGTCTCTCATATTAAATCTATAGTCTCTGGTGATAAATATATAGTCTTTGATATTAAATAATTATGTAGTCCCTATTATTAAGGGTCGTAATAACAACGTCGTGGTAGCTTACAAGTCGTCACCGTAAGTCTTTTTATTCGGGTAGGCAAGGTACACTTCAACGTAGAGCGAGAACCAATAATGGGAAAGATAACAATTGGAGGGTAGAGAGAGATATATAGAGAGAGAGATAGAGAGGGAGAGAAAGCGATTGAAAGATAGAGATAGGTGTAGAGATAGATAGAGAGATGAAAAAGATTATACAAAAGAAAAACATGCAAATGGAGACTTTATGCTAAAAATGTTAAAAAGATAATGTCACAATTATTGTTGCTATAATAACGGACAATATTAACATGTTGAAAAATATAATCACAATTATTGTTGCTGCAATGACGGTCAATATTAACATGTTGAAAGATATTGTCACAATTATTGTTGCTGCAATGACAGTCAAAATGAACATGTTGAAAGATATTGCCGCAATTATTGTTGCTATAATAACGGACAATATTAACATGTTGAAAAATATTATCACAATTATTGTTGCTGCAATGACGGTCAATATCAACATGTTGAAAGATATTGCCGCAATTATTGTTGCTGCAATGACGGTCAATATTAACATGTTGAAAGATATTGCCGCAATTATTGTTGCTACAATGACGGTCAATATGAACATGTTGAAAGATATTGTCACAACTATTTTTGGTACAATGACAGTCAATATGAACAATATGAAAGATATTGTCACAATTATTGTTGCTGCAATGACAGTTAATATGAACATGTTGAAAGGTATTGTCGCAATTATTGTTGCTGCAATGCCAGTCTATCTTTCAACCATAATTATGACAATATCTTTCAACATGTTCATATCTTGTCATAATTATTTTTGCTGCAATGACGGTCATAATGAAGTCCAGTGACGATACAATTACAAACACATAGTGCAAACCTTTCATTTTGGCCACTCGCCTCTTGGTTACCAGGTGGAACACGGCTGGGATGATCGCCATACACAGGGCCAATATAACAATGGTGAAGAGCCATCTCTGAGCTAGTATGGGGAGAAAGTTTAACATAAATATATATTTTATTGATGATAGTCAGCGGTTTCTTGTTTGACCAAGGAGAGAAATTGCCAGCATAGGGGGGAAAGTTTAACAGAAAAAGAATTTATTGATGATAACATTCAGACATTTTGTTCGATAAAGGAGATAAGTTGCTTGTATGGGGATAAAGGTAAACAGAATATGATGATAGTCGTCAGCGATTTTTTTGTTTTTAAAAAAGGAAGTTGCTATAATTGTAATAATAATATCCATTTATATGTACTTGTAATCGATGACAGTTAACTAGAATAATTATACTTGTCATCAGCGAAATTTTATCAGAATATCATTATAGTAGGAGGCAATTTTTCAAGGAAGAAGATAAGCTGATATATCATAACAGCAGCCAGCCATCTTTGTGCTGGTATGGAAATACACTTCGGATAAAATGATAGCTTTCAATCATCTTTGTACTAGTAACGAGAGAAAATGGGTTTGTTAGGACAGCTGTTAGCCACCTGTGTGGTAGTAAGAAGAAAAACTTGGTATATAATTTGGTATATCTTTATATATTTCTATAGATATATTTCCACTCACTGTCGCCCGACAACTGCTTTGTCAAAACTCAAATTAATAACTTACTTATTCGACAGTATTCGAAGATTTGCTATCACTGCTTCCCATCTAAATTCTGTCCTTCATCTTCCTGCCTGTGTCCTTTTCAAGTTGTTCAACTTAATGTTTGTTGCTGCCTTTCCACAGTTTTTTACGTAGCTTTAAAGTTTACTGTTCTATTTCTACTGTGATTTGCAAATTTGATTTTCACTTATACTAATATTAGCCAATTGGTAAGGATTAACCAATCAATCTATATCAACGAATTCACCGCCTTAAGGATGAAAATGTTTTGCTATTTGCTTTATGGAACATGGCCATTTTTTTCTAATTGATAAGTGTTTTACAACTCAAAGGCCCAAACATAATTAATATGGAAATGCACAATCGAAAATGTACTGTAAAAAAAGTCTAAAAGGCGTGTCACATTCAAACGGGATGTTAAATAGGATTGGGGATTAGGCCGAAAAAAGGAAATGTTGAAAGAAACAAAAATGTAAAAGTCAATGAACTCTAAAGTACTAAAGATTGCAGGACGCAATAAAACTCACGTTCTTCTTTCAACCCTGAACTCCTTTGCTCTGAATAAGATAAAAGTAATTGCATTATAATGATATGTCAAACATTGTGTCTTATATCGGTATGTATAAAAACATGTATTGTTCAGTCTATTTATCTATCTCATAAAGCAAAATTGGATTTCATGTAATAAACAAAACCTATCCATCTACGAGGGCTGTCCCACTCGTAAGATAAGTGAAGCCATATATCAGGAAGTTTTGGGCAAATTTAAACCAGTGGTCACATAACATGTCTACTTTTTATATAATTGTCTTGCTGACCTATGCATTGTGTTTTGGGTTCCTTTCGACAACAACAAAACCAACAATAATTATAATACTTACTATTCGTTACAATCTTTTCAAAATCTGATGAATAAAGAAAATACAAAGGTCAATCATATTAAATTTCATACGTGTATTCACTAGGCTTTCAAATGAAGAGCCTTTAAATATGGTTGAAAATAATCATCAATATTTTTGAAAAGTAAAAATCAACTCATCGAATATCGATAATATTTCTATGTTTGCTATTGATGAACGAAAAAGAGACTCATAGACACAACACTACTCCCATGTCCACAATTTCCTTATAACGTTTCGAAATGGTCATTCTTGGTTTTGCGAAAAGGCTCCCAACGAAAAAAAAAAAAAAAAGCGAAAACGGAGAATAAAAGAAAAGGGAACATGCATCCACGTCCAATCATAGCTCTGCTATACATTTACGCAGCCAATGAGAGTTTAGAAAATCCCATGCCCACAAACTGCGATTAAGTCATTCGTTTATGTTGTGTGAGAAGTAATACCAGTATTTAGGACTAAAATAGCTCACATTAGATTTAGATTTTAAGTTTCCCTTTCCCGAGGGATCCAAAGCGATAATTTTAAGGCGGAGAAATTTAAGATCACTTCTATTTTAAGATCTCCTAGGTCTCAAGAAAAGTACTATACGGCTGCAAGACGCCATATTTGGTTGAGTTGAGTTGAGTTGGTTTAACGTCCAACACCAGCACGATATAGACTATATTGTGAACGGGCCTCAAGACTGATGTCTGATAATGTTATATTCTGCCACACACGAGAAGCAGCGGGGATACCATGATTTATGTCTCAGCCAGTCACATTCCCTATACTGAACCGTTTCAACACTACATGGTTATATCTCTTTTGTAATTGTGATAATGGAAATTGTTAAGCGCATTGAACATGGTAGTTCATGGAAGTGCGCTATGTAAACGCAATATTTTATTCTATTATTACTTCTAAGACTTGGCCAATCACGCGTAACACCTACACCGACCGAACCAGTAGGGAAAAACGTGACTGGACACCGGCAGTGGTTCGAACCGCGGACCTACTGAGTCGAAAGTCAATGCTCTAGGACCACCAGATTATAATTATTCGAACCTGCGATCTTGTAATCGTCTGCACATATCACTATCAACTGAACTATCTTACACCCTAGAGTGAATGTTTGATCAGGGCGTCTGCCCTGGTATCTACAGAAACCATTTCTTCGGGTTCAAATCGTGTGTGTTTGGTTGATGACAAGGCTTCCAAAAATAGCACCGAAGTAGACAAATATTTGAATTTCGAGTCCAAGTGAAATATACCATTGAAAAAGTAGAAACAGTAAGATCATTTCTCATTTTTGTAGTTTAGGTTGAGTTTTTTTAACAAAATTTTTTTTTTTATTATCTATCTGAACTAACTTTTTTTTTTATTTATTATGAGATACATCACTGTTACACTTATGACGCTAAAACCTGTTCACTCCGATCATTTCGGTGACTTGGCCTGTTCTTCAGGGGGCCTCGGTTGGTGACTATGGTGTCTCACCGAGAATTCCGATAATAACCGACAGGGTCCAAACAAAAAAAAACATTTGCATTGGAATCAGTTAGTACAATTTGTTTATTTGATCTCAAGTCTAGTACGCTTGTAGGCCGAACGAAGAACACTCTAAGTATGATTCTGTCCCAACTATGATACGTATTTAAAATAAAAAAGATCATTATTATCATTGTCCTCTTGAAGTAGACTGTACGTCAGTCACTACCGATAAGCCAGCATGGTGATGATGATGATGATGATGATGATGATGATGATGATGATGATGATGATGATGATGATGATGATGATGATGATGATGATGATGATGATGATGATGATGATGATGATGATGATGATGATGATGATGATGATGATGATGATGATGATGATGATGGTGATGATGATGATTATGATGATGATTTAACATGTATATATTTCTCATGTATTTGAATGGCGCTAAGCTTATACTATATATCTTAATGATACCTATCTTTTTATTGAGCTTACGTTTATGTTTTTAAACAAACCCTACCAATGCACACTAAAAAAAGATAATGCTTTTTCGAAACTCACGTAATTGTTTCAGTTCACTCGCTGTAAAAAGAATAAAGAAAAAGGGTCAAAACAATTAGAAGAAATATATCAATATAAGTGATTTAATGGATATTTATACATGTATTCAATTAGATATATATATATAGAGAGACAGAGAGAGAGAGAGAGAGAGAGAGAGAGAGAGATCGAGGAAGATAGAATTACATTGTAGAGCGAATTAGATAGGGAGACGGAGACACAAAGACAGAGAGATAAGGAGAGTGAAACAGACAGAGAGACAAAACAGATAGAGATAGATATAGAATGAGAGATATAGAGAGTGAGCAAGGAAAAAAATGAGAGGCACACAGAGAGATAAATGGAGAGAAGACAAAGACAAAGCGAGACACAGAGAGAGAAAAAAACGAGAGGAAAAGACAGAGATAGCGAGATGGTGAGTCAAAGAGGTTCAGAGAGAACAAGAGAGAGTCAGAAAGAAAGAGAGAGAGAGAGAAAGAAAGATCAAGAAAGAAAGAGAGATAGAGAGAGTGCGAAAGAGAGAGAAAGAGAAAACCCACCAGCCATCTCCTCACAAATAAACCGGTACTGCTTATTGCACTGTTCCACAGTCCACAAGCCGTCCCTGCCCTTCAACACACAGTCTTTCTCTTCAAGGTCGTCTGGCTGACCTTGCTTCCATGGGTAAAATGCCTACACATTGGACAAAATGTTCCTTTAAAATGTGTTGTTCAAATTCGAAAAAGTATTAGTTTACACACGCACGAAAGTCTAAAAATTTTTTCATGTTTAAACCTTTATTGGTAACTTTTATTTTCAATATCTTTTAATTTTGCCACATATCGTTTATGTCGGAGATTAAAAAAGATTAAAATAAATAATCGAAAACATGTTCTACTGTTCATTGCTGTTTTCTATTTTATTGTTTTCTTTAATTTTTCCTACTGGTTAAAGAAATATTTATAAAGATATTTAGAATAGAATTAAACGAGAGGGTCGGTGGGGAAAAGTGTGTGTGGGGGTGGGGGGGCGTTTGAAATCATTTTGTTCCACACTTCGTTGTTAGGTTTTGAATAATATTTTTCTTTTTATTGCGAGTCTTATACTAAATAAACAAAGTCGAGTTAGTTCAATCAGTAAAGCAAGCAGCTTGTAACAAGTAGGTGTCAGGTTTGAATACCAATTAGGCCAGAGACCACCCGAACTAGAGACAAGTCATGATAAGGTTCTTTCATGAGAACCTTGGAAACTTAAAACCCAAACAGAGATAGAAAGACAGAGACGGAAAGATAGAGAGAGAGAGAGAGAGAGAGAGAGAGAGAGATACAGACAGAGAGATATACATAATTATTCGACTTATCGTGGGTTTGGAACCGGAGACATCCCAATTTCGAGACCAATGCTACACCACTTAAACCAGTCTACCCCCCCACCCACACCCACCCCAAATACACCCACCCCCTTTTCCCCCCGGCACCGTTAAACCAAACTCCAATACTTCTTCAAACATATCCCACCCACCTCTGGATGTTCTTTGACTTCGTTGATTAAAGTGACCTCAGAGTCCTGGCCCCACTGAAAGTTTCCCTCCGTCTCTATATCGTTCAAGCCGATCCAGTAATCCTCATGTCTAGACGCGTAAGGTATGTCGATTTCTGCAAAGTGGTGGTGATGGAAGGGTTCAATGGACAGGGAATACAAATAAAATTATATTAAGACTTAAGCGTAGAAGTTTCCAGGAAAAGTGTCTAAAATCCCCAGAAAAAAGAGTTTGATAAAGTGTAGTCATCGGTAATACCAACGAGTGCAAATTATGATACTAAATCTACAGTCTCTGGGATTACCAAAGAGTTTGACAAAGTATGGCCTCCGATAATACCAAAGAGTGTCAAATACTAAATATATAGTCTCTGACTTTGCCAGAAAGTTTGAAACACTATAGCCTCCGTAAATACCAAAGAGTGTAAAATACTGAATCTATAGTCTCTGGCTTTACCAAGAGTTCGAAACACTATAGCCTCCGGTTATACCAAAGAGTGTAAAATACTAAATCTATAGTTTCTGATATTACCAGAGATTGTGAAATACTCATAGATATATAAATAGTGCTATTTATATATCTATGAAAATACTAAATCTACAGCCTGTGGTAATATTACCATGTAGCAGCTCCCGCTCAGAGCGTGCCGTGTAGAGCCTGGCGCCAATGTTGGCACAGCTCCGCGCCGCGCTGCGCAAATCCTGATTGGTCCGTGTGGAATACTAAATCTAAAGTCCATTTGACATAAAATAGTATGTGGTGTTGCCAGAGAGTGTGGAATAATAAATGTAAAGTCTCTAGTATTACAATGAGAGTTTGATAAAAATGTAGTCTCTGGTATTACCATAAAGTGTATATTATTTTACTAAATCTAGAGTCTCTAGCATTACCAGAGAGTTTGAAATAGTATAGCCTCCGGAAATACCAAAGAGTGTAAAATACTAAATCTATAATCTCTAGCATTACCATTGAGTTAGAAATACTGTGGTAATATTACCATGCAGCAGCTCCCGCTCGGAGCGTGCCGTGTAGAGCCTAGCGCCAATGTTGGCACAGCTCTGTCCGTGTGACGTACAGGAATGGTATTACCATTGAATGTGAAATACTAAAAATCTATAGTCTTTGGTATTAATGGAGAATTTCACATAGAATAGTATCTGGTGTTACCAGAAAGTGTGAAATAATAAATGTAAAGTCTCTAGTATTACCAGAGAGTTTGATAAAGTGCAGTCTCTGATGTTACCAAAAAGTGCAAATAATTACACTCAATCTATAGTCTTTGGCATTACCAAGAGTTTGAAACACTATAGCCTCCGGAAATACCAAAGAGTGTAAAATACTAAATATATAGTAACTGGTATTACCAGAAAGTTTGAAATAGTTTAGCTTCCGGTAATACAAAAGGGTGTAAAATACTAAATCTATAGTAACTGGCATTACCAAGAGTTTGAAACAGTGTAGTCTCCGGTAGTATCAAAAAGTGTAAAATACTAAATCTATAGTCTCTGGCTTTGCCAAGAGTTTGGAATAGTATAGCTCCCGGTAATATTAGATATGTAAAATACTAAATTTATAGTCTCTGGCATTACCAAGAGTTCGAAACACTACATCTATAGCATGTGGTAATATTACCATGCAGCAGCTCTCGCTCAGAGCGTGCCGTGTAGAGCCTGGCGCCAATGTTGGCACAGCTCCGCGCCGCGCTGTGCCAGTCCAGCTTGGTATGCGTGAAGTACAGGCATTTCCTCACTGACCCCAGCTGGACAAAGCCCACAACCCGGTGTCCTGGCAGGCAAAGAAACAAAGATAAAACAGAGGATCATTCCAATACAAAAAAAACAATGAAGTACTCTATCTGTGGTATCGGGTACATAACTGTATCACCATAAGGTACAGGCATTTCCTCACTGACCCCAGCTGGACGAAACCCAAGATCCGATGTCCTAGCAGGTGGGGAAACAAAGACAAAATCGAGGATCATTCCGGTACATAAAATTATAAAGGTCTCAGCTACATCTATGGTGTCGGGTACATGATTTATCAACGTAAGGTACAGGCATTTAACCAAACACGCCAGGTGGACATAGGCGGATGTTGTGTGTCATGGCAGGTGGAGAAAAAAAGAAGAAGAAAAAAATCCCGATTTAAATAAGATAATGCAGGAGGAGAATATAATAATTATGGTCTAGGTTTAACAGGAATTTTAGTTGTATTGGTATTTAAAAAAATATTCCGAGAGACAGGCAGACAAATGTAGACAAAGAAAGAGACACAGAGACAGACAGAAAGAAAGAGAGAGAGAGAGATGGAGAGAGAGAGAGAGAGAGAGAGAGAGAGAGGGAGAGTGAGTGAAGGGTAATAGAATGGGGTGTGGATGATTCCAGTTAGAGTGCCAGCTTGGCGACCTTTAACCTAATTGAATGATGATTTATGTCAAAATAAAACTTTTTTTTCATGTCTAAAACGACAACAGCCAAGAGCGTACGACAGACAAAAGCAGTATATGTTAACTTTATAAGTTTTTAGGTTATCTAAATTTTCCTTTAGTGTTCCTTCTGAAACGTGGGGTACATTATGAGATTTAAACTGCGAATCGCTGGCATATAACTCAGGAGCAATAACTATTCATCTGTAATAATGGCTCCTCAAGGGTGGAATGGGTAAAGACCAAGACGTTTTTCTACAAACAAAAACAATCAACAGACTAGCACTAAGTACTGTGATAATTTAATGTTTACGAGATTAATTAATAAATCGACTTACTCTCGATATAGCATCCACTAACTCTTGAACATTCTGACCAAGAAAAGAGAAAATCGGAATTTTAAACTTTGTGAGACACAGAAAGGAACATCCTTAAATAATAGCACCATTAAAGAATGTGGCTACAGGTGTTCGAGATGTAAGATGGCCAAAATGTAGTTGTGATTTGGGGAAAAAACAAATCTATATACCTAATCATATTTTTCTTGTTTTTTCTTATATAACTATGACGTAAGGTAAAGATAAGTACGGTTAGGTAGTCTTTTTCCGCTGAGTTGGGAAATTCGTTTTGAGCATTGCCATTTCAAAACAGGCGTAATAATTTTGCATGTCCTATGTTGACAAATGACATTACTAATTTACACTTCATACACTATACATTAGAGGTAATAAAAAATCGTATGAAATTTTTGTTTTATAAGTCTAGTATTGTGTTTAGTTTTTGGAATCTCATAGGCTGTCGTTTATGTGTTTCACTATGAAAAAAATATGTTATTATAATAACTTTAAAAATCATTTACGTTCAATCATTCTGAAAAAGTCAATACCCCAAGAGTCTCTTTGAGAGTTATCCTACATTGGGAAAATATTTCACGAGAGAAAGTACCAACTACATTATTTACTGTCGTTTCCTTTTTACCACTATCAGAAGTCGACCAGTAATACAATTTGTGTCACAGAAAATCGCGAGATTTAAACAAAATGATTGTAACCGTAGTTTAAAAGGCTGATACTCTCTAATATTGCGTTATTAAAGAGTGAGTAAGTAAGTTTATTTCTTTACGCCTAAGCCCAACGTCAGCGGCAACGCTATACCATAAACAGTCCCGTTACAAAAGTCTGACAACTGTACGTGCTACCACACAAAATAACACAGGCACTTCTGGAATACCATCACTTCTGTCTAGCTGGTCATATTATACAGTTTCAAACAGTAGGGTACGATATAGAATAAAATAATTTTATCCGATGGTGAATTTCGATTTGTTCGATTCTTTCGGATCTAAAATTGTATCGCTTGGTTATATTTGCTTTTAAATACAACAATGGGTAAGTTCTCTTTGTAGCCAAAAGAGACAGGTCTGTGTGTGTATGTCACTTTATGCTTTAAGTCTATGTTTTGGTTTTGTTTTTTTCTCTTCTTAAAATATTTGTACACGCGCAGTACACGATGTAACACATGGGCCCTATTTTGTTTCTCTTTATCTCCACTCCTTGAACAATTTTTTTTAAATTCAGCTATACATTTTTGATTTGATTAAAAAAAGGAAGTTGATATTTGAAATGCAACATAATGTTTTTTCAATACCGTTTCGTACAATTACATTAGAGATCTATCTAAATCTAGATCTTGATGAAAAACTAGATTCTAGATATCGTTACAAATTTAAAAAAAGAACTCTTCAAAAGGTTAATCCAAAAAATACGACATTGCTACATCGGGATTTTCTAAATTTATACTTAAATAAAGACCTTAGGTTTTAAGACTCTTTTTTTTATCTTAAGACTGTTCGTAAACTTACCACAAAGTTGTACATACGACCCTTAGATATGGTGTTATAAAAGGACTAGAGATCTAGCTACATTAACATGCACCAACTGACTTCTATTAAAAACACGTTTCTTACCGATCCTGATGCTTTGAGTATGAAAATCATCTAGACCTATACTTCATTTATTTTGCCCAACATTTTCCTTAATAGGGGGTCTACATTTTACGAACTTACCAGGTAGATGAAAATATTTGAAACAAAAAGACAGAAGAGCTAAATTTATGGACCTTAGCCCGAGTTCCATTGCGTTTACATAAGCAGAGGGAAATGGCAAACGGCCATTATTTATCTTGATTCGCTTCCGTTCATTAGGAACTAGATCTAGGTGGGTTTGCACTGTTGCAGTAAGTATGGAAACCCATACATTTGTGGGCGCAATAAGAAATAATAAGTAGGTGCTATTGTTTACCGGAATAGATCGAAAGGGAAAGGAGCGAAATAAATAGATTGGATCTTTTAACTAGAGACAACCACAACATGATGGAAAATTGTCTAAAGTGATCAGAAACGATCGATAACGATTAAAAATCCCATTGTGACACAGACGACTTTTGATTATGTATCATAAGTCATTGAATTGATTGGGACCATATCTTTCGGGATTTATTTAAACCATTTAATTTTGTTTCTTTTTGTTCTATGAGGTAACTTTAACAGACACATGACTTATTAGGAAAACAATTGTTATCCCTATTTGTGCGTAAAGGCTTTCAACGACACCCTACAGATAAACAGTATTCCTCTACCTATCGATACATTAGAGGATGAGGTATCCCATACAGCCTCGTGTGTGGCAGCACATAAAATTGTCAGATGTCATTCTTGGGGCCCGCCCACAATATAACCTATATAGTACTGATGTTGGACGTTTAACCAACTCAAATCAACTCTCCATCCCTAAGTCGCAGTTTGAGCCGATGATCTGGCAAATTATTTTGGGAGAAAGTGTACTTCTTATTGTTCGATCGATGTCATTATAGTCTCTATGTATGGTTGTCTATGTATGAACAAATGATTAAATTTCAATTAAAAATAGTTTGCAAAAAAAAGGGTGGAGGGTTTGGGACTTTAAAAGAATTCAGAAAATACAGCTCATTAGAGGGTTTTGGTTTGGTTTCTGATCAGAAAGTGTTTGTTTTTTTCCAATACGAGTTGATTTTAATATAATCGCACTGACCGAAATTGTGGGATTCCGGTCTACCAAACCCCCTAGCGGCGCGGTGGCTCTGGCGCAAATGGTCTGTGGTTCGAGCCCAGGCCTTTTCGCTCCCTACTGGTTGGGTCGGTGTCAGTCGAATGTGACCCGCTGAGACAGTAGCCTTTGTATCCCCGCCTTGTCTCGTAATAATTATTGTCCGACTCCAGTCTTGGGGCTTATCCACTATATTACCTATACAGTGCTGTTGTTAGACGTTAAACCAACTCAATAACTCAACAACCGCACACTCTAGTAGCTGACTAGGAAAAGAATATTCCATGCCCTGGAGCAACAACGCTTTTGCTTAAGTGATAAAATACTCCTGCAACCGTTCAGCTGTATGTGTTTAACTGACACAAACTAGTAGTTTAGCTTTTAACACGTTATTTTTAGCACTCTCTTTGTTTGCGAATTTCTCTCTCTCTCTCTCTCTCTCTCTCTCTCTCTCTCTCTCTCTCTCTTTCTTTTTTTCTCTCTCTCTGTCTCTCTCTCTCCCTCTCTCTCTCTTCTCTCTCTCTCTCTCTCTCTCTCTCTCTCTCTCTCTCTCTCTCTCTCTCTCTCTCTTCTACCTCTCCTCTTTTATATCGCTTCATTAAAAGCCAAGACAAAAACATCATGCGACAATATATTATAATTTATTCGCGCGTAGACAACATTTACATTTCATTATAGTTAACATATTACATTTCTTAAATGCATAGAAATCAACAAGAAGCTTTGAAAAATAAAAGACATGAACATACTATGAACTCTAGGATATTTAACTATAATAAAGCGAGGAAACTCGGGTTTAGTTCATTTCAATAAAAATGTGTTGTTGTTTTTTGTTGGTATTATTTCGGCTTCTATTAAAATGCACCGGTTTTTTTCTTGGTGGCATTTAAAGAAAATTAATTTTATAAAGAACCCCAAATTAAAAAAAAAATTACTATACGATGAATGATTTACTAAAAGCTTGTTTGGTCTGTATAATAGTATAGATATATAAACGTTTATCAGCTATAACATGATCTGTTTCGTTTCATCAGATTAGGATTAATGTAGAATTAAATAGGATTGTATGACGATAGTATGCAAATTAAACCCTTAGGGTTAGTTTGACTGAGTGAGTTGGTATCTCAAAGGTCAACGTCAGTAGCAAGGCTATATTATGGACGTGTCCTAAGACTAACGACTGACAATTTTACATAGATACAGTGCGGGGAAACCAAGACTTGTGTCTAAGCCGATCACACCTTATTGACACCAACCCGACACGAAACTAGGGAACTATGTCGTATAAATACATTTTGTTTGATCGTGGGTTTCGAACTGAGGACCTTGTGATTGGGAGATCATACCTTTATCACTGGCGCTAGTTTTCCCCCTTTGTAAGAAAAAAAGCAACGGGTAATACATTCAAATTTGTATATATATATATATATGTTTTGAAATATGCGGACATGGTTAGATTTTTAAAAATTTGAATCATGCTAATAAATACATATATATTCATGAAATGCTACCACGGCCACTTTTAGAGGTATTGTCATGTTTATATGCTAAAATAGTTATTTACAGATTGCTTTGAAAAACACATCACTTTAGTGAAGCAGGTGAGTTGTAATATTTTAAAATCGTCATGGCCTAAACAGAAACATATTAGGGGTTACCTCTGGAAGTAACAAATACTTTATTTAATTTGCTTTTAGCACCAAACAGTTACGAAAGGAACAAAATATTTAAAAAAAATTATATACGCAGGAATTTATGTACAGTTCATGACAATAATATCAGAAAATAATTTCATTTGAAAAAAAGCCTTAAAATGTGCACAGTAAAAGAACAATTGATTTTGACAACCATCAATAGAAAGTTGTAACAGTGATACAAAAAAAAGTTATTCAAAAACTGATATTGCTCTTTACAACTTCTCGTTCACCTGTATTGGGTCTATATAATTATGTTATTGCTAATTACAACTTGTCATAGTAGTGCGTGTATTTATGTAATTATTATTTACAACTTCTCGTTTAGCTCTGTTAGGCTTATGCTATTTAAAACATAGAGTTTAGGTATTTGGTCTATGTACACTAGAATATTGTCTTTTTAAACCCTCGCGTCAAGATGTGTTCGGTTTGTGTGTGTTTAATGCTATTTAGAACTTATCTTCTAGCTGTAGTGGTGTATGTGGGTAAAGTGTTACACGTTTATTTACAGCTTCTCTTCAATCTGTATTCGATCTTTTAACAATTATTTAATTGCTATTTACAACTTCTTGCCTTGCTGTTTTGGGTATGACTATATATATCTAACTGCTTTTTACAACTAGTGGTGTGGCTGTAATGTATTTACAACTTCTCGTCTAGCTGTAGTGGGTCTATATAATTATATATGATGCTAAATTCAAATAGTCGTCTAGCTATAGTGGGTCTATATATGTGTAATGCTATTTACAACTTCTAGTATAGCAGTAGTAGGTCTATATATGTATGTGTAATGAAATTTACAACTTCTCGTTTAACTGTAGTGGGTCTATATTTGTGTAATGCTATTTACAACTTTTCGTCTAGCTGTAGGGGTCTATATATGTGTAATGCTATCTACAACTTCTCGTCTAGTTGTAGTGGGTCTATATATGTGTTATGCTATTTACAACTGTTCGTCTAGCTGTAGTGGGTCTATGTATGTGTAATGCTAGCTGTAGTGGGTCTATGTATGTGTTATGCTATTTACAACTTCTCGTCTAGCTGTAGTGGGTCTATATATGTATAGTGTTCGCTCTGAAACTGGTCCAGCATTATGTAGTCCTCCTCCCGCTCTAACAGCTCCTCCAGGCAACAGCAGACGTGTACGAAGTCTAGCCTTTGTTGTGGCTTGTAGGCCCAGCACTCCTTCATTAGCTTGTAGCTGGGGGAAGAAAAAGTGTATGAAATAAGTATCATGTATCTAATTATATTTATTATAATTATTTTTACTAAACAACACAAAATACCACTATAAACTTCTGTACAACCTGAATCCATTTGCAGATTTAAAACAAGTTTTAACACCCCCACAATTAAACGGGCATATGTACTCCAAAACCAATACGACCGAGAAAGAACAAAAAATCAAATAAAACAACAACGCAAACTTAATACCAAAGACCCACTTATTCAAACATATAATGTCGGAGGGAGAACACTGAAAAAGCTTCATAAGTATACGGCGGATAGGTAAAGCCTGGCAATTATTGAAGCTGAGAGATCCGTGGACAGGAATAATAGAGGAAACAAAGTTAGAATTGTGAAGAGAAGGAATCAGAAAATGAAATACCAAATCCAAAATTACTACACTATACTTGGTGTTTATAAACTTTTTTCTTGTCAAATGTATACTGAAAAAGGTTCAATAAAGCCGAAATATTTTATACGTTAGAACACCATAGCCAGGGTTTTATTTTCTCCGGTAGATTAAGTCACTGACTGCTATATCATTATTAAGATCAAGACAAATAGTCACTGTCCGAAGAGAAATATAGTTTCAGCACTTGCTATACAGATTTAATTTTGTTGGGGTAGAACTGGCGCAAGTGAAACAGTGTTGGGTTGTCAATTGGATGTTTCCGGTTCAAAACCCACGATAGATCAAAAATGTATATGTTTTATTTCGTCTGTTACTGGTTTGGCAGGTGTAAGTGAAATGTGGCCGGCTGAGATATGATTCCCTTTGTGGCATCACGTGAAATTCTCGGACAATAGTCTTGGGGCCCGTCAACAATACAGTCTATATAGTACTAACTTTGAACGCTAAACAATTAACAAAAAATGAAACATACAGATCTGAACTGCAGTGATCCGGTCTGTCCATCGTTGATCCAGAGTTCACAAATCTGAAGACATCTCTGGCAGACAGTCCTGGGTATGGACTCGCACCTGTTAAAGAGAAAGTAAATTAGAAAATCAGAGACAAAGAATAGAAGAATATATTGAATCTGGGTATTTTAAAATTTAAGGGTTAATTAAAATGTAATATGATTAAAATTTTCTTTAGATATGCACCACACAAAAATTATGTATTAGAATTCTAAAAGAAATATTTCGATAATTTCTATCATATTACATTAACATTTTACATGCATTCACTTGGAAGTATTACCATCTTCTCTGTTAGATCCTGTTTAATGTATTGTGTTTTGCTAAAAAGCAAGGAAAAACCATAACAATAAACTTGCAACCGTGATGTTCTATATCACTTTCTTTAATGAATGTAACACCAGATCTAAACATAACATGCCGCCAGAACTGTATAATGCGAATCTTGGGACTTGTTCACTATAATATAGACTAGTAGTTGAAGATGGGCTTTCAGCTATTTACTAACCAGCGAATTAAGGAACCAAATCAAACCAATTCAAACCAACCAAACAACCATCCTATCAACCAACTTACCAATCAAACTAATCGAAATCAACAAGCCAAGCAACCAACTAACCAATCAAACCAAACGAAACCAACAAGCCAAGCAAACATCTTACCAATCAAACAAACAAAATCAACAACCATCCAATCAACCAACTAACCAATCAAACCAAGCACGACAAATAAACCAACCAAACCAACCAATCTCACCCAATGTGACAATCTCCCACAGCAAAACTCCGTAGGCCCAGACGTCAGACTTGGAACTGTAGCATCCGTCTGTGAGGGCTTCTGGTGACATCCAACGAATAGGTAGAGCTCCCTGTGGAATCATTTTGTGTATTTGAGTCTGGGCGGATTCTATTGTTCAGTCTACGTGAATTAAATATTTGAGACTTAGTGAATTTAATATTTGAATATAGGTGGATTTAATAATTATTTGAGTAAGGTGGATTAAATATTTCAGTCTAGGCAGATTAAATATTTGAGTCGTGGCAGATTTTATATTTCAGTCTGCCTGGATTAAATATTTAAGTAAGGTGTATTTAATAATTATTTGAGTCTAGGTGGATTAAATATTTGAGTCTAAGTGTGTTTAATATTTCAGTCTACGTGGATTAAATATATGATTCTAGGTGGAATTCATATATGAGTAAGGTGGATTTAATATTTGAGGGAGGTGGATTTAATAATTCAGTCTACGTGGATTAATGATATAAACTAGTCCTCTGATTCTAAGTTATACCTATCGTATCAATATTCAATCATTTTTACCTTAGAAGTCCGCTCATAGGTGTCCGACTCATCCGTCGATCTTGCGAGACCAAAGTCGGTGATTTTACAAACTCCTCTGTCCGAAACAAGGACATTCCGCGCTGCCAGGTCTCTGTGGATTATCTGTAAAGTTATACGATGTTTAAGACAAACTATTAAAGTTTGATATGACACCTTGTACGGATAAAAGCTGCATACCGTCATGGTACTAAGATTATGACAGAAGTAGGACGTATTTCAAAATGCAAGTGGTATTTAATTTATCTTTTTAGGTAAGACTAAGATATCTAACTAAACTTCCAGGTGATATATACCGTGTATCCAATATATAGCAATGTATACAATTGTCAGACAATAGTCTTGGATTTTTTCCTCGATATAGCCTAGTTGCTCATGATTGACATTAAAAAACTAAGACTGTGCAAGTGATTTACTTTCATTTATAAACGTTTAATATTGATTGATGCCCTCTACAACAATGTTAGGATTACCTACTGTCTCAGATGGTCACATTATACTGAAACCTACCAAAACAGTTTGTGACGAAATTGGAGCAGTACAATAAAGAAATAATAAACCAAAACAAACCAGTAGCCGCTCTGGTCTAAAATACGGTTGCACTTACCAGTACCAGGCATTAGTCTTGTGTTTCGTCCACGAGAAAGCGCAGTATCAGATTTTCACGTTAACAAATAAACAAGCAAACACATTAAACCAGGCCAAAAGGTAATTTTTATCACCTTATTATCCGACAGGTGTCGCATTCCTCTAGCAATCTGCAGGGCGAAAGCGAAGAGTTTCCCAGAACTGATGTCCTCTATAACGCTGTCGTCAGAAGCCAGATCTGGGTTCTCCTCGTTATCCTCGCTCTCTGTGTACGAGCTCATGTCACCCTGCGTGGGTTTCAGAGGTTAAAAGGTTTAAGATTCAAGAATTTAAAGATTCAAAGATTTAAAGATTTAGAGATTCAAAGATTCCGAATTTTAAAGATTAAAATGTTGAAAGGTTCAAATTGAAAGATTCAAAGATTTCGAATTTTAACGATTCAAATTTTCAATGGTTTAAATAAAAATTTTCAAAGACTCCGAATTTTAACGATTCAAATTTTCAAAAGAAAATAAAAAGATTCAAAGATTCAGAATTCCAGATGGATTCAAAGATTCAAGATTGAAAGTTCAAGAATCAAAGATTCAAAGATTCGTAATTTAAAGATTAGAGGATTCAAAGGCTCAAAGATTTAAAGATTCAAAGATTCAAAGATTCATAAACTCAAAGATGTCAAAGTTTCAACGATTCAAAGATTCATAGATTCAAAGATTCAAATAACAATCGGTCACCTGTGTTGAGAGAGAGGTTTCCGCTGTCGACTGTTTGCCCCTCCGGAACTTGATGCGCTTTCTGTGGAGTCCTGGACTACAGCTGGCCACAGATATGGCGTCAGAGGTCAAGGTCTTCCGTCTGAGAGACAGCGAGGAGGCTTGACGCGGTGGTCTGGGGGGGGGTGAGTGAGTTTGTTTAATGGTACTTCAGCACGGTAAAGACTGTATTGTGCTCGTGATGTCCTGAGCCAGTTAATACATTATACTAGTAGCAACGGTGACGCGTTGGTTCTGAAGGTAAATGGGTGGGTACTTGTGTAAGATTGTTGACGAAGGAATTCCAAGGATTCTATACTAAGAGGGAGGGAGGAAATAATAGAAAGATAGAGAAAGAAAAAGAGAAAGAGGCAGAGAAAAGAAGAGAGAAACATAGAGCAAGACAGAAAAGAAATAGTGGAGAATGTAAAATTTAATTTTTAAAGCCATAGACCTGCTGCAACATGAAATTTATATTTGTGCTTTGGTGTTCTTCTTCTCCTTGTTTTTTGTTATAATAGTTTCTTTTCACCGAAGAATTAACTATTATTCAAAATAAGATGTTTATTACCATTTTGACTGCATATTATCAAATACTACCGCAAATTCTAGAAAATTAATTTTCCTGTTAAAACCATGCTAGTGAGCCTAATTTAGAACGGATTAATGGACTATTTTAAATAAAAAATATTTATTTTAAATCATATATAAAAGAGCAAAACATTATCAATTAGTGTAGAGCAGTGACTACACGTACCTTTGAAAAGCCGCCCTCTCTCGTTTAGGAAGAAATGCTGATTGGGAATTTCCGCTACTAGCGTTACTGACATTTCTCAGAATTTGTCCGTGAGACTCATCTGCACTTCCGGTCACTCCTTTGTTACCGTCTCCTTGACTCTGTTGGCGTTTTAAGGTATCTTGCGCATCGCCATTTTCATCGCAAAGCCCCTCTTCGTGTTGTTGCTGACTTGAAGGATTTGTCCCGTCTAGATGAAGATTTTTGCTTTCCATGGACAACGGAGATGATTTTCCTTGATCCATTGACGGGAACGATTTTGACAACACACCATCGGTATTTTGGTTTGTGCTGCAAGCAAACATATTTTCCTGCAAGCTTTGCTTTCTATCGCCACCTTGAACCGAATCAGAAAAATCGCCATACGGTGTAGATGAAATCACTTCCGAATCTGTATTTGTTTCTCCTACTTCGTCACCACTGTCACAGAGACCTTTTAAATTAATCTGGCTTTTCTCCACACCGCTATCTTTATCCTTCCCTACATTTTCCTCGATTTCAAAAGGATCATTTGAACCTTCCATTGACAAATCATCGGGTTGAAAACTCAGGTTTACAAAGCTCATTTCGCGCGCCATCTTGGCCCAGTTTGCAGTGTTTGCATGACGTACTTCTGCCGTTTCTGCTGACAGAATTAGCTCAGATCGCGTATCTACGTTAGGCTGATCCGCATAGAGATCAAATTTGCGATGCTTCCGCAAAAATCGTAGCAAATCTCCACCAGTAATGTACTCCATTATAAGTAGCGATGGCTCTGGAAAAAGGAAAAAAATGCATTTCACAATAAGTGTTCATGAGATTTTTTTAGAAAATAAGTTGCTGTCACTTTAAACATTTCTGCTATCGTATAGTGTATTGCTTACTCCTTTAAGAGAGGTTGCCATATAAGAGTTATATGCTTCTTTTTCTAATCAGACAAAGTTTGTATATACCTAATTTGGTAGCCGTCGCTCTCAGTATAAGGTGACCGTCTGAAACACAAATGTTGTCTTTTTTACTCCTTTTTATGCTAGCCCTGACAAACGACGTCGTATAGTATCCCTATGTGAACCAAGAAGACTGTCAGTTTGGAGAGAATTTACTGTCACACTAGGCATTATCAACGTACAACTCATCTGATTCCCTCTTCCTTTGTCACTGATTGAAACGTATAATTATCATTTAAACTACTTGTCAACCATTATTTTATTTCTCTTGAATTTTATCAACATTGCATAAGTTATAAACCCACCAACATTAACCTTAATTAGAAAATTCTTTAAGGAATTGTAATCTAAGTGTTTGTAGCTGCTGTTTTAATTGTGTGGTAAAAAATCGATATATTTACTTTGGTCTATACATCCCGAATAAGCATGGTTAAATAAAACTGTTTTTTTCCTATTTTAATTTGTCTTTTGTTTATTTTTTGGTTTATTGTTTCATCAAGGTTAAACAGTTATATTTCTACACAAAGTATAATCCTCAGAAACTTAGGTTTCTAATGGTAAACTTACCTATAGCCGTGCAGCAGCCCAGGTAGTTAACCACATTCAGATGTTTGGGTATCTCAGAGACCAGGGCCACTTCGTTGAGAAAATCCATCTTTTCCACGTCGGTGGAGGTTTCTGTAGGTGTACAAATGATCACGTGTTAGACCCATTTGTTGTAAAACCTTAGTTATTATTATATATTTTTAACTCTTAGAATTGTGCTATTGCCTTGTTTGTATAATTTGTCCAAAGAAACTAGCCCGTTATAAAATAACAAAAATAAAAGTCCAAAAATTTAAAAAACCTAACAGTGAACATAAAACGAGACAAAGCAACAACAACAAACTAAAACATAAAAAGAACAAAACAGCAAAAGGAAAAAAAATGTATAAAAAAGGAACACACCAACCAACTGAACAGTCAAACGCTTCCCCACCTTTACACATCTTGACGGCCACCAGCTCCCACTGTCCAGTGCCGATGATGTTGAGGACCTCGGCTGACCACACCTGGCCAAACTTGCCCTTCCCGATGACCTCAAGAAGCTTGAGCCTCTCCCTGGGGAACTCGCCGCTAATGCCAGACACCTGGTGGGGGTGGGGGGGGGGTTAATTTGAAGTTTCGTTTTTGCAATATTAATAGAGATTCGAACATTATATATCGTTAGTGTCAGTGAAGTAAAAATGGGGCGCGGTGGCCCTGGAGTAGAAAATCGGCTTCCGACGCAAATGGTACAGGTTCGAGTCCTGGCGATTGCCCGACCTACTGGTTGGGTCGGTGTCAGGTTAATGTGAACGGCTGAGAGAAAAGTCATGGTATCACCGCCCTGTCCCGTGTGTGGCAGCACATAAAGTTGTCAGAGGTCAGTCTTGAGGTCCGTCCACATTATAACCTATGTAGTGCTGATGTTGAACGTTAAACTAACTCAACAACAACAACATGTCAGTGAAGAAGCCTGGGCATACATTCGATCTAATCTGTGAAAACTATCGCTGTTGGCAAGACTACCAGACACAACCTCCATGTATGTGTGTGTGTGTGTGTGTTGGAGGGGTGAATTTGGTAGGTTTGATTATTGATCTAATAATACTATAAGTTCAAATCCCGTATATCCTGGATGTCAGCCAAGAGTATTAACGACTGAGATAACTCTCGTCTCTACCTACAAGGGTTGTAATGTAATCTTCGATAGCCTGACATTCTGTACTCAAAGTTTGCCAAACAGTTCGTAACTTATGGAGACGAGATATGGTAGGGAGAGCCAAAGAATTTAAAACTCGTGAAGTCGCAACTGACGACAAAACTGATAAATACGTAATGGGAGAAGGTAATTTGTGAGGTCGAGGTTTGATTTTTCAAATTAAATTTAGACATAGATTTGGATTGTGCTTACCGTCCTAATGCACAGACAGTAACATACAATCGAACTATGAGCCAAATTAATGTTCACCGCGAGCGCAGAGCTTAGAGTGAGGGTCCTATCTCCACTGGCGGGATCTTGCTGTCTGTCTTATGGCGGACGGGATGCTTAGCCTATCTAGTTTATAAATAGAATATCACTGTTCTAGCGCAAACATATTTAAGAAGTCGTAAATATTATAGCTGGCCTCTTTTACCCACTTCAGTAACAAAGATATACCTCTCAAATATCGAAAGAGGACGTACAATTCTATTTCCGTCCAATGTATATGTGTCATACGTCAAGGTTACTCACTCTCGTGCTTTTGAAACTGGTATCGGTCTGGTTACGGCTCCTCTTCTTGTACTCGCGGAGACTGCGCAGAATGCTGTCCCGTTGCTGGAACATCCGGGTAGAGAGATGAAAGTCAATATTTCACATAGAAGTATATTGTCAGAGACTATAGATTTAATGAGACGTTTCACAAAAAGAGATCAGTGGGCTATTGTAACAATAGCTAGCGTGACGCGTGCTCGTTCCATTTCTTTATAGTAATTAAAATATTTTTTTAGCAATAATAGTAATTATCTTGATAGTAATTTAGGCGGTTGATCAATGATCAGACAAACATTTTACTAGGGTTTCAAGAAGCAATGTTTTATCATCCCTACCCATACACACATAATAATTTCTGTGATACTTTTTACTTCTTCACACTATCATATATGATAAAATGACAGTTTCACAAATCATGCAACACTAGAAATATTTGAAGTTTATTGTGTGTGTGTGTGTTCGTGTGATTTATGTGTTTACTGAAAAGGATCAATAACGGGGAAACGTTTTACTTCTTTAAAGTAACCGTGTTTAGTTTTGTCATTTGTCCGTCCTAGTTTATGAATGTCTTATCATACAATAAAGAGGTGGAGAAAACTACATCAACAAAAATGTCAAATTTCTTTAAAAATCCGTATGTGTACTCCTAGTTTTGTCAATTTTGAAAGGAATGAAAAACACCTTATAATAACTATTAAAGGCTTCAAAGATAAATTGAATTATTCTAATTGTATGATAGAGAAATCAGAACATTTTCTTTCTCTTTTCTTGCACATTTAATTACAGAATTACATGATTATGTTGTTCCTTAAAAATTATAATATGACTTTTGAGATATAATCATTATGTCCTTGCGAACTTGTCTTTAAATAGCAACTTCATTACTTGGACTCGTTTGTGAAATATGCAGGTTAGTAACTGCTATATCGTGTTGAGAAACCAGCCAACACAAAAACAGATTATTCAAACTAATCACTGAAAAAAAATCCTACTTTTCTACGCCTGCGCCACCGGAAACCGTAGCCGCCTGCTACAACCACCAAGAGCACGACCACTGCGCATGTCACTCCCGCTAAGATGGGAAGAAATGTAGAATCTCGGACTTCTGACTCTGCAATGGCAACATAATTTTAGGAAGGATAATAGATGTACAAAAAATGCCATGTAAATACATATACCTCAGTCAGTAATGTTATGGACCAGGTTTGAAAACAGGAGGTTTAGGAGGGGGTGAAGGCAAATTAGCGCAAATGGTAGCACGTTGGTCTGGAAAACAGGTTCAAAACCCACAATCAGCCAAAATTATTTGTCCAATTTCGCCCCATATTGTTTGGATGTGTATATTCAATTAAATGTGAATGTTGCATTAGAGCGTTGTAAACAATATGCAAAGCATAGAAAATACACAAATTGGTATGGTGCAACTCTGCGAATACAAAAACATAAAAAATTATGAATGCTTTTGACCTTAAGCCTTCGTTGGACAAAAAGAATGACTAAATTGAAAAAAAAAGAAAAAAAAATATATATAGGCTCTGTGACGTTATAATGAGGACAGCTGAGACGGGAGTTATGGTATGTATCCATGTACTGTCTTTGTATGACATCACGTAAAATTATCAGACATTTGACTTGGGGCTCGTCGAGAATATTGCCCCTATAGAGCTCAGAATGAACTTTAAGCAACAAAGCAAAATCAAAGGGGTGGAATTGTGGTAGGTGCTCTTTATGTGGCTTTATGACAAAGCCGTTGTCTTTTTAACCACTTGAGTGCTCAGGTATATAAAATTTGTTAGAAATTTACTGATGTACCCATAAAGCATATCTTTTTAAGTAAACTCCAATGATTTGTGTTCATACAGTAGCAGAGTCAAAAATGGTTTGAACCAGTGAATGAAAATGGACAGCCATTAAGTATCACGGTAATGGACATATACATGTGTATTAATTCCTTCGAAATAGGGGTTTGTTTCGACCCATTCGCACTCAAGTGGTTAAAGCACCATGATATGGTCAGTTCTAAGGTGATACACTATGCAAATGATATACATTTAACAAACCACTTCAAGTATAATTTTGTCGTGGCGAATTGGTTCATGTGGTAGAGCGATGGTCTCCAAATCAGGAGGTCCGCAGATCTAGATCTAATCCCACGATCGACAGATTTATTTTGTCAGATGTTCATCCCTCGTAACTGGTTGGGTAGGTGTCAGTATAATGTGATCGGCAGAGACAGGAGTCATGGTATCCCCACCCTGGGAACCTAGGAGACGTTAAACCCTATAGAGAACCATATAATTCTTCGCAAGCGTACAAAATTAAGCTTAGTAGGAGTATATTTTTTAAAGGATGGCTTACTTTACTTTTAAACATGATGAAAAGCTATGTTTAGGAACATTAATCAGTGTGTTTTTTGTACAACGCCATCGGGTTTAAGTCCTATATTAAGCACACAATATTACTGACAGCCACAAAATGGAAAAATGTCGAGAAGAAGATAGTGTATTCTTTAGAGGAGAGATTTTCCTTTCGACTTGTAAGCCGTCAAGGTTTCCAAGAATGATACTATACTGGCAGCCACAGAAATGGAAAAACATCGGATGTGCAAACAGATAAGGAAAAGGCGCCATAAAAATTAATGCTTAGTAGGTTGACATAGGACGAAGCAGTAAACTACAGCAACCTATTAATTGAAAAATATGGCGGGAATGTATACATAGTGCAGTGGATGCCTAATGGATAAGGCTTGTAGGAACTATACAAAACAATAACAATTATAATTATGGGTCGTAAGTAAGTACGACTTTTTTATTTTAAAATAAAGAAAATTTACGAGTAAGTTGTAAGCTACCGTCTACGACCTAGCATTCATTCTGACGTTTAAAGAAAAAAAGCGTCATATGAAAAGTCGTAAGTTTTGCTCTTAGAAACCTAAAATAGAACTTACGGTCACATGATCTTCCGTCATCAAGAAGAGAATAGCCGTCCGGGCAAGAGCAGGCGTACGATCCGTCCAAATTCGTGCAACGAAAGTCACATGGGGTAGGGAACATTGAGCATTCGTCTATATCTGGAAGATGTATGAGATTGGGTGTTGGATTTTATGCTGTATTAAAATCAAGGGGTATACTGTGTTGCCATAGATATTGATATTAATAATTGCCGGTTAATATCTAAATACGTCAATTTCTAGAACAAGAAATGTTTTTGGTTGTTGTTTTTTGTTTTGGTTTTTGTTTCTTTGCTCCTTTTTTGGTAAAAAGAATAAAAGCAAACATTCAAGCTAACATTTGATATAAGTTCAGTCATTTTATAAAGATATATACAATATACTTTTTCATATACGTATAATAATTATCATTTACTTCTTTGTGTTCATATTTGAAAGTGGGATACAAGAAAGGATAATACATACCTAAAAAAATAATAGGCCTATGCAAGCGTTAATCTTAATTTACACAATCAATGCCTAAAGAAGACAAATATTATTTGCGTTGCAGTGTCATTCAAACACACCTATGCAGATTTCCTCCTTGATGTCGGACACGTAACCAATAGGGCAAATATCTGAAACATAGATCTAATTTTGTTACTCGAAAGAATAAAAACAAGTTATATACAAATAATAATAATAATAATAATAATAATAATAATAATAATAATAATTAACAATAATAATAACGCATCCAGGTTGTAGGTTTATCTGACTAACTTGGTTTGACTGAAAGGAAAGCTGTGCTCAGAGGATTAAGTTCAAAGTTCTGGAAGCCAATAGCTCATGGTAAGACCATGTGATAAAAAAGGTTTACAGCTAGCCGTAAGCTACTGCGACTTTGTTAAATTACGCGTATACGGTACAATATTTGGATTAGCGTAATTGAAAATAAACTTTGAAAAAAAACATACAAAACAAAAAGCAAATTAAATTAAAAACAAACTTTTACACGGTTAAAGGTTGTTTTCCTGTACTTACTTTAACCAAACGAAACTGTACAAAATAACAGCAAATAAAAACAATGTTTTATAAAGACTTACTCCAAAAAAGTGTTTATGTTTTAACGTTAACGAATAATACTAGTGTCCTACTGACCCACTTAAACCAAACAACTTTTTACAGAACTAACAACAATCACCTAAGTAGACAAAGGCTGAGGTCTGGCCAAAGGAGTTGTTGACCTGACAGGTGTAGTTGCCTTGATCCTCCTCATTGACTGCTGCTATGGACAGGGTCAGTGTGTAGAAGGACCCATCACTGACCGAAGATATCGTCTTTACCAACTCAGTGCTGTGTCTGGTATTTGGGAAGCGAGGGGGGGGGGGCGTAATGAAATTTTAAAAACACATTCCGTGAAAAGAGTTCCTACAAATTCAGACACTACTTTTTGCGTCGGAAGTCGATGCTCTACCCCAGGGCCACCACGCCCCCCGAATCAGGCCCTAGTTGGAACTTGGACTTTTTCAGTTATTGTTATAAAGTGTTGAGAAGCTGTATGTGCAATTTAGGACTTTCAAGCAATAACAGCTCGATCATATCTTGAACCGTAGATAAACTTTTTTCTGTACAAAAATAAAACGGGAAATGAAGAGGGGTATTATGAATATTAAGGGGACTCGAGTTTAAAATGTATATACGTGTGCCTATTCGCCCTAATTGAACTATATATTAGCCAATAAATCATGTGAGATAAAAAAAATGCTTTTAGCTTTACGGACCGCATTTGGGTACTCTTTGTTTAATTTATTTTAAATTCCCTTAGGCATTTCATCCCCAAAAGAGCCTGGCCTACGATAAGGTAACAAAACAGGCAAATTAAAGAGAAGTCAATAAAGCAAACTACTAATTTACACAAAATAAAAAATCAACTTATCAGCCAATTAACCAACCTATCTACTTTTCAATCAACGAACCTATCTACCTTTCAATCAACCAACATATCTACCTTTCAATCAACCAACCTACTTTTATTTCAATCGACCAAGTTGCGTACCTTTTAACCGACCAACGTATTTACCTTTCAACCAATAAACTTGCCTACCTTTTAACCAACCAACTTACCTGCCTTTCAATCAACCAACTTACCTACCTTTCAATGAATCAATCTACCTACCTTTCAATCAACTAACCTACCTCCCTTACAACAAACCAGTCTAGCTACCTTTCAATCAACCAACCAACCTGCCTTTCAATTATCGAACCTACATACCTTTCATTCAACCAACCTACATACCTTTCAATCAACCAACCTACATACCTTTCAATCAACCAACCTACCTACCTTACAAAAAATCAATCTAGTAACCTTTCAATCAATCAACCAACCTACCTACCTTTTTAATCAAAACACCTACCAATCAACCCACAAACCAACCTGTCATCGTCCTGCACCAGCTCTCCTTCAAACATCCACAGACTCCGATCTGGGTCCGGATTTGCTTGAAGTGTTTCCCCACACGGAAGACTTATGGTCGAGTCTCTCGTAACAACCAGCTTGGAATACCGTGGCGATATTTCTGGTCTCCCTGTAATATGAGATAATGAGTTGAGTATAGTTGGTTTAACATTTATTATCAGCTCTATATAGACTATATTGTGGACGAGCTCCAATAATGACGTCTGACAATTTTATGTGCTGCCACACAAGAGACAGGGCGGGGATGCCATGATTCCTGTCTCAGACGGAGAGGACACCGATCCAACCAGTAGGAAGCAAAGTCGCCAGGGCTCGAATCCGCACCTTTTGCGCCAGAAGCCGATGTTCTACGACAGGGCCACCGCGCCCCTCTATATGAGGTAATAGAAGGCTTGTTTTGATTCTTAATTTTACTCTCGCAAGAAGAAGTATGATAAATGTTCTGTTGTTTTTGAAAAATGGAAAATTTTGAATCATTTAGGTAGGTTGGTTTTCCCAACTGAAATCTTGGTATTTTTTTCTTTTCTCCTGGAAAAATAACGCTTTGCATGGATTTCTTTAAAAAAAAAAAAAGATAAAACCCTTAAAATAGTTCTTAAACTAAACACAGTCAAAAACCTTTCGTAATAATATTTTATCATTTAGAAAGAGTTAAAAATAGACCTTACCAACGACGATTACCAGAATGATAGCTCTGTATTCAGCATTGTAGCTCGCCAGCAAACATTCCAGAGAGCCTCCAAAAGAATAGTCGATTCCTTTGACAGTCAAGGTGGACATCGCGTACTTAATACCTGTCAGGTGGTTTTTGGAAAAAAAAATATAAGTATGCCATGTGTAATATTTTCATGGATTTAGTAAAGAAAAATGTGTGGTTACATAACGAAATATGTGCCATTTGGTTAAAAAGTATGATGTTTTTTTTTGGAAAGAAGGAAGTCTAATGAGATAATGCAATGAAACATCTATGTTTGTGCAATAAGAAAAAAAAAACATTGTGTTTAGAAAAATGTGTCATTTTGTGAAGAATAATCTCTTATTATGCAAAGAGCTATCTTTCAGTGTATAAAGAAACAGACATAGTGGTGTGGAGAATTACTTGTTATTGTGTAAAGCAATATCTTTAACTGTTTCAAAAAACAAAAATATGCTATTGTGTAAAGAAGTATTATTATGTGGTTAAAAAAACAATGTCATGTTCTGCTTTTTTAATAGTTTAACAAAAAGATACTTTCAGTATGTCGTACTTATAAACACTCGATTTATGAATATGCTAGTACTCTTATTTACCCACATATGAATCCATTGAAAATAACTGTTTTCGCTCTGATCAGGAGGGGGGGGGGATATACTAGTACAAGTGTTAGAACGTTGGTCTAAAGGTCCCTACTTCGCAACTCACAATCGGAAATAAAAGGTATTTGAACGATTTTGCCCTCTAGAAGTTGTTTCTATGTCAGTATAACGTGACGGCCTGACAAAAGAGGCGCTAGGCACAGACCCCCAACCTGTCTTGTATGGTACTACCTACATTTATCAAATGTTAGTCTTGAGACCCTTCAACATTACAGCCTATATAGTGAGGATATTGGACGCTAAACAACAAAAATAATTCATTCTCACCGCCATTTGAAACAATCTCTGTTTTTTCAGAGACCTTGGTCCCCGAAGGAGATTGGTCTGGTAACAAGGTATCCCCCAGCTTCCAGATCATTCTGTTCCTATTGGATTTGTCTTGGGGATCGAACATTCTCAGTGGCGCAGGGTTGAGCTTTGTGGAGACAAAGAAAACATTGTGAGTTTTAGTTTATGTTTGCTTATTTGTTTTTAGATTGATTCATATATAAAGTACCGGGTCTAGAGCAGATATAGTGAGATTGATTCATTCATCATCATCATCATCATCATCTCTATAATGTGTGTTGTTTGATCACTTTCTTTCCTCGTCCATTTTCCATCTGTAAATACTTCCATCTCCATATGAGGTAGAGCTGCGTGGGAGTAGGTATGGTGAGTTAAAACTGATAAGTGTGTGCGTGTGAGTGTTTAAAAAAGGGAGGGGGGGTTAGTAAAGATAAAAGAAATTACTTTTTTAAACAATTAAAAAACCCAGTTGGAATCAAATTTAAATTGAAAAAAAAACATCCACGCATATAAAAAAAAAACCGACACAAAACACACAAAAAATCAAAAGAAAATAGTCGACAACTTGATAACAAAGTAAAAAGGGAAAAACGTCCAGCATCAACAATATATAGGGCTTTATTGCAGACAGTTCCCAATACTGATATCTGACACTTTAATGTGCTGTCACAAACTAGACAGGGGGAAACGTGGACTATATCTCAGTCCGATCACAATAAACTGACACCGATTCATCCCGTAGGTTGCGAAGTCGGCAGAGCTGGGCTCGAACCACGGACCTCCTGCGTTGAAAACCGATGTGCTACCCTTGATGTGGAGAAAAATGACCTACAAAAACTACCACCAGCAACATGACTAATAACATCACAGCAATCACTACAACAACCACTACCATTAGCTGAACCACCATTAGATTGCTAATAATTGTTATTGAATTTTGACATAATAGTTTTAAGACAGACAATGAATTATATATCTAAGGGAGGAAAATTTAGTAATAAATACACTCAACCGATTAAACAATTTCAAAACAGCCTCTTCACAAATAATTCAATGAATTATATATCTAAGGGAGGAAAATCTAGTAATAAATACACTCAACCGATTACACAATTTCGAAAACAGCCTCTTCAGAAATAATAGTCTCAAAACAAACAAAAAGTAAGACAATACAGGAATAAATATTGCAATTCAATGTTTACGTGGTCTAAAATGGTAGGTTTTTTTCACACATACGGTTCACGAAGATCCATCTAAAATCTGCGCCATATTCGTTTTCCACAGTGCAGGAAAAATTCCCGATTTGTGAAAGAGTGAGAACTTCAAAATCGTAGCGAAGTGTCCACGCTACACCACCGGTGGTTGCCTTTTGCCTGCGATGGAGGATTGAAAAAAAATTCTCATATTTACCATCAGCGAAAAAGAGGAAACATATTTTTTCAATAATAATGATGATATTGTGATAATAGTATTTTTTAGAATTTTGATTACGCCATAGTATAGCTTTTTTCACAAATAATTCCATCCCCCCCCCCCCCCCTTTTTTTTATTTTCTTTTTCTTTTATGTCGACTAATCTTTATATTCACACTTTTACAATAATGGATTGATTTCTATACAAAAAGGAGTGTAATAGAAAAAAATATGCATTTACATATATATTAAAACATATTTTTTTCTATTAGAATCCTTTTTTAGAAATCAACCCACATATATTATATATATGCCTAAGCTAAATAGCATATGATCGTACATAACTTTTGAACTTAAATTACATTTAAGAGCAGAAAAAGGACTGTATTAAAAACGAGTTGACTACTCACAATGAGGGGATTCCCCCGTGAGGCTGCACCTCCTGGCCATCGTCGTAGTGTTGCCAGTCGTAGCCAGTCGGGCCTGGTCTGCTGAAAAAGCGACACAGCAGCGTTACGGGGAAACCCAGAACCACGTCTTTGGGGATGGTCGACACGGATCTAATGTGAGGCCGGCCTGATGGGTGTTTAAAAAAGTATTGCGTTACTAAGAAAAGTGACGAAACAATTACAGTAGCTGCAGCACCTCCAATAATAACAACAAAACACAAGAATGAATACAGCAAAAACAACTGTAACAGTTGCAACAACAAAAACAGCACAGAAACAACAACAGCACAACAGCAACAACAGTAACGACAAAAATTATAACAAAAACAACCACAACATCACCACAATCACTACCAACAAGAACAGCAACTACAATAGAAATAATAGCAACAAAAACAACATCGACAAGACCACCAAGGGCAATAAAAAATCAACTGAAAAGAAAACACTTCGGCAAACAAACAAAAAACAAAACAAGCCCAAAACAAATTCAAGATAATTTCAGAGAGTGAACAGACACAACCAGAATACAATGGATTCCACTTTGTCAGCTCTTGCTTAAGGTCAACATCAAAGTCACGCGGGTTCCAGTTTAGATTTGTGTCTTCTCTGTTAAAGTAATTTTAGAATCGATAATTCAACTCTTGCTTTTTTCAAGTACCATTGGGTTGAATAGATCAGCCTTCCATCCACACTATTTGAAATGACAAAGGGTCGTAAGAAAAACTAAAACTTAGTCTTCTAATACAATTATGCGAACAAGAAGGCCTAAGACGGTGCACTGTATAATTTAATATATTAATCTCCTATAATTATTACGTTAAAATTAAAAATTAAGTTATAAGAAGTTTCAAGAGATTGGTTGACTTTCTCTTTAAGCAATAAGAAGTATAATTACTGTTTAATAATTACGTTTTAACTTAAAAAGCGCATTTCGTGCTCTAGTAAAAGTATGAATATTAGCTTCTCTGAGTTCAGTGTATGTCCAACAAGGACATTCTGCACCTGTTACATGGGACGCTAGATGGTACAGCTAGCAGCGCTCTCGACTGACAACCAGGAGGTTCGAGGTTTGAATCTACTTTCGTGTTTTCTTTTTCGCATCGATACGTCTCTGGTATAAACCTGTAAACCTGTGCGATATAATACTAGTCTCACTCTTATCTTGCATAACTTGTGTGTATTTATTGGTTTTCTGTTTCCGAGATAATAGAAAGCTGATAAAAGAGCTAAGGACAGGGTGTAAATCTCTATCAAAAGAAAAAAATACGAACCCTAAACAAAAACAAACAATAAACAAAAAGAAACAAAATGAAGCAACAACAGCAACATCAAAAAAGACTAAACAAACCTCCTCCAGCCAAACACCCCTCCCCCCCCCCCCCCCCTCACGTTCATATAATACCTCCTCTTCCCCTTCAAAACAAACGATAGCAGGCAAAACAAAAACAATACAAAATCAACGAACAGAAACAACAGATGTTTGTAACATAACCATAAACAAACCACCTCACTCACCGTTCACTGTGAGATCCTCAAAATCACTGGTCAACGCCTCTCCCTCAAGATCAGCCAGGCAGTAAAACTGACCAGAGAATCCGTAGTCAATAATGGTTGTGTTTAGGGTAAGCTGGAAAACTTCGCCATCGCTCGTCACATTAAAGCCTATGTCGTAATTCTCAAGTCTAGATTATGGGGGTAAAAATGATTTTTCATTTAAAAAATTATTCATACAAATTGAAAATTGCGGGAAACGATATTAATTTTATACTTGACAACAAGTAATACAAAATGTTCAAACGTTTTGCTTTATTTAGGTTTATCAGTACAGCCATAAGTCTAGGTGTTCAAAAAGAGGAAACTTTGTTATGAATTACACGTATCGGTAGTTTTAACCTCAAAAGGGTAAAAGTTTACAACAATGCTGTAAAGTTAGTATCCTGAATCGAAGTACTCATAATGTTTTAACTGCTCTTAGACCAGGGTCTAGGTCGGTAGCACTTTTATACCTAACCCACTAAATCTCTATGACATAAAATACGAAAAGTGCCGTAAAAATATAATTAGGCCACGTTCATTAATTCTGTATATCGTAAGCACAACGTCGTAGTAGCTTACAACTTGTCATAAGATATGCGAATAAGAAGTCGTAAACCAAGTTAAAAGCTATCCTGACATTGTACACACGACCCGAGATTTGAAAAAAAAAACGTATTAAAAAGCCTTGTAAAACATATGTTATAATGATCAAATTGAGGAACCAAATTAAAGTGAATTGTTAAAGTAAAATACATTGTGTGGTATAAAAACAAAATTTAGATAACAAATGGTATGAAGTTATTGTGTTAAGTACGTCGATCTAAGTCTACAAGAGGGAAAAGAAAAAAAGTATAATAGTAAGAAAGCAAGACAATCAAGTCTAAATGGAAATAGAGATAAAATTACTGTATCTGATTACGCAATAATAACCTGCATAATAAAAACGGCTGTAAGAGGAACTAAAAATCATAAATAAAAGAAAATATTAAAAACAAACAACAAATGAATTCCTCATTTATGCCTCTGTAGAGAAATTAACAACAAAAAACACTTGCAAAATGTGTAATGTTTGTGTATCTGTATTTCAAAAAGAATTAAGCAAAAGTTTAAAAAAAATCCTGAACTTACTTTTCTTCTGGATATTGAACATTTGTCCTAATGCTTTTGGTTTATAGAGATTTTCAAGCAATTAAACAGTGAACATGGGCAAGGCTTCATACCCTTATAACTATTATGTGTTTATTACGATATTGTTTCGGAATGAAGACACTACAACAGTTTGAATTGTCTATGCCTTTGATACTAAAATGGAGACGGGGGTCGATCTGGTGTAGGGGGTAGAGATGTGGTTTTTTAATCAGAGCTCCTGGGATCAAGACCGAACAAAATTCATTTATCCGATTTCGTCCCTAACTGGTTATGTGGCTGGAATAGACCAAAACCAGACTGCCGCTGGTGGCTGGGGTGGGGCTGTGGCTGGACTGGGGGTTCTTTATGAAACCCTCTTATATTCATTTGCGCAGTCAGACCGAGACTTAAAAATACTAGAGGGTTTCATGCGAAAGCCACAGTCCCACCCATGGCACCAGCGTCAGTCTGTTTCTGGCCTTGTACAGGAGTTCTGTCCCCCCTGCATTGTCTCTGTGTGGCAAGCTGTTTATTTTTTAATCTCCAGTCACGGGACTCGTCCACAATATAACGACGTTAGACGAACGTTAGACCTTATGACATCAACTGAAGCTCTTGGTACTAAACACAGAAGTTACCTTCGGGAAAAAGCTTTCCTGGTGTCCATCAGCGAAAACATAGCGACGGTCTCAGATCTGGCACCGATGTCCTCTCGTGAATCGTGCATTATCTTTATGTAGGAGCTCTGGGAGTAAAACAGGTCACAGCATATATAGATAGATAGATAGATAGATAGATAGATAGATAGATAGATAGATAGATAGATAGATAGATAGATAGATAGATAGATAGATAGATAGATAGATAGATAGATAGATAGATAGATAGATAGATAGATAGATAGATAGATAGAGACTTTCTTTTAATGAAATAGTAACTCCAGTTTCGTGATGAAGAAAATACTGGGTTGAGAACAGAGTGCTGTGGGTGGGATGCAGAATGCACTAAAATAATTATTGTACAGGCAGGGGTTGAACAAAATACTTTCACAAAGTGTCCCAACGCCCTAACCATTGCCCTCACAGGATCACATGACCATTAATCTTGTATCACAATATATAAACATAAGATACAATTTTCTTACATATGTACGTTGTTTGTTTTTTTCAACATTGCATTTGTTTTAATTATACAGTACGTAAGGTAAACAATATGAACTAGGCACAAGTCGCTGATTTAAAAAAAAAACTCTTGAACCAGAGCCCTCTACACATTGAAAATTTGCTCATTTTGGCCTTTTTGATGTACAAATAAAAAAAATATCTGGTTTTAGTTTTCTATCGCATTGTTACTAATAAAATTTGACTTGATATTAAGAAGCTTGAAAGGCACTTTAAGAGTTTAAAAACATTGTAACAATATCTTTTCTAAAACCAAACATTTTTTTTTGAAAATCGAAAAGGTGAATATAAAGCAAATTTTCAATGACGTGCTTGATTTACCCTGGCTGCTATAATTTTTTTTTATAATTATGTACACCCTACCAAAGGCATCCTCTCTTTTCTCTCCTGTTGAATCTGAATCCTTCTTGACCATCGTCCACTATACTCGCCCTCCTCATTGAACCTGGGCAGGAGACCAGTCCGGTTGGTGGTCAACACACACGTCACTGAGAAGGTATCGTCCATAAAGGCGTCCGAATCGCTCAGCTCGATGTTAAGTTCCGCTGACGTCGATGATGACTTAACCTCATGAGGAAGAAGGAGAGTGAGGAGAAAGATAATGCGGATGAAGTGGACTGATACGGCCACTGTACTTCCTAGGTTGGAGATAGACTTGTATACTGCACTGGAAAACATCTGTGGGGGAGATGAGATAATAAAAGACAAATATCAGAATGAAATTGGCCTGAATAGTGCTTTTTATGTTTAAAGTATAATTATTTAGATTATTAAGAAGAGTAAGTGTGTTTATTATAAAACAAATAACAACAAACAGAAACACCATCTCCACCATTACTCCATCTACAGCTTATATAAGTTATAATAGTTCACTTCTTCACTCTATTTCAGTGTAAACAATCACAAATATAATTGAGTATTAGTAGTAGAAGTAGAAGTAGTGGTAGTAGTAATAGTAGTAGTAGTAGTAGTAGTAGTAGTAGTAGTAGTAGTAGTAGTAGTAGTAGTAGTAGTAGTAGTAGTGG